>VYXH01012313.1:70112-80443 GCA_013397275.1 Burhinus bistriatus | reverse complement strand
CCTCCCTGCCCCGAGGGGCTCATCCCCCTCCTCCTCCTCCTCCTCGGAGTCGGCTGGAACCGGCTGCCGCCCGGCAGCACCCCCACGGCCAGCACCTGGGCACCTAAACCTCATTCAGAAGGTAACAGAGGGAGGAGGTCAAGAGCTGATCGTATCAACACTCTTTTTACCAGTAAAAATGTCCATTCGCTTCGTCAGTACTTTTAAGAAGACTACTGTGCATGTTGTCATGCCTGCAGAGTTCTGTACTTCACATTAAACCTCGAAATTTTTCAATGGGTGCACACTTTAAAGCAAAAAATGAATTGTTGAAGCTTCTTTCTTTCCATTTGCTACCTCTCAGGGGTCTGTTCCTGTCCTATTACAGGGGCTGAACAGCAGCATCAAAGATGGATCAGGTGAGCTGTGTTGCTGCTGTTTGTTCCAGAAAATTCATTGTAAGACCAGAAGAATGCAGAATTCACGTGTGGACTTGTCTTCTCGCAGGGAGTCTGAGCTCTTTGCATCTTTCAAGGCCAAACCCCGTGAAGCCTCATGAGTCCCCCAAAGTTCTTGCCAAACCCAAGGTTTAAATTAGACTGCACGCTTCTGCCAGGGGAAACCAGAAAAAGAGCTGCCCTGGCAGCTGCTCTTTTTTGGTCCAAATGTATAAAATGCATATCAATTTAATATGCATATTTAAGATTAGTATAACTTAAAAAAAATCCCCCTGGAAAGTATCATAAACGAAGGCAAAGATTATCCATTCTGTTACATACATCAAAAGGAAATGAAAAGGAACATTGGCCTTTAGTTCAGTATGGTATTGAACTGAACTGTACCTTTTTAATTTCAAAACGTGAAATCTAACAGGCATGCACAGCACCGTGGATACAGTTGTGTAAGCATTTCACTAGCTGGCAGACTATGATAAGTTCAAGCAAATATTCAGATAGAGAACTATCTACATATGTGAAAAATACTGCATATCTTGTTCTACTGGGTAGCTAGTAAAAATGAATACATCATGTCAGTTTTATATTATAAAAAAGAGATTTCTGTACTTTAAACTGCAATGATAATCCAAAAAAAGAAAGTTTGAAAAGTATGAAAAAGACAGGAGCAGAAGATTGGCAAAAAACTATTTTATGACTTACCTGGTTGCATAATCTTCTTTGGATGAAATACCTTTCAGGATTAATAACGTACAAGAAAAATCCTTCCAAGTAAGAATCAAAGTTTTTTTGTGGAATGTGTGACAAAAAAGAGGCCTTTTTTTCTAAAAAAAAAAAAAACCCCAAGAAGAAAAAAGGTAGTTTATATTAAAAAGAAGCCTTGGTATCTCTCTAGTGAGAAAATTTGTTTTTATGACATGAAGACACAGAAGAATTCGTGTTCTAATCTTATTACATCATAAACATTTTAAAAGGAAGAGTATAAAGAGAAACTTTATTTAACATTCCTGTGCTTCTCTTTTCCAGCCTCCTATTTAATTTGAATAACTGACTCCTGATACTGCCATTTGCTCCTAAAAGGTTTTGTATTTAGTTTCAGCCTTTAAATGAATTAATTTTGAACTGCATGTGTTTCCCTTTAAATCCATTTACTGTTGAGTTTCCAAGGTATTCAAAAAAGATCATTTACCCACCTTTCTTCTAAAAATTATTTTCTGAGGTCTTTTCTATGTTGGAATAATTTGAATAGTGACTTTGCATAAATTATATGAAAATCATCTAGTCTTTTCTGAACTCAGAGACGTTTGAAACATTGGCTTTGAAAATAGGCACTGTGTGATAATTATGGCATGAAGCTGTGCATTGTATATAACTTGGCCACATCTATCAACATAAACTGTGAATGATTTATATCTAGCACTAGCAGCAGCTGGGAATTACATCCAGTTACATTTGGAGGCAACTCCCAGCTGCTGCTATTGCTAGAAGTGCGTCAGATAGAGTGGGAGCTGTTAAACTTACTGCATTGTATTTAGATAATCAGATTTCAAGGTAGAAGCTTATCCTGAATTACATAGAGGTAGATACTGAGCGAGGTTAAATTCCAGTAAGTCTGGCAGGACCAACTGTGAATAAGTTTTTCTTCTAAAGAGTTAACAAAAGTATGACTGAGCTTGATTAATACAGACTAAGTGGATTTCTGAAAGTCTTTTAATGAGGTACATCATCATTGATTTTTAAAGATGTTATGGAATAACTTTGCATGAATAAATAACACATTAAAAGACAAGAAGTCAAGGGTAGAAGTATATGGTAATATTTTAGAGCGGAAGGAGATGATCAGGAAAACCCTGAAGTGGTCTGTGTTGGGAGTAATGCCGTTTAATCTATTCAGACACAATGTCAAAAAAGAGGTTAAGAATGAGATGGCAGTTTACTAACATTACTAAGTTGTTTTATTCACTGAAGAGAGATGCCAGCATGAAGAACTGTGGAAGGATCTTGCAAGATGGGATGACTAGACGTTGCAGTGATGTGGAATTGAATATAGGAGAAAGTAGAGTGATAAAATGCAGTCTATCCTACCTATACACCTGAACTGATATGCTCTAAGATGACCATTATCAGTCAGAATGAAATCTGGGGGTTATGACAGATAACTTCATGAAAATGTCAGCTCAGGTTCATTAGCAGTCAGAAAAAAACAACGCATATGTTTGGAGTTATTAGTATAGAAAGAGAAATCTGACAACAACCTTGTGCTGTTATGCTACCATATAAATCCATGTTGTTCCCATATTGTGAATTCACCGTACTGTTCTGTCCCCCACCACTCAGTATAATAGGACTAGAAAAAGTCAGTAAGGATAATCAAAGGTTTGAATAGCTTCTGCACAAGGAATGACTAAGTAGGCAAGTATCACTTGCCCTCGAATAGAGATGCCTTATGGAAACTATGGCAGAGGTCTTTAAAAAATGTAAGTGGCATGTGTAAAGCAAACTTGGCTTTATTGTTCATTACATGAACTGGAGGCATCAAATCAAGCTGGCTGGAAGCAACTTCAAAACAATCCAAAGGATGATGGTTCTTCTGGCAAAAGGTGTTGGAGCAGTTCAGGCCTGCCAGCAGGATGCTGCAAATGCCCCAAGATGCCCACGCAACTTCACAGAAAAGAAGCTTGCAGGAGACTACGTCATACAGAGATTCTCCCTCTTGCCCAGCAAGTTCCTCAGGTCAAAATTGCTAGAGGACAGGAAAATTCCCAAAGACTTTTGCACTCATGTACTGATCTTTGGAACACTGTCAGTAACAACTTAGTAAGCGAATACCTTTATTTCTTATGTCTTACAGCCAGAGAGGACCATATCTATTGACTTTTAGCCTTTGTAAGACTATTGTTTTTCCAGATATGCAGGAAAGACCCTGATCATAGTAAGTGTTTGGAGCAGGATAAAAATGGGAATTTTTTCCTCTTATGAGTGAATAAGTTATTTTGAATTAAGTTTCTGAACCTAAAGAAAGTGATTCTATTTTTGAAGTTGTCATAGTTTAACCCTGGTAGGCATCAGCACCACATAGCCACTGACTTACTCCCACTGATGTAGTTCAGGGGGGAGAACTGGGAGAGTAAAAGTGAGAAAACTTACGGGTTGAGATAACGGCAGTTTAATAGGGAAAGCACAAGCTGTGCGTACAAACAAAGCAAAACAAGGAATTCATTCACTGCTTCCTGTCAGCAGGCAGATGTTTAGTAATTTCCAGGAAAGCAGGGCTCCATCCTGTGTAGTGATTACTTGGGAAGGCAAATATCGTAACTCTGAACAGTCCCCCCTTCCTCCTTCTTCTCCCAGCTTTTTATTGCTTGTCAGTTGGGATCCACTGTCCTGGCTGTGTCCCCTCCCAACTTCTTGTTCAGCCCTAGCCTACTCACTGGCAGGGCAGCCTGAGAAGCAAAAAAGGCCTTGATGCTGTGCAAGAGCTTTTCAGCAATAGCTAAAACACTGATGTATTATCAACACTGTTTTGGTCAGAAATCTATAACATAGTACCTTATAAGATACTGTGAAGAAAACTAGCTCTACCCGAGCCAAAACCACTACAGAAGTTTAGTTTATTTTTGACATGTGAATGTTGCCATGAATCTAAAATATTTACTTTAAAGTAATAAACTGTGAGAGACTGCACAGAAAGAGCATAAGAAGAGATGACCTATGGTGGGAATATATCTATAGAAATAAACTCCAGTTATACAAAGGGTCTTAAGACTTGTGTAGATTCCTTTCTGTGTTGGATTAACTGACTATGGGAGCTGTCCTTTGGGCCAATTAAAAACTAAGCTAAAAACACTTTTTATAATGGAAATGTATTAATGCATTCATCCTTGCATTTACTTTCACTAGATTTACTCCGGCAGTATTTGCCTGCTAATACAATTTAGTAGGGAAAAGTACTGTATGGGAGGTTCAAAACCTTGTTTAGTTAGTTGCTGTATGGAAGACTGCATACTTAAAATAAGTTTGCGACGTTTGTGACTACCGCAAGAGCGCTTCATTCTGTCTTTTTTTGTTGGGGTGCCTGTTAAACAAACTGAACGATTTTAAGGAATTCTTAAGCTAGAGAATCAGCAGTCCTGTTGGATAAAGGTGTTGTTTCTCCTTAATTGTTAATGACTTTTTCAGAATGAGTTTGTGGGTTCAGGAAGTGTTCAGTGAATTACTCTTCTGAATTAATTCAAAAGTAACCCATTACCCTTAAGCTGATTTAATTCCAAGCTTAACACCAGGCTGCTGGCATCATGAAATGCCTGCATAATTAAAATGTGTTTATTGTTATGCACTATGGTACCCTGACTGCTTCATCTATAATATATGCCGAGAACATTTTACACTGCGAACACCCATAATTCAGCACCAAGAAAACAAAATTTTTGTAAGAGACCAAAAGTCAGTTGTATGTAATGGTACTCACCTAATAAAGCTTACAGCTCTTGACCTCCATCCAGTCAAACAGGGATTAAAAGGCACCTGAATAAAAAAAGAGAGGGTAGCTCCACGTTGAAAAGGCTATCAAATTTTCATGCCTGATCACAATATTTGTCACTTTATACTAAGCACTGTGGATGCAGTGTTGATGAAGAAAGTGTTAAGGCATAAACTATGCAAATCAGATTTTGAGCAAAATTGAAAATCTTTTAAAACAATTTTAAAGTTAATAGAATTGGTAGGTTTTTAGACAAAAATCCATCTGTACTTTAAATACATTTGCCTAAGAGAAACTAATTACAGAAATATTTTCTCTTAATCGTGCTTGTGAAACACTGTTAAGATCCAATCTCTGCTAGAAATAGAATTAGTATTTGTAAGAAAGCTAGGCAACCAAAGTTTTGTAAGTAGGTTTTGTTTTGTACAGTTTTATATTAGTAGATTCTAAAATAACTTTTTCAAATAACCATTTTTACCTCCATATGGCTGTTCCATATAAAGTCCCAGCAGTGTGGTGAACACAGGCAGGAAGAAAGGTAAAACAAATTCTGGAGTACCATTATGATTACTGGTAGTTCCTACTTCTGTTTAAATAATTGTTGGTGTTCACATGTGACATAATTCCCTTCAAAAACTGAGCTTCTTGCCACAGAACATAGATAAATGCCTAACTCCATTTTTACTATTCCTCCCAGTCTGTCAGTCCCATCTGTAACTTTCTCTGCTGACATTTTTTATGTGTTTCAAAGTAAAAATATTTACTTCAGTAGAGATGGTGGCTTTGCCTAGCAGAAAACATACAGAAGCTAGTGATATATTTAGAAGAAGATAAACTTAAAGAGAAGTTCAGATGAACTGAAGCTAGATACATAGCTAAATTATCTGTTTGTTTTTTCTGTTTAGCTTTTATTGGCCATTAATAAAATGTCAAGATGTGTCCGTTTCCAAGCTCTGACTCACACACTGGATTAACTGAGATAGGGGGCCAGAGCCAAATAGAGAAATTACTGTTAGACACAGGCAGAAATGTTCAGAAGTTCCTATCCTGACATAAACCGCTGTTGAGTATTGTTTTCCCAATCTATTTTACACTGGAATTTGTAACTGCAGATGATAGGCTACCTGATGTTGANCCTCTACGCTTTTCCACTTTCGACCCTCCAACGGGGCAAGGAACACAGTTGGCTGCCCTGAGGTGTTATAGCAATAAGTATAAGCAAGAGCCTCTCTGCATCCCATTCCTTGGCATCAACTATAAACATGGGTCTTACCACTCTGAGAGCCAACAGTTTTCTGGACAACATGCTGTTAATTTCAGCAGTTAGAAGAGGCCTAGCTAAAAAGTAAAATGACTGAACAAAATTGGTCCTGTTTTACCTCAAACCAGGACAGCTGATCACAAGTAAACCTCCTCAGAGGGACTCCTCCATCCTGATGTCCCTTGTGAAATCTTACTTCACATTAGCTGAAGCTCAGTCTTGCTGCTCCATCAAAATCCAACCACCAAAAATACGTTTGTGTCAAGAGGTAAGTATTCACCTCATACAAATAGATGCAGATGTAAAATTTAAGAATTCACACAGATATTTTTGTTGTGTGAACCTATTTTTCTGTTCACACCCGTTCAGCTGTTTTGCTTTGGTATCTTCCATACTGTATATCTTGTGCCCTTTAGCCATGAAAGTGGAGATGAGAAGTGGGACTATCTGAACCAAATCCATCCCTGGGGGACTTTGCTGTCAAAACTATCGAAAAGTGACTGCTGTAGCATTGGGGAGGAGCGATTAAGGAAGTCTGAGCTGTAAAATTGTGTCTTTCCTATCATTCTCACCACAGATTAGCAGAAAGGAAATGAATTTAAAATCAGTTTCAAAGAAAAGTAAAAAACCCAAACATATTTAAATAAAATTTGGTCTTTGAAGTACTACATTCTATTTTTTTAAAATAAAACAGTAATTGAACTAAAACATTCTATATCCTGAAAGTCTCTCTTTCTGACTAGGCTTAAACTGCCTTTCCTCAAACTATAATTAATTTCCATGCCAATGTACTGTCTCAATCAAATCTCTTTTCCCTTTTTAATCCTCTATCTGTTACAATTGTATTTTATCTTTATCTCATACTTACGGTATGATAAAAGATACAAGAGAATTAATTCCTACATTTCTGTGAACACGATACTGCTTAGAAAGAAAAAAAACACCAGACAATCAGCTAATTCATGTAGAGAAAGAAGCTGAGGATCAGAGGAAGCATGAGGAACATGGATTTGATCAGAATGTTATGATTTCCATTTAAATTGCTGTATTTTCTGAAAGACTTAGAAGATAAGATGACAATAAATCTTATATATGTTTTAGACAACAGTTCGTTTCCTGAGATAAGACGGGACGTCAAAAATACAAGGTAACACCAGTAAAAATTTTCTGCAGAACTGCAGTAAAAATAGTAAAAATAGTTCTAGCTGACTGCTCTGACTAGTGCAGCTGAGTTTATTAGCATTACACGTTTTCTTTTAATTGGAGTTTACTAAAACTATGAGAGTCTGGTGAGCTTCATTTTAATAAAATACAATTTAATAAAGACCTCTTCCTCCAGAATCTTCATCTCTGAGTGAGATGCCTGTATATTAATTTTTCTTTCTGTGTTTGGTAATACATAATAAATTAAGAGGACAGAAAACGAGTAATTTTTTTCATAATTAAATATTTGTTCCCACTTCTATTCCTCTGGTAGCACTTTTAGAATAATGAATACAGTTATTCTGATTCCAGGTGATTAGTTATTTAGTATCTAGCTGAGGGCTGAGATGATAGTCAACCTTTTTCTCTGGATAGGTCAAGGAAACTACAGTTACTTCACCAGAGAAGGGAACTTCTATATCTTGGAAATGATCTGTGAGAATTAATATCCAGGTCATTGTATATGAATCACCTATTCAGCTTCCTAGGTTTAAGACTTACCTGAAAGAATTAGTATGGTCACTCTGTCAGTAGAAGATGGTGCATCTCTCTCTCTCTCTCTCCCACTCCTGCCCTCCCCCCCTGGCCCCAACCCCCTCAGTTTTCTGTTTGTACCTGATTAATCTCAAACAGTGATTTAATGGGGTCACAGATACAATTCTGTGGCTTACTGAGATTCATTCCTGGATACAAGGAAAACCAACTTACTTCCCTCGTTCCTTCCTACCTTTCTAAAACAAACAAAATACTTCCCTCTGTGTTTTTTTCCTGAGTGTTAATGATTTGTTTGTTGTGTATGATGATGGATCACCTATCAGGGAAGAAATCTAATTTAGTTGGATTACACCCTTATTGATCAAATGTTGGGCACCATTTAAAAGCCATGTGTAGGCTAAATGGAGTCAGACACCAAAACATTTCAATGAGTGATATATGCAGTTTAATGAATCACACAACTTCCACGTTCCTTGAGGAAGACAGCATGAGCCAGGAGGAAGGTTGAGGAGGCGGGCATAGCGGGTCCTGCCACAGAGCATGCAGTTGGAGCCAGGATGCTGGGTATGCAGGGGTCAGGAATACCCGACTCCCGATTGAGACATGCATGGCCCCAAGGCATTTGACAGTGGCCAGGCTGTAGCCTCTCAAAGGCTCTCCACACCTTTGCAACTGTCCCAGAAGGTGATGGGTTGTGCGTGCCCCAGGAGCTCCTCTCTTCTTGTATCTAGTTGACTTCTCTGCGCTATAGGGTTAGACAAAGCTTATATGCTACTGCGGTTGTCAGCCAGGCCCAAGCCATGACAGCCATCACAGTGCTGCAGTGCCAGGCTGAAGAAGTTATTGATTAGTTTGAAGGCATTGCCACTACCTGAAGTATGTCTGCAGTTTGTGTTGTGGACATATTTACTTTTCTATATTGGGTTCATTAAAACATTTAGTCTTATTAAAGAGAAATATGCAGGCATGACAGTTAAAGTGAATTCCTTTAAGAGTGCATTCTACATACATTTGGTTATTTCTTTCAGTGGCTCAGATCAATATATGAAATTATGAACCTCGATTACATGAGCTCCTTAGCTGATATTTCTAAGGCAATCCTCTGACTTACTGAACTTGCTGTATCACAAATACTCAGTTTACGAAGCTTGGTGATAAGGTCTAGAGAGAAAATATTCTCCTCCTGTTCCAGTTAACTTATTACTTTGATCTTTGAGACACTTTGTCTCTGTTTCTTTCTGATGTCACATGAAGAAGGAAGCATATCAAAGAAATGTCAAAACAAAAGAAGTGGAAAATTGACAAAGCAGTAGAACAGCTGTGACAAGAAATAATACTAGCTTTAATCAATTAATAAGAGACACCAGACTCTTTCTGCTGTAGTTATAATGATTTAAATGAAGGGGAAATGAAGGACTGGGCTTGTGGCTAAATAGGAGTGATGTAGTTGTTAGCCACTGCTCTTTAAAACCACCCACAAAGATTTACTGGAAGTATCAGTCACTTTTTCAGTATGTACCTGTCTTGGGCAGTGGGTAGGACGAAGTTTCAGGATAAATTTGAACTGTATTGTAGGGGGTTTAAGCAATTTTTGTGGGTAGGAGGAGCACAAACCCCTTCAACATTAAAATTACCTAAATTAGTAGATAGGATATATTCAACGAGAAATAGGTATTTAGGTTTATTCACCATTTAGGAATAATTTAACACAGATGGTGTATTGTGTTGGCATATTTCCATTTGACATCATTAGTTTAACAGCTATAAAGCAGAAAGGAACACATTGTAAATGTACTCTTTACTGCCATTATATTTTGGTGTGAAAGTATCTTAAATCTGGATTTACACAGCTTTGCTTTCAAAAAAGTTTTCACACAGAAATTCTTAGTGAAGGCTATAACAAAAGTGCCACTTCGTGTTTAAATAAATTCATGGATTATACTAAATACATTTCAATTGTAAATTTCTGAGTCATTTTAATGTTAAATTCACTTCAGTTGAAACAATAAAATAATTTTAGAACTTCTTTTACACTGCATTCATGTTCACATAGGAATTTAACCTTTACAAATATCATCATTTGAAAGGGGAGAAAGGTATTTAAACTATAGGAAAAAAAGGAAGTCACAAAAAGACACTCATCCTGAAGCCGTTTCATAATTCTTAATATTCACCTGACAGTTAAACTTGGGATTCATAATTGGCTTTTGTTGATAAGACTCTGCTATGCAGAGAAAAACAAGACATGGGTAATTAAACAGGTGAGAGAAGCTGCTTTATTCGGTTGTCTGGAGTTTCAAGAAGTGAAATGCACACAACGGAGAAAAAAAATTTTAATCCACATGCTAGTCTCTGAAATAAAAACTAAATAAAAAATACACTGAAAGTCAAGATAGAGGGATTATTTTTCTGTACAAAATACCTGAAAAATAAAATATGATTTAAAAAAAAAAAAAAA
>VYXH01012313.1:37538-68896 GCA_013397275.1 Burhinus bistriatus | reverse complement strand
AAAATATGATTTAAAAAAAAAAAAAAAAAGGCTATTTTTTAAGACTGTAAATAGGTCATGAATTTACATCACTATATTTAGGAGACTATACTAAACAAATACCTAAATGTGTGAAAGAATTAGTAATCAAAGATAATGTTAAATATAGGCTTTAAAGATGAGAGGGACAAAACAAAAGTGGTCATCTTCTATGGAGGTGATAAAGTTTGAAATTTGGTTGTCTGTAGATAAACTACACCATGCAGATTTGGAATTTGATTCAAAGAAGTTTCAAAATAAAAAGGATTGCAAATTCTCATCAGGTGCAGTCTTGCAAGAAACAGTACTAGTGCAATGTAGATGCATTTTACATAGAGTGAGTACATGTTCATAGAAAAGGGCAAACATTCTTGCCTTGTTCTAGGTTAGCAAGGGTAAATATGATTGTTGCATTATACATTGTATTCAGTAAATTTGTGAACTCTTACGTATTCTACCATCACAGGTTTAGTGTCAGGGATCTGTTTGTGCTTCAGAAGAAATTTGCTGCCTAGTAAAATAATATTTCTAATTGTATGAATGACATATCTCAAATTTTCTTCCATCTTCTAAAGATATGGAGATACAATAATTCATTCATTGTTCAAGTCCAGAAATTCAGTATAATTAAATTCCAAGATCATTCTGCTAACATTCTACTTTCCATCCTTTTTAAATTGTCAGAAGTTAACTGGATAAGACCTTGAGCAGCAACATCTATTTTGCTTTGCTGCTTTCAGTGAGAAGTTGGACTAGATCACCCTCAGAGATCTCTTCCAACATAAATGATCCTATGACTCTGTGATTCTTTCTCCCATCTTCTAAGACACTGTTTTAAATAAAAATATATGCTTAAAATGTTGTAAACGGGAATATTCACATGTAAACATCATAAAATCATTGAATCATAGGATGGTTTGGGTTGGAAGGGACCTTAAAGATCATCTAGTTCCAACTCCCCTGCCATGGGCAGGGACACCTTCCACTACACTAGATTTCTCCAAGACCCATCCAGCCTGGCCTTGAACACCTCCAGGGATGGGGCAGCCACAACTTCCCGGGGTAACCTGTACCAGTGACTCACCACCCTCACAGTAAAGAATTTCTTCCTGATATCCAATCCAAATCTACCCTTTTTCAGTTTAAAACCATTACCCCTTGTCCTATCACTGCATGTCCTTGTAAAAAGTCCCTACTCATCTTTCCTGTAGGCTCCCTTTAGGTACTGGAAGGCTGCTATAAGGCCTCCTCAGACCCTTCTCTTCTCCAGGCTGAACAACCCCAACTCTCTCAGCCTGTCCTCATAGCAGAGGTGCTCCAGCCGCCTGATCATCTTCGTGGCCCTCCTCTGGACTTGCTCCAACAGGTCCAGGTCCTTCTTATGTTGGGAGCCCCAGAGCTGGACACAGTATTCCAGGTGGGGTCTCATGAGAGTGGAATAGAGGGGCAGAATCACCTCCCTCAACCTGCTGGCCATGCTTCTTTTGATGCAGCCCAGGATGCAGTTGGCTTTCTGGGCTGCAAGTGCACATTGCCAGTTCATGTTGAGCTTCTCATTTACCAATGCCCCCAAGTCCTTTTCTGCAGGGCTGCTCTCAATGCCTTCGTCCCCCAGCCTGTATTGATACTGGAGGTTGCCCTGACTCATGTGCAGGACCTTGCCCTTGGCCTTGTTGAACTTCAAGAGGTTTGCACGGGCCCACCTCTCAAGCCTTTCAAGGTCCATCTGGATGGCATCCCTTCCCTCCAGTGTTTCTACCACACCACACAGCTTGGTGTCATCAGCAAACTTGCTGAGGGTGCACTCAACTCACGCTCCATGTTACCAACAAAGATGTTAAACAGTTCCAGTTCCAGTGCTGACCCCTGAGGAATACCACCTGTCACTGGTCACCACTTGGACATGGAGCCGTTGACTGCAAGTACGGCCATCCAATTCCTTATCCACCAATAAATGTTATGCATACTAAATTTTCCAAAAAATTCTAAATATCCGTATGGCCTTTTCATATCAAATACCTCAAAGATACTGGAAAGTGTACTTCGAGTGACAGAAGCATTACTACATCTACCTGACAGATACGATTTTAGGTGAACGAGGAATGATTGTTCTTCATGCCTTGCAATACTAGAACTAGGCAATACCACTAAAAGGTCAGGAAAGGAAAGGAAAACCTAAAGTATAGTTTAACCCCAGCTGGCAGCCAGGACCACGCAGACGCTGGCTTACTTCCCCCAGTTAGGATGGGGGAGAGAATCAGAAGAGTAAAAGTGAGGAAAAACTCATGGGCTGAGATAAAGACAGCCACACACACAAGAAAAGCAAAACAAGGAGTTCCATTTACTGCTTCCCATCGCAGGCGGGTGTTCAGCTATCCTCGGGAAAGCAGGCCTCCCTCATGCATAACAGTTACTTGGGAAGACAAACACCATCGCTCCAAACATCACCCCCTTCCTTCTTCCCCCAGCTTTATATACCGAGTATGACATCATATGGCATGGAATACTCCTTTGATCAGTTAGGGTCAGCTGTCCCAGCTGTGTCTCCTCCCGGCTTCTTGTGCCTCCCCAGTCTACTTGCTGGCCGGTTGGTGTGAGGAGCAGAAGAGGCCTTGACAGCTTAGCAACAACCAAAACCACCAGTGCGCTATCACACTACTTCTCATCCCAAATCCAAAATATAGTACTACACCAGCTGCTCTCAGAAAAGTTAACTCCATCCCGACTGAAATCATGACAACATGAAAAAAGGACAGAAGATTCGATATAAATGCCCTCAGTATATTACCAAGCTCCACCTGGCTTCCCACTGGGTATATTGCTTCCAGCTGACTGTGGGAATGTCAGAAGTGCGTTGGCTGTTGGCAATCTTTTATAGGTGCCTAGCACCGTCTATTATCCACTGGGAGACCTGGACACCTTAATATACAATTCCAGGACCTCCTTTTCTAGGAAATATGTCAGATTTACTTTGGGTGTCTACTAGACTCAGCAGTTAGAATACAGTAACTTTAGGAACCAAACACACAATTACAAGGTTTAACTGCCATGTCTTAATCACATAACCACTCTTCTTCTACAATAATCCAAAAATATATGAAGGTAGCAAAATTACCTTGGCTCTCTTCATATTTCAAAGGAGCAAAGAGATTTGCTAGAACCTTAAATTTTAGGAACAAACTGTGGCATAGCTGCCTACTTCAGGTATATGATTTAGAAGCAGGAATGGCTTGTCTTAGGATAGCAGTAGTGTTTCCTACCTGATTGCTTCATCTGCCTTCAGAGACTTGCACCTCTGTTACAAGTGCAGCTCATCTGCTGAACCATCACAATTTTATAGTCCAGAACAATAAATAAAATGGTATTGTTTGGGTTATCAGTGCCTGAACTGGTAGCAGAACACAATTGTTTGGACTGTGTAAACTGTAGCAATTCAGCAACCACTGGAGAGGCAGGAACCACCACAGTCCAGCCAAGCTTTCTGGAACCACAGCTTTCCCTCTTTCTGAATCAGTGCCCTTAGTTAATATGTTAGACTGCAGCAATTCAGCTGACTTATCTGAGCTTAGTATTCCAAAGTCTTTGCCTCACTCTGCTAAAGGTTCAGGCAACAGATTAGCATGTTAATTGTTGGGGTTTTTTTTTTCAAATTCAGACTCAAAATTTTTATACCTAGCTGGTATTAGCTAGAAGTTTCTGGTCAGACTTGTTAATTTTTTTTTCCCCTTCCATTTCTAAAAGTATTCTTATCTTAGCAATCCCATCTCTTCTGTATTCCTGCATCTAGTGGTTCTAAATCCAACAATTTTCCAATTCATTTCCAGCTCACAATTGCTACCTTTTCACTGCTACTATTCATGTAACTATTTGGGGAAAAAAACAGATTTTGCTTCTGTTCCCCGAGCTTTTCAGGTGAACTGTACCAAAACCACAAGAAAGAGTACAAATCCCCAGATTAATTGTATGTGATATTAAACAATTAACAGAAACCACCCATTTGCATTTTAATAACATTGTAACCATCTGGTAAATGAATCCATTAATCTTGATTAGCTGGGTATCAGACACTGAATTGTAGAGTTCACTGATGTGTGTATGGTTAAAAAGGAGATTTTTAAGTCACGTTTGGAATAATTTTCTCCAGCAAAAGACTACAAAGAGTAGATCAAGCTTGACTAATATGATGTAAGATGCTGATCTATACTCACAGTAAGGAAAAAAGCAAAAGCTGATAGGTTTAAATCATATCGAGGCTGTGACACAAAACAAGTGGTAGAGTCATCAAAATGAAACTGATACTTCCCACCTACCTAATGACATTAAGATTAAAAAAAACAAAAACAAAACCAGTCCATATATTGAAGTGGAAAATCAGAGGTGGACTTGAATATCTTAGTGTTATCAGGACTGAATCCAGTTAAAATTAGTCACTGACTGAGAAGCTCGGGTCAGTTATGGAATTAGAATGTGGCTCTGCTCAGGAAAAAGGTCAGGCTGCTATTGATCTCCCATACAGAATAAATCAAAGCTCCACAGATGAACAGCATGAAGTGAATTTATGAGTGTGAGGAGATATATTATTATTATTATTTTCTCCCACAGGCCTTGTTGCTGTATTTCCACTCCTTTTATGCATGGTAGTCACAATTGTACAACCAGAAGCTGTGCACAACCTATTTTAAGCTGAAGTCTTTGTTGCTGCAGAGGGTAGATCTTGATGGTGCATCCTTTAATGTTGCAATTTGACTGTATCTGTGATTGTCTGCAGTGTTTGTATTCATGCTTATTATTCTTTCATTTCTGCTTACTTCTCAATTAGTTACATTTCAGAGGAATTACAGGACCGTGAGATTGTTTTCGGCAGCCTTGTACTACCCAAGGAGAGCAACTTTAGTCACCATTTCTTCACTGATACTGAGGTGAAAACTGAATAAATGGAAAACAACATATCCACAGCTTTTTCCCTGAAATGGTGTTGAGTCTGTTTTGCCCATGACAATAATTGGTAAGCAATCTCCCTCTCTTTATTTCAACCCACAAACTTTTCCATCTGATTTCCCCCTCCTTCCCCATACTGTTGAGGAAGGGGAGTGAGAGAGCGGCTGGGTGGGCATCTAGCAACCAGCCAAGGTCAACTCACCACAAAAAGCCTCACATCTAATTTGCTTTATGAATTGCTATTGAGTATCAAACTGGAATTTTCATGGAACGAACTATTAAACCCCTCAAGTATCCTGACTTGTAGTGGCTAGCTGAAAACACATTACTTTATATGTGAAGTTAAGATTCCTTTTTTCTTACTGTCTGCATCACTGTACAACTATTTCGAATTTCATCTGCTTCTGTGCTGTTCAGTTGTATACCTTGTAAGGTCTTCCTGCAGTTTTTCACACTTAATTCTTATTCTTGCTACCCTGAATAACTCATTCATCAAGACTCTTTTTGACCTTGCTATTCACTCATTTTTTCAGGTCGTCTAAAAGTTATTTGATATAACACAGCACATGCCACAGGACATATCTCTGGGAAGGTCCGTAGTGACCTCCTTCCACTGAAAGGAAACGCTACTTGTTCTTATGAATGGCTCCTCTCTTTTTACGGATTATTTTTCCCATTCAAGGACTTTTGTTATTTTGCCATGATTGCTTATTGTGCAGAACGCTTATACATTCTTTAGTCCCTTAAGATTCTTTAATGGGTTTTAATTACAAAAACAGACCACATAATGAGCTTTAAAACTAAGTTTTAACTTAAAAATGGTTCACGTGTTACCAGCCTGGAGATATATATAAGGAAACACATACAAAGAGAATAAGGCATAGAGTAGATTAGTTTCCTGCAGGTTTTAGCACAGTTGCTTCATCTTTTTTTTTGCAAAAAGGAAAAGAATGGAAAATGTAAAGCTTCCTTTACCATTATTTTTCTTCGTTATGTTGGTTATTGCTATCCCTTATGAAACAGTAACTGCTAAGTTTACATTTTTAAGTTTTGTACCCTTTGCACCCAAAAGTCATGGCATATGACAGTCATTGTGAGGCACATTATGCAAAACATTATGCCCTAGCCTGAAAGACTGAGTACAGGGATGAATTCTGACATGCATTGTAACTTAAAAAGTAGAGGCACTAGAAAACGCAATTTCCCTGAAGTTTTGGAACTGACGCAGAATTTGAAGATACTTCACTTTATAGACTCTCACCCAGTCACCGCTGTCTTGTTCATATTTTCTTTCTTCTAGAACAGAATATCATAATGATGTCAGGGGATTTAATATTGGGTGTCATTTCAGTTTTGTAATTCAGTGGATAACCATACATAGTCAGAGGAGGAAGCAAGAAATAAAGCAAAAAGTGTAATTTCTCTGTTATCAGATTATAATATCGTGTAATGTACACATTCTACCCTGGGCAAACTACTTTGAATACATTATTTTCAAAGAAAACATAATGTCTTGCAGCATGAAAACTATCATGAAATCTGGAGTGGAATTGAAAATACTTGCAGGTAGCTCATTTCACAGCTAATGCACAATGCAATATTCTGAGGAATTTCTGTGCAGGTGGAAATTTAATTTTATTCACTGCATGCCATTCTCCAGTGTCTTTTCTGACAGACTGTTTCAGAATTTGGTATTGTGTTTATTGAACTCATTATACAATATCTTTCTTGGGTAACTTTATACCACTATTAGTGAAAGGTCAGCAAGAATGATTCTGAAATTGTCTTTATAGGCTACCGGAATGGATGCCATGGCAATTCATACCAGCTGCTGGTCTGTGCCACTGGACTGTGAGAATCATACTTAGGTTGTTTTTATTGTTTATTATTCCTGTTGCACTTTTTCTCCATTTTGCTTCTTTCTCCTAGCTTCCTATAACTATTCTCAGTAATGCTTAGTTTCTTGCCCGGTTCCTCAGCAGCTTACCAATTTCTCCATCCATCAGTCTTGAATGTGTCCAAAAGATGAGATGTTAAATAAACGAAAAACTATGATGAAAGCACAATTTCCCGAAAGGCTGACCTTTCCAAGTATAATTATGGTTATTCAGAAAATGCTTCAGCAGATATGTCTGTCCTCTAAAATGTTTCTTTCCTTTCCAAAGCATTTTGTACTTGTAATTGCTTCAAAGGTACTTAAAATTCAAGCAGACAATGAGATGGGATTCTGCCTCTCTCCAGTTCTGCACCGCATGTAAAAGAACCTTCCTTCAACAAGAGGCAGTTTAATACATTATGTATGAGAAAAAATAGCAAAGTGGAAATTAATGTATATAGTACGAACATCTGAAAATTAAAATACCTGGACATTTTAATGAATAGGATTTTACATAGCTGAACTGGGAAAGGACCTATTAAACAGAGCATTTTTTTTTTAATACAGCAAGTACAAATGCATTTGATACAGTGGGAATATAGGATGACATGCTTGTAACTATTTTCTTGGTGGAATACCATGTGATCACATGGCTCTGTACACAATCCTGTGCCCACTCAAGAGTCAAGAACTATTTTTTGAAGATAAAAAGTAGTTTCATGCTTCACAGTGAGAGAAAGGTTTCACAGGTAGACATTTTCTGATGGACATTTGAAACTTTTGAGAGTTTTAATACTGAAACAAGTCAGGATTTCAACATGCTATAGAGATAATGAATGTTTTTAGCAAGTCAGAAGGACAAAATATTAATTTATTGTGCCTCTGCAGTTCATCCCATGAATAATTTATCAACTTTTTTAATAAAATAGCCTGTACCATTTTAAAGCCAAAGTTAAATTTAAAAGTATAAAGGTATGTTTTCCATACATTTTTACAAAGCTTTTAATGCACCTTGCCAAAAAGAAAACAGGGAAAGGCAATTTTTCAAGAAACAGATAGGAATGTTTCCTTCAAGAACAGCTGGAAATTAAGACCAGTTCCAAAAAAAGGCACCTTATTGGTTAAGAAGCCTCCATGGCTATACTTCCCCTGTAGAATTTCTGTGGCTGCATTGCCAATAGTGTATGAAGGGCTGGTATCCTCTTATTGAATTATTTCCTGAAGTCTAAAAATGTTTTGCAGCCATGGTTATGAGCTCTTAGATAATGAGAAGAGAACAGTTCTGTATAATTATGAAATTACTTTTAAAAAGCAATTTGTGGTCTTAATTTTCAATTTTGGCATAAAATGTTATGCTGATTTTTTCAAATATTTTTTACTTTTCATCTGAGTTTCCTAGTTTTCTGAGCTTGTCGTCAGCAACAAAAGCATTGTAGTAAGGTGTGTAAAAATCAAATCATGGCTGAGTATTTTTAATTTTGATTACAAATAAGGGGATATTTGGTTTAGGGAGTTTACCTACTTTCTGAAAAGGCATTAGGAAATACCTATAACATATTACAAAAGGGAAATACAGTTAAAATTATCACTCCATTTCAGGGTTCATCAGCATATACAGAAGATATTTCATTGCCTTTTGTTAGAGTACGCTGTGTAATACCTATTTTAAAAAAAAGTTGTTGATTTCTTAATCATGTAGCTTTGCTCTGTAGAAATCATTTGAAGCTTAATATTTCTCAATTATTTCTTTCCAACAGTTACTTTTGTGTGAACACAGAATCACAGAATCAATCACAGGGGTTGGAAGGGACCTCTGGAGATCCTCTACTCCAACCCCCCTGCCACAGTAGGGTCACCTACAGCAGGTTGCACAGGATGGCGTCCAGGCGGGTTTTGAATGTCTCCAGCGTCGGAGACTCCACCACCTCCCTGGGCAGCCTGTTCCAGTGCTCTTCCACCCTCAAAGGAAAGAAGTTCCTCCTCATGTTTAGATGGAACTTCCTATGGTCAAGTTTGTGCCCGTTCCCTCTTGTCTTATCACTGGGCACCACTGAAAAAAATGATGCACCATTTGACACAGTCCTGCAAAATTCCTTGAGCAAGTAGTCCAGGCATTGCCTATTGATAAAGTAAAAATCAGAGTCTAACTGGATGGCAAAACAAGATGGCAAAGTGCACAGATATGCATTGCATAGATCTTCCCCTGTGAGAAGAAGCTGACCTGATTCTTTCCTATGTTTCCTTGGGAAGGTTTGGAGTTAGAAACATATCCAGGTGCCTAACCATTCCTCATTAGGCTTATTAGTAGAGGAAAATGTTATAGTGTTTTGGTAACAATTTGATAGCATTGGTCAAAAATATATGTTGGAAAACAACATTTTCTCCGTTTCTTCCATGCACCCAAAACTCTCAGAAACAGTTGCACTGATTTTGATTGCACTTTTAAATGTTTTTGGACTAAGATCAAATATGGGAAATGTCACCTGGAAGGATTTTGCATGATAATACAACAGTAGCTGAGAGAGTTTGATTAGAATGAAAGTTGAAATTCATCTATATTGCATCCTTATTATAACAGACACTACTGAGATCTGCCTTAGAATATTCTTTAGAATCCAAGTGTACCTGCTAAATGCTACATTCATTACAAACTCCCTGTTAACTAATTTAATTTGGAGGACTGATTTCAGTTATCATACTAAAAACTGCAAATATAAAAGTACAGACAAGGTTATCTCCATCATGATAAAAATTCATAGGATGTGGGTTAAGCAGTTCTCATTTTCATTACATTATTTTCCTGTAACAATCAGGTTATTGTTAAATTTGATGAAAATGTTTTATAGTAAAGGGCCTTAAACTACCCTAGAATTTCCCATTTTAAGGTGCTCACTGACATACTACAAAATTACTTATTTTATTTTATTTTATTTTATTTGTATTTGTATTTTTTGAGATAGTAAATCCAGTGCAGGTCCAAAGTTTCTTTAAATTTCTCAGCGTATGGGTGTCTTTGGTCATCCTACTAGTCATTGGTGGAGATACATATATACATATATACATATATACATATATACATATATACATACTGTTCTCCTGCACTGACCCCACAAAGTTCAGATGGCTATCAAGGTGATTTATTCTATCTGCATTGGTGGCTGGTTTATCCATTTTGATGTGGAACAACATTTGTTTCAATACTAGTCATCCGCTGTTTATTAACAGACTGATTCATTAAGGTGGAATACGTCAAGAGAAGGTGATAGCATCTGTGCGTGCTACAGGAAGCTCTCTGTTTCTTTTCGAAAGAAAAAGACCCCTGTTACGGCAAAGCTCTTGATTCCTTTCACACAAGGCAAAAGCATCTTGAGTCAGTTTCATCCCCAACCAGCTGCGGTATTTTCCTTTTAGCCATTCCAGTAACATTGCTCTCCTCCTTTCCCCTATTCATCCATTATGTTAAACTGTATAAATGGCTAGGGCTCAAATCACTATCTCCATGTCTATAATGCTAAACTGACCGTGGTCAGGATTGTTATCCAGTGCTGGTGCCATCTGGCATGGAATGGCTGGCATCCATGCTGCTGAGCTCTCTCAGCCCTCAAACTATCTGTTGGGAATGGTCCCTGGTCTATGAAAACTCTTGACGCACAACCAGAAATGGTTTGAGAGAGGGTTAGCTTGTCCAGGCTGAAATCACGACAAGTTCTGTTGTAATACTCTGAACATGCACACACACGCATAAAAGAAAAAAAAAGAAAAAAAAAAGTTTGTGTCAGTGGCCAGGAAATTTCCTGGCACTGTTTAATTTATTGGTATAGCCATAGCCAAATAGACTTGGTGCTTATGCTACTGAATTGTATAGTCCCCGGATCCCAGACTGATCCCTTTTGTCCCTGGATCCCTTGCAGCCAAGAGTTTGGCTCAAAGCTCTCTGTCAATATAGGAAAAGTGTCAGTTATCTTAGAAAACTCACACCAGCTAGAACACTGAGTGGTGGATGCATTGAATAAGAAACGCTGAACAGAGAAGTATCTAGTCCTGAGGACAGAAGTAATGTTCATTCATTCTTGTAGGTGTCTTTGCCTCATTGCTTCCTCCTAAAACTAGACATCATGTTTATCTTCTAAAGACTGCCCCTTTCTTCCCATTTGAAAAACACAGAAGCTGCAAGAGTGAGAATGACCTGCTCTTAAACCTCTCTATCTCCTGTTTTATACTACAGCAGTGACTTCAGAGCCCCATCCTAACCTAAGGAAGATCAAAACCGTGTGCCTGTCTTTCAATTAAGTTCAGTAGCTATCAGGTTCTATAATAGAAAGGTATGGGAGCTCTACACCATTCTTGCTCAAACTGTGCAGAAAATAATACAAGCTTAACTGAGCCAGAACGGGAAACACCTCATGATTAAGACATTCACATACACAGAAGAGGGAGTTCTGACTTCTAGATTTTTATTTTTTTTTTAACTAAAAGACATAGGAAGAGAACATTTTAAGCATTGTAAAACTTTGAACTGATGGAAGCAAGACAAAGTTTTCAAAAAAATCCTTTTTTAGTAGGATTTAATAAATCTCACTTTCACAATACATGCAAATATAGGATGATATACTATAACTACAGTAATGTTACATTGCTTTCAAATGTTCATGCTTTATGAATAAGAGTTAACGATACTCAGTGTGGGAGGTCATTATGTTAACTACTGTTAAATTTCTGTTGACTCTTCTACTCTGGAAAACAAATGAGCTATTCTTTGTGCGAGTTTAGTCTTCTTACCCAGAATAGCTCTTGCCTGAGACTTCTTCCTCCATAAGGGAAAGGGTAGAGATGACTTATCTAACACAGAGCAGTTTCAGTTGTGTTTCTTACCTGAGCTGGTCAAAATCCTCATCTCGACACAAGCTAGAGAACTCTTAATTAAGCCGTATTTGGGGATTTTATTATATTATGCTAGGGAATAACTACAATGCAGTGACATATTAAATCAGAATTATTATTATATTAAATGTCCAGCCAAGATCTTTATTTTAGAGAAGAGAATAAGAGCACACAGTTTCACAATATCTGAATAGACCCTCTCCAGGGTATCTTACTCAGGCCTCCAGCGAGGTTTTTGAGCCAATGACAGCTGTGAAGGTCATTTTCTTCAAGCCTTCCAGGTTTGTCCTTAGTGCTACAACTGTGGTCTGCCTTCATGTTAAAATTAAAGACACAGTTGTGTTAAAGACACGGTAAACAATTAAAGTCAGACTACACAATGGCTGTATGATGGTATAGGTTATTAAAAACACATTAAAAAGTATGTTTAGTAAAATAATAATCAGTTTCCACACCTCCTAGCTTACTATTGTGTTATACATCAACTGCATAAAGAATAAGCAAATCCAGACAAAGAATTCCCAGTTCTTTGATCTAGTTGGTTTGTCTGTCCCTCAAGGCAGTTTCTTTAGCCCTTTTTCTTCCCTTTATTTGCTTTGCTTCTTGAGCCAAAACAATCAAGGTTATGAATTTGCTGTGTACACAGTGCAATGCATTTTCCCAAGGCTGCTTGTATTATTTACATGGAGCGAGTCAAGTTTCCAAAACTGCATAATGCTTCTAGCACTGACACAAGTCTTTCTGAATTACATCTTCCTTATGTCCATGGTGTCTATTGCAATATAACAGCCTTTGGAGTTTCCGTGCTTCCAAGGTTTTACATGTGTCACAGTTGCTAAAATCATTTGTACAAGGCTGTTTCAGAGACCTACTTGGGAATATACAACAGCTCAGCAACTCTTACAAGGTGTGTAGATGAATTCTTAGAAAACATTTTGAAAATGTACTTTACATGTTTGAAGATAATGCTTAACTTTCTCACTGTCTTGAAATTTAGTGATAAAATATGAAACACTATCCTCAGAAAGTTTTATTGAGAACTCTTAAAATAAGAAACTAATTCCGAGCAGAATATAAAGGTCTGGAATCTAAATTCAAATGCTTAGAACTACAATAGCAGATGAAGAACTTTTAAAATAATATAAACAGTTGCTATTCTGAAAGCAAAGATTTCAAAATTAGACACTTAGATTAGCTGGAACATGTATTCATAAATTTATAGATACAGACAGCAAAAAGATACAGCTATTTCCATTGAGTTTGAGCTTCTGTAGCTACAGAATGGCAATTCCTGACTTGTACAAGGAGGGTAACTCTTTCTTACCAATTGGAGAACAATATTGAATTCAGTAAACTGGCTATGAAACATTGTGTCTTAATGCAATAAAGTTAATTTAATTCTGGGAACATTTCATATGGTTTGTTGAATGCACAGTGTTTGACAAGGGAAGACATCTTTTTCTGTCTTATGATTTGAGCTGTTACAGGTGCAAAAAATGTATTTGCATTGTGGTAACATATTTTCATTTAGTTAAAACTTTAGTAAGTCAATTGGCTTTGAAATTTCTATAGATAATGAAGGATGGAGTTTGCATATGCTGGACAACTTTTTCATTTAATGTTAATAACTGAGAACCAAGAACTGTTATATTGCACAAACCAGTGTAATTGATACTTTCACTGGAAATTAAACTGCCGTCATTGCTATATAAAAATATATATTTGTATGAAGAGGATTTATTCTTCTGCTATTTCTGTCGATATGCTATAAGCTATTATAAGATGTTTCCCTAGAATATGAATTAAAATACTGTTTTCACCAAGACATTATTCCTCGTTTAATTCTATAAGGGTTTTTTAAATAAATTACTGACAGTTCAATAAAACAATTCTGTTGTTTGATCTCTGTTAATGAGCCCAAATAAATACCTAATCTTCAGAATTATGTGAGTAGCACAAACACAGTCACATACAAATGAGGCAAATAAAGTACATAATGAATTATTAAAAGATCAGTCTTTTACTAATTTTTAAGACTATTTCTATTTACTATGGTACCATAAGAGCTACCTTGCGTCCTCAAATATATGTTTAATGGACTGTATGGTAATATTGCCCCCTTTTACAATTAGACTTACAAAGAAAATTTAAGAGGTAGTCCTCAAATACTTGGTCCAATAACAAAGCCCATGTCACAAAAAAAAAAAAAATCCATGGGATTGATGGGGTAAAATGCAGTAAATTGAGTTTTATTCAGCGGCTAACAGAACTGCTATGTGCAACTAAATCAGCAGGGAGGATGTAATTATGCACAATGACCAGCAGAAACCCCAAGGACAATGCTATTATCCTTACTAAGAACTTGTCTACAGTAAGAAGCCAGGGTAGACCTGAGGCCATACATTAATAGCGTAAATATACTGTGTTCTGGCTACCATGCACCAGTTCCCTGTGTACTCTTAGCTATTTCTTACTGGCACAAAATGTGCACTAATATTTTGTAGATAACTGAACCCACTAAGGGCATATTTACAACTGCAATGTAATGTACGAACACGCGATCTAGCTTGTAATGAGCTACCCTAATTACAGGAAGCATTGGAGCCAGAATGACACAAGCAGATTGCACTGTTTCCTGGACAGGGAAAATCAGTAGTCTGTGAACATCATGCTGGGAGGTATATTTTTATAATTATGAGGCAGGCATGATCTGTGCACACTAAAAGAGTGTACAGTGGGTCCTTGGGAGCAATAGTGAACTAATTCACACTCTGTTTCACCCGTTCCTAACTTCCTGGGTGGATAGATCCTAAAATTACTGGGTGGGTGGAGGGCTGCTGTTAAAGTGGAAAGTCCAAGGTTCTTAACTTCTTTCTCAGAGAAACAAGAAAATAAAAATTGGTCTAGAAACTGAATAGGAACTGCTCGTGGCACTCTTTGCTTTTGCATAGAGTCACTTTGTGAGTGACATGGTGATAGAGCTCCTTTAGAGGCTTAAGTAAGTGGCTTGTGGAGAAAAGTTGTCAGAAGTTTTCTGGAGTAGAGGCTAAAGCATAATAAATCTGTTCTGAGCAAGCACCCAGCAATTCCATAGTGATGAGGCAGGCCAAAAGTCAAACCAGAAAGTCAAGTCAGCAGGTTGCAGGTCTGGATCAAGGAGATACGAGATGGGGTGCAGACGCAGTGGCAATGCAGCCACAGCATAGCTCAGGCGGGGGCCAAGCACAACAGCATCAGAGGCAGGGAGAGCAACTGCTGAGGCTTTTTCCAGCTTTTTTCCCCATAAGTTCTGAAGCTGGCCAAGGCCTGTGAAACAGATCACGCATGAAGAAGCTGGCCTTGAAGGCAGCCTGTTAAAATTCTAGAAGGGAGGGAGTGCACTTTGGTTTACCTCACTGTGAATCTGGCTCATGTGTCACCTAAACACAGTTGCCAGGCATCTAAATAGTATTATTTAGCTATAATTGATGGGTTTAAGTCTTCTGAAGGACATGTTCATCAGGACAGAGCTCCTAGTACTGGGTGAGGGCCTTTGAGACCAGTTCAGTAGAAAGAGTACTTTCATGTAACTCACATCCTACAATTGCTTTGTATTTTGAAGAGATGTCTGGACTTGCAAGCAGGTCCAAACCTTTTTACTTTGGAATCTGTGACAGCATCAAGTCCCATTTTGTAATGTTGAGCCTTCAGTTGTTTTGCTCATGGTGCTGAAAAGCATCAGTAAGCTTCATTTGTCCCCAGATTTCTTTGGGTCTTCTCTTTTCATCTGTTGTAATTAATTTATGTCTGAAGATTATAATTTTGGTTTTGTTATTGATATTTCATTTTGAAGAGCAGTTTTTATGTGCTATTTTTCCACTCTTTCCTTGTGGTGGTTTATAGCCTCAGAGATATCTGTTGATGGCTATATAAAATTCCTTTATAATTTCCACTTGCTACATGACATCAAATTTGCTCAAAATATTTGCATTTTTTCATATTATTTTTGAAATCCTTGTTATTGTGATTTAAAGTTTGCATGACTATAACAGCGAAGTTAGGATGTGAACTGAAATGGATTTTGTTTGCAAAAAGTAAAGAAACATTGTCTGCAAATGTAAAGTAATTCTGATAATGCATAGCTGCAATATTACTGTAACAGGTAAATGATATTAAATGCAAGTATATTCCGGAACATTTTTTCTGTATCTGTATGTTTCTATATACACATGTGTTTTTTTCTAACGGATCATTGTTTTAGTGGAATAAACTATTAATGACTATGAAATAAGGGTGTATAGGTGACCAGGTTTTGCCAGTAAATTTTTATCAGTACCTGATTCTGGAGGTTGAGGTGGCCATGCTCAAGAGCTCATCACTGAGGTAGGCTGAAATTGAAGTGGGTGTTTTCTCTTTTCCTTGTCTTTCCTCATCTACTATCAGGTACCTTTTTTACATCTTCTGTCTATTGTATGTGTTCAGCTTCATATCACAAATTTTACTACTTGCACAAATTTTCTGTACTTGTTTTTTTTCTGCAGCTGTACCATTAGCTTACTGCTTTGTAGTTTGACATTAATTTTATGCTTATCTGTGATAAAAAAAAAATACTTTTTGCTGTTTGTGCTGTTGCTAGTGTTACAGTATGACAACTTGTTTATACACTGTTGCCAGCACATACTTTTTGTAAAATGCCTTTTCCCCAGCTTACTTTATCTTTCATTTTCAGCTTTACTGTGGATATAAATTCAGCAATGGTCAAAACCTAAATGTTGAAAAGGGTTTAGAAGCTCAAATTGGACCTCAGAATATCCTGTAAAAAATACAGAAGATAGTGCCTTTAGTCTGGAGAAGAGAAGGTTGAGGGGAGACCTTATTGCTCTCTACAACTACCTGAAAGGAGGTTGTAGTGACATGGGCACTGGTCTCTTCTCCCAAGTAACCAGCGATAGGACAAGAGCAAACGGGTTCAAGTTGCACCAGGGGAGGTTTAGGCTGGACATTAGGAAAAAAATTTTCACCAAAAGAGTTATCAAACATTGGAAGAGGCTGCCCAGGGAGGTGGTTGAGTCACCATCCCTAGAAGTGTTTAAAAGTCGTGTAGATGTGGTGCTTGGAGACATGGTTTAGTGGTAGACCTGGTAGAGTAGGGTCAATGGTTGGACTGGATGATCTTAAAGGTCTTTTCCAACCTAAACAATTCTATGATTCTAATAAAAAGATCATATTAGCACTTAAGTGCTAATTTTGCACACCTATAGTAAATGAGGCTCTCCATATTGGTTGAAAGCTGCTTCTATCATGTTAAATTCATTTATTTTCATATTCTTTGTGTAACACCAGTGAAAATTCTTTGTGGGAACATGTCTTATGTTTTCTACAGAGAAGCTGTACAACTTTGGACATCGAGGTATAACTTTTGTTCTGTATCTGTTTGAACTATGTGTAGATTTTGCAATCAGGTCTATGTGGTTGATCAGTGGATGGAAACAGCGGTGAAAGAGGGTCTGGAGTCTGCCAAAAACTATTTTTCATGGCAAGGGAAAATAACAGGAGGAACTGAAAAAAGGCAAATCCACGCTACCTTTGATCAGTTAAGATAACAGCTTTCATTAACATGAGACTACGGCCATGGTAATCAAAACCTATGGGCGTACGCTCATCAGTCCAGTACCCTCACTGCTGAAGATTGTTTAAGAAAGTGGAGATTAAAGTGGTTTTTGGAATGCTAGGTTTACAGACAGCAAGGTGGAGAGTTTTCTGGGAGGCAAGAAGAGACAGAACTACCCTGTATCAATGAAAGACTTGCACTTTCATATCAATTCAAACGTTCCATTGTGAAACTGTTAACATCACACCCATATGGAAATTAACCAAATACAAAAGACTTACCTAAGAGGTAGGGCAACTGCTAACAGGGAGACTTGGATAGTACTCAGGCTTGGAGCAGTAGTCAGGCTAACTAGGGAACTGTCAGCAGTGGGACAGATTTCTAAAAATGTAGTGCATTTTTTTCTCTTAGACTACACAAAAAGAAGCCTCATACAGGTCTGTAAAATAATCAGGTGAAATATCCTGGGTAATATATTTTGTACCATTTGTTTCCTTTTTCTCTTAAGAGTATGTCTGGTATTTCATCCAGGCAGTCCAGACACAGGACTGCCACTTCACAGAAAGGTCCTAAAGTGTTGCTTTCTGAATTGTAGTTTTCTGCATATAATGTTAGTGAAGAACGGAGAGAATTGTCCTCTGGCATTTACCTGCAGGTAGTTCACAACAACCAAATGCGTGAGAGAAGCCTAAAATCACAGGTAGAGATTATGGTTAGCAGGGATAGGACAACTGTAATTTATACAGCTAAAACTGCAGTCACAGCTTTAGATTAATGAAGGCAGTAAACATGCCAAAATTGTAGGAGCTCAGCAGAGTTCCAAGGCCTGGCTGTGCATGGTGCCTTTTCTTGTTGATGCTTCCAGGAGAAGATCTGGGTGCACACCACTGCCTCCAAGTCTGCTTTTCTTCCCTCCTATGCACTCTGGTATGCTGAAGAAAATCAGGATGCACAAGTAGTGAAGGTGTCAAATTGTGGTTTAGCAGGTTTGCCAGTCTGGACGCTGAAGCAGCTCCCTGCACGATTCAGAGACAAAACCACAACCATAAGGGTGGAAAGGACTGCAGAGGGACATTGAGTTCATTCTCTTGTTCAAGAAACAAACTAGTATGTCTTTCATTCCTCTCATAAGAAAAAGAGGAATGAAAAGAATTCTTGTGTGTTTAAAAGCTCATGTGCTTTTTGTTTTTTTGTTATGTTTTGGTTTTTTTCACTTCATCAGTCATTGTTTCCAACAGATGTTGCTTGGGGCCATCTCACCAACAGCAGAAATTCCAAAACATTTCCAGCCAAATTAATCCACAGCATTCCAGTCTCACCGTTATAAATTTTTTTTCCTAATAGCTAGACAGAAACTAGACTTTTTTTGTTGTTGTTGTTGTTATTACTGCTTTTTATATTTGACACAGCTGGCTCTTATTCTTCAAGTGTGTTGCCCTAACCTCGAGATTGTATTTCAGCTGGATTCTGACAAGTGCTGAGAAAAATAATTTCCAACATCTGATATCTAAACTCATGTTATATGTGCCATATGATATTTACTTTTTTTCAGCATTAGCTGAAATTCAGTTAGTGCCTCCCTGGAATTCTGAGTTCTTTTTGTCTTCCCTGCTTTGTATTTGCAAATTTGACCATTCCTGTTTAAGTGTAATAATTTTTCCCTCAGTTCCATCTGTAATACCTCCACTTATGACCTTGTTATCCTTATTTACTCAGTGCTGAAAGTGGCTTTTTTAACTTCAATTCAGGAGGATGTAGCTGTGTCCTGTTTATGACTTAATATATGAGCTAACTGTAATTAGGAGGCACTATCCCCTGCTGTTTCATAGGTATCAGCTTCCCTGAAAAATCTGGATACTACTTCTAGCATGTGACAAAAATCTCATTTTCATCTCAAAAAAAATAAATCATCAATTCAATTTACTTTTGCATACTGTGTTTCCAGTTTCAGATCATTTTGAATTCTAGAAGTCCTTTGATAGAGTCCTCTGGGAATTCTATTTCTAGCAATCATAATATATTATTATTATTATTATTATTATTATAAATATTCTCTGAACAATGGAATGCATGATTTCACTGATGCTGTGTGAGCAAATCATTCACTTTAAATGTCAAAAAAACACAATACCTTAACATGTGGGCTGTATTAACAGAAGCACAGCTAGTAGATTAGGGAGAGTTTTAGTGACCTTTTTTTGCACTTGTTAGACTGCTTCTGGACTATTGTGTCCCATTTCAGGCACCTCAAAAGAAGAAAAATGTTAATAAACTGGAGTAAGTTCAACGAGGGACCTGTGACCTTGTAGGGGACTGGAGCACTTGCCTTGTGAGGAGAGGCTGAGGGACCAGGGCTTGTTCGGCCTGGAGAAGAGATGGTTTCAGGGAAAGTTATTGAAAAAACAGATCTAGGCTCTCTACTGCAGGAAAAAGAGAGACAACAGTCATAAATTTAAAGTAGTAAGTTCAGACTGGGCATGATATCAGATTGGATATATTTTCCTGAGCATTAGGCTGGACTGGCTATTTTAGAACTTTTGGAGGATGCTGCACATAATGCTTTCCAGGTTCCCTTGTCTTCTTTGCCCTTCAGAGCTGCTCGTGTATGATCCCAGCTGCCTGCTCCCTGAACAAGCCACAGGCTGCTTGCTTGATGCCTGAGGTCTGGGCTCTGTGACTCTCTACTCCCTCTTCTTGTTCGGGATCTTCATCTCAACTCTTCATGTTCACTACAGCCAAGGATCCTACGGATTGCTGCATCGTCACTGTATCATTATTCAGCCTTAAACTGAAGCTCATCAGTGTTAATGACCTTTGTGCTTTTAAAATTTGGACTTGAAATTGAAGGAATAACCTGGAGAGTACCTTCTGCACAACTTAATGTTGCTTTAAGGAATGGTTATTCAATTGTAGAAAATAGGACAAAGTAAGAAGGTGACTGGAATCTAGATGTACATTTGTTTGTTTTATTTATTTTTTTTTTTAATTGGAGAATATTGGATGAATCCCTCCAATAAGTATTGCAAATTTCCCCATCTGTGCCAGCTGTTAAAGAAATGCAGTGGGTAATGCTCAGAACTGTGTGGCCTGTGCTGTCTCATGTACTGGGGCTCTGGTTTCTATGGTCCTGCATCATCCTTCATTCCAGCCTGCCTGGGATTGTGTGACATGGCTCTCAAATAAATTGATGTGTATAGCATGCACACCATGCTAGACATTGTTCATAATACATGGGAAGGCCATGTAAAAGGATAAGCAATGATTTTTAAATAGGCTCACAAATGTGTTAGGTTCATCCCTCACTCGAATTTTATTAACTTATTTGCCAAAGAAGGAAACGATCTCCAACACAAAGCAATGGCTGAGATGCCCATTATGAATTGCTCTCTTTTCTGTGATAAAAAAATTATAACCATAAGATTATCAAATGGAAAGGTTTGGGAAGTCATTCTGTTCTTGAGTATGATGGGATCTGAGAACAGTATGTAACTGAACCAACTTCATGACGACTTGAAGACTGGTAAGTATCTTCTTTCTTGCATGCAAGCATTAATTTCAAAAGCAAGAATAATAAACAGTTAAGCTTTCTCTTGTATTTTTAGTCTCTCCCTTGTCCTGCACAAGACCTTTATTCAAATAATCTTGTTCCATCTTGATTACACGTCTTATCGTTAATGAGTAGAAATCTTTGAAAATAAATCTTTAATTCTGATGAAGGCAGAGAGTTTGGCTTTGCTACCCTGGGCCTCATGATTTCTGCATACAGTCTCCATGTTGCTGTCTATTGGTCCTTCCAGTCTCAACAACATGGAAGGAAACTTCCTGCTATGGATTAGTTTCATTTTTGAACGCTATTTCTAGTTTGAGTAGAGAGATGCTTCTGCAGACAGGTGCAGAGATCTTCATGAGCTGTCCCTTATCTAGAGACTATATAGCCACACTAACAAGGTTCTGTGCTTGATTTTAGTACACCTTAATCTGAGCATTTGTAGAGCCATTTAAAATGATATAACATTCTTACTGATAATATCTATGTTTTCATTGAGAGGATTTCCAAATATGATTCCGTCAGTGCATGATGTTGTGTGTTCTACAAAACTGGTAAGCTTAACAAGTATGTCCAAGAAAAGAGCCAATTCCACAGAAGAAAATTTTAATTATGTGATTTCTTCAGGTTTGCAGTTAGTTTCTTGACACTCTGCCATTCCTTTCTTGCCCTCCCTTCATCTTAGTTTTTGTCAGGGAAGATGAAAAAGAAATAATCTTGTGAAAATGAACCAGTTCAACACTTCTCAGCAATTGAGTGGAAAGTTAAGTTACTTTCTGCAATGTTAGCTTATACCTGAGCCATAACAGATTCTCTTGTAAATATTCAAGAAAACTGTTGTAGGTTGGAGAACCTGTAAATCATTAATTTCCTACGAAAACAAGACTCTAGATGACTTTTGCTAATTAGTCACAGACTTTTATTACAAAGTCACACTGAATACCCAGCTGACTTAGGTTCTTTCATGGTACCAAAATATCTGAGCGTTCCTCATAATAGTTACTCCTTCAAAACCCTGGAAATAAATCAGAGGTATTATTCTCATTTTACAAGAGAGGTTCTGACTGACAGAGAAGTAAAAGGACTTACCACAGTTTATATTAACAGGCCATGGATGAATAAGCAGCTGAACCCAGTTTTCTAAGCAATACCGGTGCTCAACAGAGGAAAAGAACAACGGTTCTTTGAACCATGAAAGAGTCCTTCGCAATAAGATGGCATGCTACAGTAACTCACCATGTTGGAGCTGCGCTGATGAGCCGTCATTTACTGATGGAGAAGAGCCAGGCTGTTGGTCTCGTCAGCATGCTGCACTGCCTGCAGAGGCTCAAAGGTCAGACTGTGATCTAAATTTCCCATTCCTAGCCTGAACAGGGGTGGAGTGTGTTATGAAAGGAAAACTCAGCCTCTAGAGGAAGTGAACCTTTCAGGTCACTGTCCAACAATTCCTTTATTCTGAATAAAGAATGATATGGGTTCCTCTAAGAATAATATCTACCATACATTTAAAAAGGATAATTCAACATGACTGAGAGACTTCATAAGGAGAGAAAATAGGTCATTCTTTTCATCTTAGGGAATTTCTATTTTTCTTATTTTCTACTCGGATACACCTTATAGCTGAAAAATATTACCAGCCCTATTGTAGTCACGTCTGTTGTTTCATTTATTTGCAGAAAATATCTCCCTGACTCTCAAATTCTTTATCATGACAATGCTTTTACTATCTCAGCTCCCTTAAAATCATTGTATAGTGGTTATTGGTATCTAGTGGAGAATTACAACAAAAGGAGAATTACAATAAGGAACTGGAAGTCCCCAAGGTCTACTGTATCCACTTGTTTACTTTCTGACTGCAGAGATAACTTTACATTCACTCTAAGTCAGAGGGCAGAACAAATATTTTGTAGATATATTGGCCTAGATTTTCTGCATTTTGCTAAGACTACTCATTGCCGCTTTCTGCTACTGCACATACCTACCCAGTGGTTCAACTAAGTATTTGCCTGTTACAGGAATGCATTCAGCTAGCATAAAGGAATTGTACTGGTTTTTGTTGTAATGTGCCCCACAACCAACTCTTGGGGCATGAAAGAATACGATTTCTTTTGTGACAAAACACTCTTGCACATCCTCCAGCTTGCCCTGAGTGCACCTCTGCAGAATGTAATGTGGACAAGCATAACTCAATCCTTTGCTGAAAACAGTGAATATTAAAATATTCTGTGCAAATTGCCTTACTCCATGGTGAATCATTTGTGAACGGATGCTAAGTTATTCATCCATGGACAGCGTTTTTCCCTCTAGGGTATTTCCTGATGGTTTATGTATACTTGCCAGGACAATGGCGCCTGCTTTCCTTGTATCCAGAGGGTACATACAGATACACAGACTCCTAACTCTCCCCTCCACTCCAACAAGAATAACTCTACTTTAAATATTTGGTCTTACTTTGTATCTGTGTCCCTCCTTAAAGTTACCACTGATGATCCAGAAAAAGGCAGCTTAATGTTTAGGAAAGGATTCATTAAACTGAATGTGAAACATCCCATTTATGCACAGACCTCCGTGTTTTGCCTTGGTATGGCCATATGTAATAAATGGAGGTAATTTTTAGTTGTTTTCACATCATGGAGTCAATGGCAGTAGAGTAATCAACCACTTTACAATAGCAGTTCCCAAATCCTGTATGCTGTTTTCCATTGCAGAACAGGATGTGAAAGTGTGCATAGGAATTAGGTATGTCAAATGTCAGGTATGGTGGCAGAGGGTCACTAGAGGAAGTGACAGTGTGGGTTTTTTTTTGTTTTGGAGTTTTTTTCAGGACAGGTGGGTGGAAGAATGGTTCCCAGAGAACAGTAGGGCTGCCAGTTATGGATCATGTGCTAACAACAACTATTAGGCTGGAATATAAGTATTCTTCCATTGACGATGATCTTAAAGGTCCCTTCCAACCTAGGTGATTCTATGATCCTATGATACCTGTGCGTTTTCATTCTAATACTAAGAAGTTGCATGAATTTGCTGAGTTGCATTTTCCACTTCCATCATCCAAATAAGTGTTGTTCAGAAAGCAGATGGCTACAGTGGGCCTTGGCTTTGCAGTTTTCCTGTAAGTTAGGCAAGTTTAACCTTTCAGTTGAGAAGGAAAAAATCAGGGCTTTTAAAGCTCATTACACACCATTAAAGGAATAAAATAACAAAAAAAGGAAATATCAGGCAGCTACGAATCTAGGGTTTGAGTTTTAGAAGATTCAGTGATTCTAAGCAGGAACAAAGCTGCTAGATAACGGTTATAATAAGACCAATTTTTTTTATAGATGACAAGGAGTAATTGTATTATTTTACTTTGACCCTTTACTTGGACAGTGGCAGTGGGCAGCCACAGCTTATTTATTTACATAGCTTGTTTTGTGTATTTAGGTAAGCATTTTCCAGTGTGTAAGAATGTCGTTTCTGCTTCTCTTTGCTTTGAACACCTTGTTCCCAAAGGTCCTGAGAATTTCTTTTCTTTGATAGACTATATACTGACAGAGTTTTCCATATTAGTCTATTGCATATTCTTTATTTTTCATCTTAACTTTGCGGAGGATGGGACATGAAATCAAAAAAAAAAGATAATAATGAATCCATTGTAAAGACAATCTCTCCTATGTCAGAAGTCCCTTACTCTGTCTTTAACCTACATCTCATATGTGCTTTCCTTACACAGGTTAAAGAAATGTTGCTGCAGTTGCTAACTTTTTTTAAATAGTAAGATATTTCTTATCTCTGTTTCCATACAGTGTTATGCTTTTTGATATTAGAATATAAAAATACCCTTCTAATAATACTATCTGCAGCTATACTAAAAGCTTCTGTCTTTTGCTACGAAAATCACAGTCTTTGTAAATATTTCATGACAGGGAGTGTAGGACTATCAAAATACAAATTGGAATTATCCATCACTTGATTGGACCTCTGTTATCTTAATAAGACATCATCCATACAAGCTGGTTCCCTTATCTGTGAACTTCAATGAGCAAAAGGGTTAAGGCAAATCACTTCTTGGGACCTAATCAGTTGTGAATAGAACTTCCCAAGTTTCGTCTGTGCCCTCCGTTTTCTTCATGCTAATTTAACTGTGGAAATTGACTATAGCAGAGAGACCATAAAGACTCGTAGCTCCTTTTTCTTACTACTTCTTTTACTCATTTATTATTTCATTAACCAGGTTATTTCCCCCTGCCTCCTCTGCTGCAGTTTTGTTCACCTGCTTTTCCTGGTTTTAAGTCCCTGAGAAGTGCATGTGTCAGCACTTTTAAAAATCAAGCCTGTAGTGGTTTACCCATCTTTCAGAGGAGCACAATATCTACCAAAAGAATCTCAGAGACTATCTGCATACTTGTGAAATCACATATCACTTTATATTTGAAGATAACAGAAATTTATATCATTGAATATTATCTCATTAGTTGATTGCTTTACTTCCACAGACATCAGAAATGACAGATGAGAGGATGAAGGTGTCAGTAGACTTTTTCTTCAAAGGAAAACTAGAAAGAGATAAACTGTGACTGGATAAACTAGTCAATGTCCCTTATCCTTTTCCACTTAACTCAAGATTAAGGCACTTTTCATATCTTTTGCTGTTGCTTTCAAAGCAGAGTATTTTCCCTCCTCTTGTGAATTTCGGTGTTGCTGAAAAGTGAGAAAACAAAGCACAGGAAATGAACAGTGTTTTTACTTTAGCTCTTACTGTTATAACAGGCTGTATTGGTTCTTTTTTAACATGTAGTAATAAGAATTTTAAATAAGGGAGAATGTCGCAGAGACTACAGTATAGTCATCTCTGCCAGGGGTAGAAATCACACCTCATCAAATACTTTCTCAAGGATTTAGGGTACCTCTCACATTCTTGTCCCTTCAGCCTCTTCAGCTGGTGGTGAAATGATACGTCTGGAGAGGTGGAGTAGCCGAAGATGTTTGTTTGTAAGCTTTTCCACAATTGTAACCCGTTAAGTATGAAAACAGAGGGAGAAAAAAGATTTGAAAGCTGCTCTGTGTTTCTGTTGCCTTTAACATGAAGGTCTATATCCCTTTTCTCCCCCACCTAATTTGTTTCCCACACAGAGTAAAAACTATTAAAAAGCTGGAGACACATCAATGTTTTTGCTGAAAAATGTTTGCATGGTGCATTTGACAAACGTGTTCAAATCTTCTGTTCCCTGTGTAACATTCTGCTGTGTTTATCCTGTTTCTAACTAAAAGTTAATAACGTTCAATCTTTTTCTAAAATAGAGTGAAAATTGTAGGAGGCAAATTAAGAAATGTGATTGCTATTTATAATTTCATGTTGTTTAAGCATAAGCTAATTGGATCTTACTGTGTTTAATCCATCCATAAATGTGAGAACATCCGCTGTTGATTAATTGCATCTCATAAACATTCAGTTGCTGCATATTTGAGTTAAAATGTCAATGAACACAGTAAACATTTGTGAGATCTTTTTTTGAACATGTATGCGATCCTTCTATAGCAGCAGCCAGAAGGTCCCCCCCGATGCAAAAGACTATATGAAATATGTTTAGAAATCATTTGGAATATTCTCCTGCTCATATCCTTGTTGATTAGACCATTGAAAGTCTACTATGTTTGAAACATCTTCCAATTGTGTGATCTACAAATTACTGACTAAAGCTAGCCTGATTTTCTTGTTTTAATGAAGTTTTAGAGTGAGAGTGGTAGCAGACTGACACGAACATTCCCTCTTTCACTTTAGGTTAGCATATTAAATTGCTCAGATAGATTTCCTCACTGTGCTGCTGTGAATCTAATCCTTCATGAACACCTCCAAGAGTGACAGAATAGTGATTTACATATACATTTAGTTCTTAGACAAATAATCTCTCCCAAGATAATGTCTGATTTTAGCTGAAATGACTGAAAGTTCATTGATTAGTGGGCATAAGAAACAAGAATGACTTCTACTGATTATTAATAAGGACTGCTCAAGAATTAAGTTGTTTGCTTAGTAGAGAAAAGCTTTTTTTTTTTTTTTTTAATTACTGTGCAGTATTTCTCAACCCTTTTAGTTCACTATCTGCTAATAAAAGTGTAAGGTTTATATCCTAACTGTAAATGACAGCGAGCACCCCACCACTCCATTTTACTTGTTCTGGTGGAAAAAATACTATCCTTCTGATTGTGCTACACATGAATGAATGACAATTCAGTGATATGGCAATAGTGATGAAAGTTCTTCCATGGTCCTGCTTTTTTTACATACATTGAATCACAAAATTTGTGTTGTTAGAGTTAGATATTGTCACAGATCCTGGTGGTATGATGAGAAAGAATGCAGAAGCTGTAGCAGTCCTTCTTGTCACAATACAATAATGTGTGAAACATAATGGTTAAAGGTCTGATTCCTTATTTATTTAAGGCAATGTTTTATTCTACCAGATGCTTATATCTTTTTCACTCTCAAATAACATTTTTACACTCTGATTGCTTTCAGAGATTAAAAGTTAAAAAAAAAATATTTGGAGAGCTGAAATTGAATTTACAAAATAGTCAATTTAATTATCTTAAAGTACACATTTTCTTGGAAACAGGTATGAACAGCTATTGGGAATTGCACTTTTATATGCATGCTTGCAATAAAGTTTTCAAGAAAATTGGACATTAAGCCTAATTAAATTCATGTGTGGATGAAAAAAATCAAATGCTTTATAACAGAGTGAAAATTCAATTGCCTGAATGCATAGTAGTTTCTCTAGAAAAAGCTCTAATACTTCTGAGACTTTCTCTGTCATTCACTGATAGTGATTCACTTTTTGTGTATTATTAGATTTAGTCCTAAAAAGAGAATGAAATTACTATAACCCCAAATCAGAAAAAAAATATATTTAGTATTAACATGGCTTTCTTATTCCCTTTAATTACAGGAAACACGGAAGGGCACAGTAAAAGTTTTTGAATTACTATTACTGACATTTTGGATCAGACCTTTCATCACAAAGAGACTACGATACCACAGCTTACAATGATTTGCACTACCACAATTTCATTGTGAATTTGACTTATGCAAGAGTTAGTTAGCCCTCTGTTCCAAAGCAGAGGCTTCCAGTACTAAAGCAAAGCTTCCCCAGCCAAAAAAGTAACATACTGATCACCCTGGAAAGTGTAAGGTAGGAGTCATGATTAAGACAGGCTATTTACTAAACCTTGTTACTCGAATCTTCCTGAAAAAGGAATGTCTGGAATCGCGCATGCTGTCAGAAGACAGAGCAGATGTCAAAATGTCTGGCATGTTATTACCACATTTTGGAGCATAAGAGATACAATGGCCATAAAGCACATACCTCGATACTCAGTCGGAAGTCCAGGGCATGTTCTCCAGACAAAAGTTTCACATCTGTGCTACATGCCCGGTTTCCGAGAAAGCTTTGTAAAGAGGGATGTAAATGTTGTGCGGCTTTTGATCATTGCTTGTGATCATTGACAAGAGAAGCTCAACAAGGTCACCTCTGACAGTGTTAGTTTACTTAATAGACAAAATTTGCTCATGTAATAATAAGTTCACAGAAAAAAAGAGAAACATTTGTGGAAGAAATAGTGGTTTTCTGGGTTTTAAGTTGGAATAAAAAGTGTGTAATGAGTAGAAAGGGAAAGGAAGCTGTCCGTATGAGAGAGAAGAATATGCTTTTACATCCAGTTTGAATACAATATCTGTGCAGTGTTTGATGGGTAATGCAGGCAAATACTATTCAATTTGTAGGTTGCTGTCAAATTTTGAACCATCACTGTAAAATAGTTTATGAAGAGCTAGGTTTTTTATTTTCTAAGTAAATGGCTGAAGTACTCTAAGTGAGTGAATGACAAATAGTGTAAAAATATAACCTGGCTGAGGTTCAGCTTTCAATGTGGATGCTCAAAGTGTGCATGAGCATGAAAGCCTATTTGTGCAAACCTCTAGAATAGAGGACTGAGTAGGAGTATATCTGTCTGAGAAAATCTTCATGAGCATTGACTTTGTTTTATGTGGAAGTTTCAGACTTTTCAACTTTTCAGCTGCAGAACGGCATAAGAATATCACAAAACTAATGGTACCTGGCTATTGACAGGGCTGCTGTTGAATCTGGAACTGAAGACGAACATTTCTGTGAAGACTGCAAAGATCTTACTGATGTTTAGATCTACTCATACTGAAAACAAATGAGGGAGAGTACGAGAAATGTCATTTAACTCTGGTTTGCTGTTTAAAGTGTTACCTCCCTTAAATGATGTGGACTGGTGAAAAAGAGAAAAAAAATGTCAGTGTCTCCCTTGTGAAACCAGTGTCTCCGGTAAAGCTGCCTCTGCCTTTCCCTAAGAGAAACTGAGCAGCCTCAGCTTGGAGGGTTTTGGGAATGCAGGGTCAGACAGATGGATGAACGGACTGATGTGGACCTGGCAGGGAGAGTCAGCGAAATGATTTTGCAGCAGGCAACACTGTCTGTGGTAACCAGAGGGAGTGTTCTGCAAGCAGAGAAGACTGGATAAAAGACCTACCCTGCAAGGACGCAGTGATCAAAGGATAGAGTTGATTTCCAGTTTTTCTATAAAGTCTGTCTCACCCTCATTAAGACTCTGATAGTCTCAGTTTTAGCTGTTGAATTACTCACTCTGGTAAGTCATTACCTTCTAAAATTATCTTACCCTCTAAAAAAACACTACCTGCAGCGAGAGTGAAGTGGAAGCTTTTGATACACTGCTTAAAAGAAAAGCTAGGGCAACTCCACCTCAGGTCTTCAAACTGGGAGTCTGTGTTGCTACATTTGTTAGTCAACTTTGCAACCATCATCCAGAATGGTCTGCAGCAAGTTAATCAAATCTCATTAAAACAGCAGAGAAATACTTTTACTTATGTTGCTTTTTGCAAACTTCTTTAAAATAATTGCTCAGTGTTTATCACTGACAACAGCAAGGACTTCAGAAGAGTAGAAGAAAGGTTAGTGTCATCTTCATCAATGACCTGGATGAAGGGATATAATGTACCATCAGCAAGTTTGCTGATGACACAAAACTGGGAGGAGTGGCTGACACACCAGAAGGCTGTGCTGCCCTTCAGCGTGACCTGGACAGGCTGGAGAGTTCGGCAGAGAGAAACCTCATGAAGTTCAACAAGGGCAAGTGTAAGGTACTGCACCTGAGGAGGAATAACCCCCTGCACCAGTACAGGTTAGGGACTGACTTGCTGGNTTTGAGGGTGGCAGAGCACTGGAACAGGCTGCCCAGGGAGGTGGTGGAGTCTCCGACTCTGGAGACATTAAAAACCCGCCTGGATGCCATCCTGTGCAAGCTGCTCTAGGTGACCCTGCTGTGACAGGGGGGTTGGACTAGGTGATCTCCAGAGATCCCTTCCAACCTCGGTGATTCTGTGATTCAGCTTGGAGAGAGCTCTGCAGAAAGTCCTTCTCCTTTGAGTCTTCATAAAGGAAGCAGAACTTTATAACTCTTCTTTTTCTTGGCTAATCAGTGTTTCTATACACACAGTGCTTCTTTTGCTTAACCGCCTGATTTTTTTCATCTGGCTTCTGCTGAGGATTTTTTTTTTTCATTATAATTTGTTTTATTTCTGTTTTCATATTGTGGAGTTCTGGGCTTTGCTACTCTTTGTGGCTAACTCTGAATTTACAAAAAAGTTGGACCATAATATCTTGGTTATCTTCAGTAATGTTGAAAAATATTGTTTACCACTTCTTTGTTTAAAAATTCGTTGTACTTAAAATAAGCAACAAATTGTTAAAAACAATGGATCATCAGCTAAGCAAATAATAAGATATTGAACTCCACAGTGTTTCCTTTGAAACCAGTTTAGAATTTTTTACCATCTAGGCTGATGGTAAACTAGAGTTGGGAAAAGTGTCAGCAGTTTCCTTCATACGCTTTTCATTTGCTAGGACTTACTATCATTTCCAGCAACCAGGCTACCTCTGTCTTAGCATCTAGAATAACAGGAGTCTTTTCTGGGATCATATTTCCCTTGACTTCCTGGCTTAGTTATTTTCTTCTAAAACCTTCAAGGTGATGTTGTATGTAGGAAATCAATACGCTCTTTAGCATCTTCATCTTCCCTCTGTTGTCTGTTTGTATAAAGAGCTGAGGACATTCAATGGGCAAGCTTTCCTCCTTCTGACTATTGCACTGGTCATTGCAGACTGCATAGTTACTCTTATGAGGTGGTTCAGCCATCAAAAGGAGTGGCTCTTTGCAAAACTCAGGCATCATGCTGATGGGCTTTTGGCGCTTACTCATAGACTTTTAGTCCTCAGACACTTTAATGCCATTGGTCATTTCTACAACTGGAGCAGCTGAATGCTAGTTAAAACTGACCTATAGACACCCAGGGATGGTTCTTTGCCAAATAAGTACCTTGTGCCACATAATTGCTCTTTAAGCAGCTTCTGGTGGACACCTATCTTAAAAAAAAAAAAAAAAAAAAAAAAAAAAAAAAAAAAAAAATAAAAATTTTTTTAGTTTGT
>VYXH01012313.1:24596-34673 GCA_013397275.1 Burhinus bistriatus | reverse complement strand
AAACCTATAGTCTTGTTAGTTCATAAACCCAACATCTATTTCAGAGCTAATGCTCAAGATGTGGGCTTGAATGTCAATAAATAACATCCATAAATATGCTTTTCCCTTGACCAGTTGAGGGTGAAGACATGCAGAGGCTTTGGGCATGTTCTGGGTATGTCACAGGAACCAGTCTAGGCCGCGTCGCTTCCTTCCAGCTTAACACATTCATGTCTTTCAATGGGTTATCTATAGCAGTAACAGATACAAATTCTCTCTGGGAGGTTTTGGTATTATATGCTCTAGAAATAAGAGATGACAATCCTTTCAGTGCCGACAGATAATAGGATAAAACTCCAACATTGTGACCAAAGCCCTTTTCAGATGGTATTCTCACGGGTATTCTCATTCTCATGGTAAAGAAACATCCATATCTAGAAGATTGTTGGATATGAGAATAAACTGTATACAGGCAATAGTTTCAACATGATGAGAACACATCAGATTCACTGGGGAGGTATAAATTGGTCTATATGTTTGCGGTAAGTGAATGCTTGAGATGCATCAGAGTTGATAGGAGTGTACAGAACAATAACCTACACGCACTGCAGATTTGGTGCATTCCTTGAATATGTTGCACAGTGTGGCTAGGGTGTCCGTGCACTGTCATTATGTGTAGCTTTTTTATGTGTGGTGAATTTATCACAAACATTATACCTTTGACAAATTTTGGCAAAATAAAAGCCACAACTGGCAAATTAACAGAAAAACAAAACAAAACTCACACCCCCCTAGAATAAATCAAGTGGTGACCTTGATAAATTAGCTTTAGATGTTTCTAAGAGATTATTTTTCTTGATCCATTTTTAACATTCACACAGTTGGTCTTATATTATTAAGACTGGCTTTTAGAAGACTGTTGTGTGAAACTATTTTAGCACAACTGCAAGGGAATCTCAGTAAAATTGTACAGTAACACTTATTTTAAAAAAAAAACAAACAAAACTACAAACCTCTGAAAAAATGGGCTGTATCTGTCAAATTCTTTAGGGTGTCCTGAAGTGTGAAGTCTATTGAGACTTACTAGAAATGACCTGGCAGCTCACTTTTGGATAACACATTTATTCTAAGGCTGTGTATAAAACTTATACAGCCTGCCTCATCCTTATTGTTACACGGTCATAGCAAACCAGCTTTAAGGTTATTTATTTGCTGAGTTTGTATACGTTAAATCCAGCTTTTGGCAGTCCCTGGTGCTCGATAGTGCAATGCTGAATTAGTCACAAATGTTGCAAAAACCAGAGATGCCAAACTTCTAATAGAGCTCAGTCATTGTTAAATGCTAATTTATGACCAATCTCATACTTGACTAAAAACTACACTTTCAAAACAATTTCACACCATCCATCTTAGTTTGAAAGTGGAATTGTTAATAGTTTTTCTTGTCTCCTGAATACCAAAACCAGCTGGGGCTCCCCTTTTATCAATTTGTTGCTTAGATAGCCAGGCTGAAATGAATTATATCCTCCAATATATCTGCAGAATGGTACTAAGGAAGTCTCACGTTCCACAGCTTAAAATATGAATTCTACATTGTCCCCTTACTGTTTTGTGATTCAGTGATGAGCTCCTGTGCCTTGATGTTTAGGTTTTAGGGAAGGTATAGACTGAGCCTTCACTGCCATCACCAAACCGGCAAAATTGTGTCGTTCCAGAGACGAAATAAATCTAGCCGTAGCTAGAATGTGTTCAAGCTGGATCTAGAAATGAGATGCTAGGGGTTTTTTTCATAGCATGAAGTGCCTGCCTGGGGTCAAAAGGGTTTTGCTGCACATTGTTTGTAGACATAGCCATTATGATATTGTCTAAATTGCTTTATTTTCCAGCATAGCAACAATATTTATTGGTTTCTGTCTTCATTTTCCTCTTTTTTCAGACAGTCATTCTATGACACATTTATAAGACCTTTCCCTCTTCGAAGGACCTGGGTTTTGCTTTAGGGTATATCCAAGTCAAAAAATAAAGCAGTCTGATCTCTAAACTGCTTTCTAGCCGTCAGGGAGTAAAGGGGAGACAATCAATTTTACCCCAGGTTGGCCAAAGGCAGTGAACAAAACCAGCGCATGTACATTCTGTTGTCAGAGCATCCATGACATTCTCAGAATTGCACGCTTGCTACCATATTGTGATTTTGTGTCAACAGTGATGTGTGGTCTGAAACTTTTTGAAGACAAATAAGGAATTCTCATTGATTATGATGGCTTTTAAATTGCTTGCATTTCCAGTTACGCTTGTGATTACCTCATAAAAAGACCATCTCCCTTCTCCTGATACCTGAAAAGGAAAGTGAGTGGAGCAGGTTTCTCCACAGTAAAAGACTCTAAATCACCCTTCTTCTCATTTCTTTTCTGTGTATGTTCATGGAATGCCCTTCTGCTCTCTACGGCTTCATATATGAGGGAGCAATATACTGGCAATGGAGTATAGCAGTGGGCCACAACGTATTTATTTTGTCTAAGTCATGACTGAACATTCCTTTTATCAAATTTCAATGAGGCTCTTTAATTGACAAAATGCAAGCTATATGATCCAAATGTCTTAGGCTCCTTAAATGAAGCTAACCCAAAGAAGGCTAATCCATCAAATAGAATATTTGCTTTAAATCCTCCAGGACTCGATTGCTTTAGTTTTGGTCTTAATGTCACATAAGAAAAACAGCTGAAGAGTAGTATTCTTCAGTTGACTCTAGTACTGCTTTGAAAACCCTTGGATTTGATACTGATTTCCATGCACAATAATTAATTATAGTTCTTTTACTGAATTTTTTTCCCCATGCAGAGTCAAAAACTTGAATGTTACATGTGCAATATACATTTAGAAGGTAGAATCTAACATATTGAAGTACGTAGATTGGATTTATAAACTGTTAGCTTTCCAACTTCCTTCTCACTACTTTTTTTTACTGTCCTTGCAAGATCATGGAGCAGATCCTCCTGGAAACTATACTAAGGCACATGGAAAATAAGGAGGTAATCAGTGACAGCCAACATAGCTTCACTAAGGGCAAATTGTGCCTGACAAATTTGGTGGTCACCTACGACGGCGTTACAGCGTTGGTGGATAAGGGATGAGCAACTGGCATCATCTACCTGCACTTGAGCAAGGTCCCACTTGACATCCTGGTCTCTCAATTGGAGAGACATGGATTTGACTGATGGATCACTTGGTAGATAAGGAATTGGCTGGATGGTGGCACTCAAAAAGTTGCAGTGAAAGGCTCCATGTCCAAATGGTGACCAATGACAACTGACATTCCTCAGGGGTCGGTACTGGCACTGGTGCTGTTTAACATCGTTGTTGCTGACATGGGCAGTGGGATTGAGTGCACCCTCAGGAGGTTTGCTGACGACACCAAGTTGTGTGGTGCAGTAGACACGCTGGAGGGGAGGGATGCCATCCAGAGGGACCTGGAGAGGTGGGCCCATGCAAATCTCATGAAGTTCAACAAGGTCAAGTGCAAGGTCCTGCACGTGGGTCGTGGCAATCCCAAGCACAAACACAGGCTGGGCCGAAAACGGATTGAGAGCAGCCCTGCAGAAAAGGACTTGGGGGTGTTGGTTGATGAGAAGCTGAACATGACCCGGCAATGTGTGCTCGCAGCCCAGAAAGCCAACCACATCCTGGGCTGCATCAAAAGNCCTGGAGGTGTTCAAGGCCAGTTTGCATGGGGCTTTGAGCACCCTGGTCCAGTGGAAGGTGTCCTTGACCATAGTGAGAGGGTTGGAACTAGATGATCTTTCAAGTCCCTTCCAACTGTAACCATTCTACGATGCTATGGTTCTATGATATGTATTTTTAAAAATTTAACTCTTCTGCATTTGATGGCTGATTGGATCAGGAGCAGAAATAAAAGAATATATAGCACTTGTGAAAATCTCAGATACAAAGTCTGTTTGATGTGCCACCAAAGTCAATGGCAGGTCTTCTAATGATTTAACCAAGCTTTGGGTCAGGTTTTAGTTAGAGATCCATGAAGATGAACTATCTGTCTTTCAAGAAAGTTGCATCTACCTGTTTTCACATACATCACGGAAAGGTCACCTCTTTTCCACCTCCTGGCTCATTCTCATCACCATCTCATGCGTTGTCCTCTCTCTTCTGCCACTGATTATCCCCATTCCTGACCCATTTCTCTCTAGGCTTCCAGAGAGACTCCTTGTTGGCCCCGGCTTCTGATCCATCCACCCCTGTAATAATTCACTAATTTCAGCTTTTGTCTCCCTAATAATTTAAATAAGTTTCCTCTAAAACAACCTGAGTTCTGTTTAATGGACATTAAAGCAAAGGCGAGTCTGCCCCCTGGGTGTCAGTTTCAGCTCCACAGATCCTGAACAGCCACTGCAACAGAAGTCCAGTATGCCCGCCTCTTCCCGCTGCCTGGGACTGGAGTTTACAGAGCTACATGGTTAGTTCATAAACCACTTGTTCTGTACTATCAGCTGGAAAAGCAGTACATACTCAGCAAAGAGAGAGTTTTCAGTAATTCTTAGTTTCTCAACTCAGGTGAGTCTTTACAGTTTCTAAGTTTATGTATTTTTAATACACGTGGCTGATTTCAGCTGAGGTGAACTCAAGTTCAAAGGCTAACCTGCAGTCCTTATACCAAAGAACAGATTTTTCTAATGGAGGTCTTTCAGTATTTACCAATCCTCCCTCTTGTCCCTCTGCCCCAACATTGTTCTTTAAAAAAACCTTGAATTCTGACAGACTGCTAACGAGTAAATCCTTTTTCTTCCCAGACCTATGCCCCATCCCCCCATTTCCCCCCCCAGAGTGACCTTAGACAATATGAACAGAATAACTGAAACCTGGCGAAGTCAGTAGCAAATGCAAACAAAACCCTGTAATGAAAAACATTAGACAGCACTAATAGATGGAGTTCAATGATCCAGCTGTGAAAATATGTGAATTCTTTTTCTACTTTTGGAAATGTATTCGAACTCTTCTGTTTGAAAATCTTTATGATAACTGCTGGCTTCTAACCACATCACATGCTCTACCCTTCTCTTATGACTTCGTTTTTTCCCACAGGAACAAAAGTGTGTAATTCTTTGTCCAGTTCTGTCAGTTCAAGTTACTTAAAACAGCAATTCATGTCAACAAGTTATGTATTTCAAAATACCAGGCCTCTTCCTCGGATCATAAGCATTTTTCTGATCAGACACTCAACAGTCTTATTATGCTACTTTTTAAGAAAAAAAATGTCAGATTGATCCAACTTGCTGTGATTTGAAGCTGAAATATTACTTTAAGAGGCTAAGGAATGAATATGTTCTTAATGAGTTGCAAATAGTGATTATGAACTGTCTTTCTTTGTTTCAGTAGAATATAGGATAAGGAGCAAAACTGAGACTTGGCCTGAAAGCAGCTACCATTGAAGTTCACTTCAAGGAAACAAACTTTCTGTTACCTGCTTCAGAGTGATGGTTGTAGCCTTCGTTGCATTTAACTGCAGGTCTTTCAAATTCAGTTGACAAAACTGACATCAAATTGACAAAGAGAGTACTTTATATATTTTGAGATGGAAGTAGGTTGTTGGGTTGTTTTTTTTCTTGGTCTTATAGGAAAGACATACTTCATGCTAAACCATCTCATAAATTCACTTTATTCAACTTTTGCTATAATATTTTAAGGGAAGTGACATTTAAGGAGTCATATCTTATCTGTCAGCATAGATGAATTAGTTCAGAATGTACATTGAGCAGTTAATTTATGAAGGACTGCCTGTATCACTGAAGAAAGCTGACTATCATCCAGTGAAGTTCCTAGTATTAACCAGTATATGATGAAGTGTCTCATATTCTTAACACATTAAGCTTCAGGTATCATTCAACCTAATTCTCTTTTTTGCTAACAGTTATAAGGATGTGTACAGGCCATCAAGGTATAGCTGTCAATTTTCTTAGATGTACAATATATGGAAGAAAGAAATGGGAATGTATGACTTGACTGAGGTTTTCAGTCACTTGTGCCATTTAGAGAACGGAGGCTGTGGCAGATGATGGGTCTAAGTCACAAAGAGCAATAAGAACAAACCATGAATTTTGCATAGATACATAGGAAGAGTCTGGTTTTTTATTCTATCTTATGGAATAGAAATGTGACATTATTTTTACTTGAGTGGCCTTTACTGCAATTTGTGTGCTGTTTGATAATCTAAACCCTGGAAGTTGAAATAAACTGAGGTCATGCCTGAAGTTTTGCCTACTCAAGTTTATGTGAGGGTTAAAGTATAATCTTGTCCATGTTCTACATATATTAGATGTAGATATATAGGTATTAGAACTGAGAAACCTAGCCACATTAATCTCAAAGTATTTGATAAGTCTTTCAAATATAGAGTGATAGCTATATGACAACATTCATTTACATTGCTTTGGCTTACACACAATAATTGAGCTGTGTTCATTGTCTATATGGTCTTCACCCACACAAAATAAAACATGTTTATTTAAACCATCAAGGCTCATCTGACTAGTGGAAACTCATTAAGATGCCTGGAACATAATCCTTCATGAATATAGATGTGAAAAAACTGTTGCTTGATGGGAGGGGTTATGTTTTTTTGGGGGGGTGGGTGTTAAACTTCCTTGTTGATAATGTCATCCTTACAAGCTGTCATTTTTTTCCTACTAAGATAAAATAAAATCCTGCTTCCTGACACAACTTTTGCATGACTTTGATATTTTTTTATGTACAACTAAATACGGCCTGAAAGCGATCACTTCATAAATGGCTCTTGCTTGCTGCCTCTCTCTTTCAATAAAGGTTTTGAAATTATGTTAAAGTTTCCTTTCTTCAGTAGGAACGTCTGTTTTCATGTATTATTAAAGAAAATTATTGTTGGAGAAGAATTATTGCTTAAGATTATGAACAATCAAGGAATGGCACAAATGCAAGAGTAAGAAGTTTTGGAGGACAATACAGAAATTAGTTCCATCAGAAACTCATGCTAAGGGTGCTTAATGTTACTTATCAACAGAACAGGTGCACAGCTTTGCCATGAACCCAGTAAAAGTTGTACTGTTTTTCAGGATGTCTCTGACATATCTGTTTTCAAGGAAAAACTGCCATGTTGGGGAGGATTTTAATCAATTTTTGCTTAAATTGTTTAAGTTAGAGGACTAGAAACTCTACAGTGTGGAGTATTCATTTCATGGTAGCTGTCTAAGGGTGTTTATTTGGCATGCTAGCACCAATAAGGCAAGTAGCTAGTCTACTAATTGTAAGAAGGTTTTAATAAATGGTGAAGTCCATTTAACTCCTTTCTCTGGTAGGTTTTTGGGACCTGCACTGTCTTATTGGCTAATTATTTCCTGATGCCTCCTGCAGTCTTCCCTACCCATTCAAGCACTTCATCTTATTTAGGGTTTGCTCAAAACCTGCAGTGTTACTAAAAGCCAGATTGTATAACTGGTGACTCAGCAGCAGGCTAATTTTTTTCAGTGCAAGAGACATAAAATCATTTAGTAACTGATGCTATATTTTTCCACCTAGCTGTTCTGATTTCCATGTAGGAAAAAAAATTGTTACTGTGATCTCTAACTGAATACAATTCATTATTGGCCAACAGGAAACCTATCTACTGCAGAGCAACATATTTTTTTTATTTTATTGTATTTTTAGCTAAACTATTTAATGACAAAATCAGACTCTTTTTGGGATTGCATCATGTGATGCTTATGCTAAGTAGTCCGTAGTAATGAACTTCTAGGCAGTATACGCATTTTGAATGCCTCAATACAAGCAATATTTTTGGGTCTTAGAATAAATAAAAACTAGCACACTAGTCAAACTACTTCAATATTAACCTTCAACATATTATTGAGATTATTGAGACTGTAGGTTACTTGCAGAGTCTAAATAAAGGGAAATAAAAATTTCCATTGCAAGTTGCCATCCTTGTTTCGGCCTCTGAATACTGCAGAGAACTTTGGGAAGGCACCTGCCAATGTTAAATAATTTATGCCAATCTGAACCTACATTGAGCAAATATGCACCAAGGTCCTTTCTGTCATTAAGAAATTCTCCATGCAACTGTTGGTAGTGCAGTGTTTGAGGTACCTCCCCTAACTCTGAAGAAGCCAGATCAGGAATGAGAAGCCCTGCAGCTATAGTGCAGAGAGACTGTGGTTAAATTACCCAGGTTGTATAGGTACTTTTAGTATTCGAGCCAGCTGGTTTACAGCAAACTCTGGTATCTCTCTGCTACAATTAAAATTGCCATGTGAGGCCATTAAGCTATGACAAGCTGATCATTAAGGCAGTAATTTGTATCAAAGACTGATGAATTTTCATGACTTTTTTTTTTGCATGACACCACTTGGATGCAGCTGAAAATAAAGCCCAAAGTATGTGAAATTTTTAAGGAAAAAATTAGAAAGAAAAACAATCATCATGTTTTACAAAATTATATATATAAATATAATGTTATTTGTAAATGATTCTATTTTTTTGCAGGTCTTCTGAGAGGCTTTACAGGCATGCATTCACATTTACTTGAATATATCAGTAGCATTTGATTGAGTCATTTCCAATTTCCATTACTTGACAGTTTCTCCTTTGCTGCAAAGAATTTTTTTCTGAGTAGTCCATAGCCATACTGATGAAAAACTGATTAGATTTCAAAGTGCGTAAAGGTTGGTTTGTCAATGCTCAGAAAGACAGGATGGTGGTTGACTTTTAAAGGTGGGTTGAAGACAAATGGAGATGTATTGCTTATGACACTGACCTTATAATCTGTTTACAATATGACCTTTCTTTACTGTAGCATTTTGTGTACTATCTGCATGTGTCTTTTAATTCCTTGACCATATTTTCTGCTGTTGAAAGGCCGCTTTTTAATTATGTTGGTCTCAGAAAAATAAAATAGCTTGAAGATAGTTATAGATTCTAATTTTAAAACTGAAGTGATAGAAAGTAATTCTGCTCATTATAGCCCTGATGCTATAAATAACTTTTCAGTATTGGAATTGATTTTTCTTATGTTAGTAATGTTTTCTTTATGCTTATTTTGAGGCTATTTCATTTTACTACATTTGAGTTCAATGCACTTAAAAATTTCCACATTCACAGTGAAATTTCCACTTTTTTTTAATGCTTATTTAGCAGATGGCTTTGCATTATCTGGGTGTGGCAATAACTTCGTATACTACCTTTTTATAGCTCATTAACTGCTGTCATCCTTGATATGTGGATTACCAGGCTGATTCCATTGGCGACAGCCACAGTAACCATTTGTTACTTTGTTGTGCTGATGTCTGTTGTATTTAGAAAAATCAAGGACTTATTCTTTAGATAGATCTAAGACATCTTTCTGCCAGTGGTTCAATTGCTGCAGTTCTACTGAGTTCTGATATAGTGTACGTGAAGGCAGGGGCTGGTTTTATTTTCCCCATGTTTCTGTTTTTTTCTCTTAAACTGCAAACACTTGCACTAATCTTACCTAAGTAAGATTTTATAAACTGAGAGACAGGGCAGTGCAATGTTGCGATAGTTACTACAGGAATGAACCTTGTTGCTAACTTTATTTTTTTTTATGTTGCATGACTATAACAGGTTTTCTTTCACTGTTCTAGACAATTGTAGCTTTGTTTTGTTTTGTTTTCTTTTAAATGAGAGTGAGAATTATTGGCTTTCGACGTCAGCGTTAGGAAAGCTAAAGACCTGATGGAATTAAATCTTGTGAGGGATGTCAAGGGCAACAAGAAAGCCCTCTATAGGTATGTTGGCGATGAAAGGAAGAGTAGGGAAAATGTAGGCCCTCTCCGAAAGGAAACGGGAGACCTGGTCACCTGAAATATGGAGAAGGTTGAGGTATTCAATGACTTTTTTACCTCGGTCTTCACCAGCAAGTGCTCTAGCCACACTGCCCAAGTCGCAGAAGGCAAAGGCAGGGACTGGAAGAATGAAGAACTACCCACTGTAGGAGAAGACCAGGTTCAAGACCATTTAAGGAACCTAAGGGTACCCAAGTCCATGGGACCTGATGAGATTCATCCACAGGTCCTGAGGGAACTGGCAGGTGAAGTTGCCAAG
>VYXH01012313.1:947-24372 GCA_013397275.1 Burhinus bistriatus | reverse complement strand
GTTGCTTGATGAAAAGCTGGACATGACCCGTCAATGTGCTCTTGCAGCCCAGAAAGCCAACAGCATCCTGGGCTGCATTAAAAGAAGCATGGCCAGCAGGTCAAGGGAGGTGATTCTGCCGTTCTACTCTGCTCTCCTGAGACCCCACCTGGAGTACTGTGTCCAGCTCTGTGGCCCCCAACATAACAAGACCTGTTGGAGCAAGTCCAGAGGAGGGCCACAAAGATGGTAAGAGGGTTAGAGCACCTCTCCTCTGAAGACAGGCTGAGAGATTTGGGGTTGTTCAGCCTGGAGAAGAGAAGGGTCCAGGGAGACCTTATAGCAGCCTTCTGGTACCTAAAGGGGGCCTACAGGAAAGATGGGGAGGGACTCTTTATCAGGGGGTGTAGCAATAGGATGAAGGGTAACGGTTTGAAACTGAAAGAGGGTAGATTTAGATTAGATATAAGGAAGAAATTCTTTACTGTGAGGGTGGTGAGGCACTGGAACAGGTTGCCCAGGGAAGCTGTGGATGCCCCATCCCTGGAGGTGTTCAAGGCCAGGCTGGATGGGGCTTTGAACAACCTAGTCTGGTGGAAGGTGTCCCTGCCTATGGCGGGGGGCGGTTGGAACTAGATGATCTTTCAAGTCCCTTCCAACTCTAACCAATCTATGATTCTATGATTCTATGAGATCTATAACAGAGAATTCAGACTAGTAATTGCCCAGCCAAGTAGCTCAATTTTAAAGCAGAGGTCTACTATATGCTGTTCATTGACGTATTTGCCAACTGCATGTTCACAGACTAACATTTTATATTTGGTGGTGACCACAGTTAACAGGAAAGAGTGCTTTATCATACAAATGTTATTTGAAAGTAATTCTTAAAGATCTCTTCATATTCTAGCAAGAGCTGCGTTTAAATGTTTGGCAGTGACATTCGGATACAGTTGAGTAATTGATGTGAGAAGCAATTAAACTACGGTGTCTGAATGTAAATAGCTGTCCTATCCCCTCTCAGTCATCTGTTTTTTCAAGGCTAAAGAGGCCTCTACAATTTTATTGTTGGTTGTACAGAATCTCTTCCACCTTGGCCACCTTTTTTCACTCTTCTCTAAGCTTTATCCACTTTGCTACATCATTTTGAAGGTGTGGGACAGAATATCAAAACTACACACAATTTAAGGGTGGCCATGAGGAACTTAAGAAAGTCTGTAACAATGTTATATCTATTACAAAGTTCCTTCCTAATTACCCTTAAATACTGATTTGCTTCCAAGACTATTGCTGGACTCTGAATTAATGTTTCTTTATCTGTCATAACCCTAAAGTCTTTTCCCTGAATCTGAAGGGCTAGCTCAGCATTGCTTTCACATTTATGTATGTTATATCTAGTCTTCTACTGAATCCTGCAGAAGTCCTCTGCAGTTCTTCACAGATGTCTTTTATTTGTACCGTTCTCAACTACTTTATATTATAAGCAAATGCTGTGCTCTCACTTTTCTCCTTTCTCAGTTTACCAGTATATTCAACAGCATTGATTCTAGTACAAATCTCCACGTAACCCCACTGGTGACCACCTCAACTGTGAAAACAGAGTTTACTCTCTCTTTCTGTCTTTTCACCAATTATTTATCCATGCAAGATCCTTTCTTCCTATGCTATAGGTACTTTATCTCCATTACCTCCTAAAGAACCCTTAGTGAAATCTTCCAACTAAAGCCTTTTATAAATTCAGACTGCCTCAGTCATATTGATGTCCATTATTTGTAGGCTTGCTGAAATTTTCAGAGAAATCCATTGATTCTGTGACACAGAATCACAGAATCACAGGGGTTGCAAGGGACCTCTGGAGATCACCTAGTCCAACCCCCCTACCAGAGCAGGTTCACCTACAGCAGGTTGCACAGGAGGGCATCCAGGCGGGTTTTGAATGTCTCCAGAGTTGGAGACTCCACCACCTCTCTGGGCAGCCTGTTCCAGTGCTCTGCCACCCTCAAAGGAAAGAAGTTCCTCCTCATGTTTAGATGAAACTTCCTATGTTCAAGTTTGTGCCCGTTACCTCTTGTCATGTCACTGGGCATCACTGAAAAAAAACTGGTGCCATCCTCCCAGCACCCTCCCTTTAAGTATTTGTAAGCATTGATGAGATCCCCTCTGAGTCTCCTCCAGACTAAAAAGACCCAAGTCCCTCAGCCTTTCATCATAAGAAAGATGTTCCAGCCCCCTAATCATTTTTGTAGCCCTCTGCTGCACCCTCTCCAGCAGTTCCCTGTCCTTCTTGGACTGAGAAGCCCAGAACTGGACACAGTACTCCAGATGCGGCCTCACCAGGGCAGAGTAGAGGGGGAGGATAACCTCCCGCGACCTGCTTGCCACACTCTTCTTGATGCACCCCAGGATGCCACTGGCCTTCTTGGCCACAAGGACACATTGCTGGCTCATGGTCATCCTGTTGTCCACCAGGACTCCCAGGTCCCTTTCCACACAGCTGATTTCCAGCAGGTCAGCCCCTAACCTGTACTGGTGCATGGGGTTATCCTCCCCAGGTGCAGTACCCTATACTTGCTCTTGTTGAACCTCATGAGGTTTCTCTCTGCCCAACTCTCCAGCCTGTCCAGGTCACGCTGAAGGGCAGCACAGCCTTCCGGTGTGTCAGCCACCCCTCCCAGTTTTGTGTCATCAGTAAACTTGCTGATGGTACCTTCTATCCCTTCATCCAGGTCATTGATGAATACGTTGAACAGGACTGGACCCAGTCCTGACCCCTGGGGAACACCACTTGTCACAGACCTCCAACTAGACTCTGTGCCACTAATCACAACCCTCTGAGCTCTATCTGCCAGCCAGTTTTCAATCCACCTCACTGTCCATTCATCCAACCCACACTTTCTAAGCTTGCCTATGAGGATGCTGTGGGAGACAGTGTTGAAAGCCTTGCTGAAGTCAAGGTAGACAACATCCACTGCTCTCATCTACCCATCCAGTCACGCCATCATAGAAGGCTCTCAGATTAGTCAGACATGACTTCCCCTTGGTGAACCCACATTGACTACTTGTGATAACCTTCGTTTCCTCCAGATGCTTTGAGGTGATGCCCAGAATGGGCTGTTCCATCATCTTTCCAGGGATGGAGGTGAGGCTGACTGGCTTGTAGTTTCCCGGGTCTTCCTTCTTGCCCTTTTTGAAGACTGGCATGACATTGGCTTTCCTCCAGTCCTCAGGCACCTTGCCTGTTCTCCAGGACCTTTCAAAGATGATGGAGAGTGGCCCAGCAATGACTTCTGCCAGCTCCCTCAGCACTCGTGGGTGCATCCCATCAGGACCCACAGACTTATGGATGTCACACGTGATTTTGCTTTTGTGAAAAAAAACTTGTGGTCTCTTCCTTAGCATATCATATTTAGTCAGGTGACTGGACTTCTGTACTTTATTTATGCCTTTTACTGTGATTTGTCCACTGTGAATGTCAGGCTTAGAAACCTATAGTTTCCTGAATCTCTTTGGCTATTTTCCAGCCCTCCACTACAAAAGCAGTTTCAAGGAAGAGGTTAGTAGTTTAGCAGTTTCATTTTTTAGATCCCTAGCTGATTACCACCTGGCCTTGGCAGTTTGTTTCATTTGTTTTTATTGATTTCTTCCATAACCTCTCCTGCCACCACTCCATCTCCTATTCTGCCCCTGCACATAAGGAAAAGCTCAACAAGAACAAATACAGAAAACTCCATCTTTTTGGTATGTCTTCTCTTCTTAGACAGCAGCTTTTATATTGGGAGCTTTTACTCTTCTTCCAGACTCTCTGGCATGTTTCCTAAGTAATTAGACATCATTAGTCTCACCCGGAAACTAGAAAAATGTGTGAGCCTCCCCAGTAATAAAGGAAACTTTTAAAGGCCTCTGATGTTTTATTCTGAGATTGTTTAAGCACCCAGTTAGGCTTCATCAACAACACATACCTTTAATCTCTCCACTATCACATAGTTACTTTACTGTTATTGATTTAAGGGAGAAAAAAAAGATTCTATGCTCAGATGTAAGAGACTTATTTTGCATGCCAGAACTCATATGCTGCAAATTTTCTAATTGTGTCAACTGCTAGGAACATGTACTCTATAGGAAAAAATCTGCTAATGAACTTGTTAAAATTGGTCATCTTTTTTCGTTATCAGGAAGGATGCCTTGCAGGTTGCACACTATCAGATGTCACCGTTTTTATAAAGAGAAATTTCTCTCAGGCAAGCCTGATCTACTATTAAGCCATATAATTTTTTTTTACAGTTGAGCAAATTTGTCATCCTCTCCTTTTCTTTCGTTGCTTAAGATCTTATGCAGCTTATGTGACATATAAAATAGCAGTTATAAATAATGTTTTTATTGAGGCCCTGCGGTTAATGTTATGTGTTTAACAATCTGAATAATTTATTCTTTGTGTATATGACTTGGGGTATGTCTGTGCAGGGGACTGTTTGAAAAAGCATTTTAAGTTTAAAAAAAAAAAAAAGGAGACTAACAGAGGTGACAGCACTAACAGAGAAGCTTTGTCATCCTGACCAGTTGACTATTATCCCTGGCTACTTTTTCATCTGGATACCAACGATAGGGCCACCAGAGTGGCCATATCAAGAGTGGCTACATGGCTTTGGGATCATGGCCAAGTGCATGGAGACACAAGTGGTGTATTTTCTATGCTGTTGGTACAGGGGAAATGCTCAAGGCAGAGTGGATGGATCATGCATGTCAATGCCCGGCATAAATAACAGGAATTTAGTTTTTATGACCATGGGGACCTTTTTGAGGATGGAAGACTGCTTGAAAGAAACAGGATCCACCCAATGATGTGGAGCTAAAGTATTTTTGTCAACAGGACAACTAACCTACTGAGGAGAGCTTTAAACTGGGAATGACAGGGGAGGGAGATGACAATCCACAGTCAAGTGAGAAAGTGGTAGACTAAGTTGGCAAAAAAAAGTATATTGGGTGATGCGGACAAGAGACACTTCATAATTACTAAAAGAGGACTGAAGGAAGCCTGTGTTTATATAGGGAAGTGCCCACAGGACAGTATTATGGAGGAAACTCTCATTCTGGGAAATCAGCATGACTGGATGCCTCTCTGAAGTGCCTGTAAACTCACACATGCAGTATAAGGGAAGAAAAAGGAGAAATTAAAGTCTGTGTGCAGTGACAGGGCTGATATCTCACTGGGATCACAAAGACATGACAGGATAGCTCACACTACTGGAGTATTGCGAGCAGGGTCACTAGGAAGGGCAGGCTGGGAAGGCAAGGAGGAGTTGCCCTTTATGTCAGAGAGCAGCAAGAATGTATGGAGCTCTGCTTAGGGGCAGGTGATGAATCATCAGAGGACTACTTAGTCAAGATTAGAGGGCAGACTAATGTGGATTATGTTGTGGTGGGGGTCTTCTACAGACTAACTGATCAAGACATAGAGGAGGCCTTCTTCAGTCAACTTGAAGAAGCTTCATTTGCAGGCCCTGGACCCCATGGGGGACATGAATAACTCTATGATCTGCTGGAAGGGCAAGCATGCAGAGCACAAGCAATCCTTGAGATATCTGAGTTCACTGATAATAACTTCCTGACACAGGTGACTAAGGAGCTGATGAGGGAAGACAATCTGCTGGACCTGATACTTACAAATAAGGAAGGAATGGTTAGAGATGAGAAGGCTGGGGGCAGCCTCAGCTGCAGTGACCATGAGATGGTCACACCCAAGGACATGGTGATCCTCATGTACAAGAAGCTGAACATGAGCCAGTAAAATGTGCTTTTGCAGCAAAGGTCAACCTCCTACTGGGCTACATTAGGAAGAGCATTGCCAAGCATGTCAAGGGAGGTGATCCTCTCTACTCACACTGGTGAGGTCACAACTGGAGTGCTGGATTTAGATCTAGGTTCTCCAGCACAAGAGACACGTGGACTTACTGGAATGAGTCCAGTGAAGGACCATGAAGGTGGTAAATAGACTAATGTACAATGAAAATTTGTGAACGCTGGGTCTGTTTAGCCTGGCGAAGAGAAGGCTCAGGGGGAATCTTATAAGGTGTACAAAGACAGAGCCATGCCCAGTGACAGGACAAGAGGCAATTGGCACAAATTGAAATACAGGAAATTCCTTTTAAACATAAGAAAAAAAAAAAAGGCCTAAACTCTGGTCAAACAGCAACACAGCTTGCTCAGGAAGGTTTTGAAATCTCCATCCTTGGAAATACTCAAAGCCCAAGTGGACATGGTGCTGGGCAACCTGCTCTAGGTGATCATCCTCTCAGTAGCGGGATTGGACTAGATGATCTCCAGAGGTCCATTCTAACCTCAGCCATTCTGTGTTTCTCTAGAGGAAAGTGAGAATACATTACTTACTGCAGTAGGCATATTGCATTACTTGCTACAGGGACTTTAGTTTCAGAATTAACTAAGAAGGGAAAATACAATCAAATTTCTTATCAGAAGGGGATATTTTTGGAAAATGAGAAGTCTAAGTGAGGGCAATTCCAGCAAATGAATTATTAAACAAATTTTAAACCTAAAGTTTAATTTGCTATATGAAATACAGTCTCATTTTGACCTAAATCATAGAGGAGTCATGTTTGATACTGTAATTCAAACATTGTAAGTAATATTATAGTTGTGGGCAAAAACTTTCAACCTAGCATTTACAAGCATGTAGTTTATTTTGATGGGGAAGAGCAGTTTCTAATGTTATTTTCTGCCTTTGGGAAATCTGAAATTTAGATTTGAAGATTTAAAGATTTATTTAATCAACTGAGAAATTATTTTTCCCTTCTTTTTGCTACTCAATAGATCACGATGGACAGTCTGTGCTTCATTTTGCCTTTTTTCCAAATCCAGAAAATTTTTTAAGAGAAGGAAGGGAGAAAAGTGCCTCTGAGAAGGAAGGCTAAAAGTGGATTAGTAATAACGAATGGTAGTTTCTCCTTAAGTGTTGTGCTGTACTTGAAAGTAAAAGTAAAAGGAACAAGGCAAGGATACTAACATGAAGTGGAAATAAAATAAAAGCATAAGATAAAACCTGTGGGAAAATGGACATTTTCCATTTTTTAAGATGTGCAGGCTTCATTTTTTTTACCAGTTTTTGTCATAACTCATGTCGGTTTTGTTTTTTTTCTTTTTTTTTCTCCTTAGTGGCAGTGCACTTTGCTTTGTAATTGATGTTTTATGTGTGCTCTGTGCCCATTTAGACAAAGTAGTTGCATTAAAACCTTTGGGTACTGACAAGTTTGACTGGCGTGGCAAGAAATGTTTGATTCTTTTGCAATCACACCACTTTTGTTACAGTGATATAAAATGAATGCGCGTCATGACAGATGTCAAAAATTCACATCAGAACATGATTCTGAAATCTTCACTCATTTATATTTTAAAACACTCTGACCATAAATACGAATTGAGGACTATAATTTTAAACACTTTAAATTCCAATTAGATTTCGAAGTTTCATTTGTTTACCTTAGTAAGGAGGGTGTATTTGCTTTCTTTCTACAGCTTTTTTAAAATACTGGTGATATGCTAAACTTATTTCCCCACGCAATGGGAACTTTTTGAACTTCTTGATTAGCTGAGTAGGTGTTTATAATGGTAAAATGGTAGGTGTTAAGTGTATATTAAATGTATAAAGATTTGTGTGTAGGAGTAAAGTAGATTAAAATATGAACTGTTCGATGCTCTGATGTGGAAATCTCATTCATCTGTATAAAAAGTCCTATTTAACACTAAAATAATGTTGAGAAAACTCTTTGTGGTTTGTTTTAAAAATAAAGATCAGGAAGTGTTAATTAAAGTCTTTGGAGTCAAGTTCTAATATTGTCCCCACTTGTCTTTTCTCTCCTCTAGACAGATTCCTCTGGACAGGTTCACCTCTGCTGCATGATAGTAGGAATGATGTGAAAGGAAAGGAGGAGAGAAGACATCACTGAGTCTTCCCTTGGCTCAGGAAGCAGAGGTCTGGTATCCAGGGGAATACTTCCTGTATACTTCCTGAATACTTCCTAGGCATATCCTGTTTGAACAGCAAACTCTCTTGTTTCGAGCAATACTGGTGAAAGGAGCAAACCCATAAATCAAAGTGATCTTCCCTTTTTTATGGCAAGCTAGCCGTTAATTTATCGAAGTTAATGTATTCAGGTGGACGGGCTGTTGGCTTGGCTGTTATAGTTCAGGACCAATAGATTTTTATTTTCAAAAGAGCCTTAGAAGGTATTTACTGCCACATACACAACAGGTTGTTGTTCAAGAGTATTTCTTTGCAGTTCCAATTCTAAATTGCGTTTTATCCTAATTCTTGAGTTGGATGCCCTTGAGATGTCTTGTAAAAGCTCTGCTGATTTCGAGAATCGTGTAAAAATTGTTTGAGACAAAAGTAAGGAAAACCAAAGAACAAACACAAAGAACAAAAAGGTAAATGAAATATTTATTTTCAAAGTTTAAACTGCCACAAGAATGTATAGCTTTCTCTGATAGTGAAGTTTTAAGTTTGCAGAAGCATATGCAGACATAATAGTACCTTGTACATAACAAAATCACAGGCATTTGATATTTTTGTTTGTTTCAGGCATAACTGTACTTCATTTAAGTATCCATTTAATCCTTTGGAAGTCAGCATTTTTCCCCGTATGGAGTCCTGCTCACCAGGTTTGGATAGCAAGGGGCTGCTGCCGGGCGGCCCCTGTGTGGCGCGGCCGGGGCTGCCCCGTGCCGGCCACAGCCGGTTCCAGCCGGCTCCAAGGGCCCCACCGCAGGGCACAGCTGAGCCCCTCAGCCACGGGCGGGCGCCGCGGGGAAAGCCGGTGTCAGAAAGGGCGAAACGCTGCCCGGCAGCCAGGGCTGAGGGAAACCGGGGCAGAAACGGCCCTGCCAGCCCCGAGGGGAGAGCAGGAGGAGGGCAGGAGGGGCTCCGGGCGCCCCCCCGCAGACGCGGCCCCGGCAGAGGCCCCGGCGGGGCAGGGGTTTCCCTGCAGCCCCTGGGAGAGGACCGTGCTGGCTGTTAAAGCTTCTGTTGGCAGCCCTGTTGGGGGGGATTTCTTAAAAATGTTGTGTAATTCGGAATAATGCTTCACATATTTGAGATCCTAAAAATATGGTGATATTCATGATGCACTTTGATTGTTTACAAACAGTGGCACAAAGTTCTGTTGGCCTAAACTCAGTGAACAACAAAGACTTTTATTCAGAAATACAGGTCTTTTTAGGAAGGGAGAAGGAAGGAGAAGGAAGGAACGGAAGGAACAAGAAAAGAAATATCGAAATAGCATCTTGGAGTGTTTGATGAACATTTCATCAGTGGCTGTATCCAACTGCCTGTTTCAAGGCAGCTTGCTCCCAGTATCTGTATCCCATTCTGTAATGCTTTTCTGCTGCATATTGCACTGGTTAAAAATGAAAACTAACATTTTTTCACTTATAATGTCAACTGGACCAGTTGCCTTACTGGCTCTCTTGAAAGGTGATTATGGCTAGTGGTGAATTAATGGAGCCTTTTCGAACTAGCCAGCTGTTTGTGAAATAATTAAATGGTAGCATCCACCTGAGAAGAAAGAGGGACAGTTTTTATATGGAAGAAAAGGCATTCTTTCATAACACTGTCAGATGTGGCTTTCCCTAAATGCAAACACACCAAGAAAATCTGCCTGGCTTCAGTGAAGCTGGTATCCCAGAGAAACAGTGACATATATTGAGTTTTATGGGGGGAAAAAAACCCAAATAATGCAAAAAAACAAACAAACAAACAAAATCAGACATGTTTTTGAGGTATGCTGGGAAAATTACCATTTAAGCTGATTCTCTTTTACTTCTTGTTGGTCTATAAAAAGACTATTTGCTTTTCCATTCCTCAAAAGCAGAAATGCTGTCATTGAATGTGGGATGCAGTTTTGGTGGAGGCGTCCTCAGCCAGCAAATGTGTACTTTGGCAGGAGAAGCAATCCTAGCCAAGTCAACATATGACTCATAGGGAAAGCCAACCCTTTGCATTTGGCATTTATGTAGTTTTTGTATCTGGTGCTGATGGCTGACAAGTTCTTTAGGGAAAGTCTGTGAAAACAACTAAAGATTTAGAAAATTTATCTTATAATTCAGTCTTTAAAAGTTAAGCTAGAGTGGTTAGTAAACTATAAGGAGGTGAATTGATGATAGTCAGTACTTCCATGGAGGAAAAAAAAAAAAATCATGTAAGAGCTCCTCATTCTATCAGGCAAGAACATCAAAGAATCACTAACGGAAGCTAAAACTAGTTAAAATTTAACTTCAATATACAATGCAAAAATTTAAAGATAAGAGGAACGAAGAAAATAGTGTTTAGTTGGTGATGTGTCCTTTTGACTAGCAGCTGGTTTGGAGGGCAGTACTAAATGGACACTGTTGCACTGTAACACTGATGCATTAGGTCTGGAAGAGTGGCAACAAATCCTAATTTCCTAGGTAAAAGTTTGTTTTGGAACAATCCAAAACTTCTCAAAGAGTTAAAATGATGTAGAGAAATGGTTGAAGTACAGCCGAGAATACCAAACTAGTCATACTTTAATGATCAGTCTGGTGCAATATGTTTTTTGACAAAACTTGTTTGTGAATACCCATTTAAAAACAAACAAACAAAAAATATGTCATGTATTTGTGTTGAAGATAATATATTTCTTTTTTCAGTTATAATTACAACAATACAGCAAAAATAAATTAGTCACTGAGGGATCTTAGGTCACTTTCACAGATAATCTTTCTTAAAAGTGAATTTTATTTTACATTAATATTTAGTCAAAGTCTATTAAATCTAATGAGCATTCAACATGGATTTTATTTTACAGTTGAATCAGGGTCTTATAAACATTGATTGCGACTATTATAGCAAGGAATACTCTTTCAAACATACTAATAATGTAACAACAGTTTTTCAAACTCTTTTCATATGTACCTTTCCCAAAAGCAGGCATATTCTGTAAAACATATTTGTCTACAGTCCCACAAAAAGTCACATGACAGTTACATCTTAATGACTTCATGTAAACAAATGTATGCATGGGAGTTAGCCATAGCAGGGATTTTTTCTGTTGCTTAATATCCAGACTTTGGCAGGAAAACTTGGACTTCAAGAAGGGAAAGGAAATTTGACCTTCCTCAGCTGCCATTTGAAACCTACATTCCCTGGTGCGTGTTGGTGTCCTCAGCACCAAAGTTTTCCTCAAGTTTTCCAGTCCATGATAACCCCTCAGATATGTAATGTATTGACAAATTGAAATGTTGAAGCTATTCTGCAGGTAACACCCTACAAAAGGTCCTGCAAAGTCACCGTTGCTGGTACGAGTGGGGTCTGCAGTGCCTTTATTGTGTGATCCATACAGCTTGTTGGGGTGCCTGAAGAGGACAATGGAGAGCACTGAGAAAACTGAGAAAACCATAAACTGAAAGTACTTCTTTGCTGAGGGTATTGTGCTGTGGTCTCCTAATCACAAGAGTAATTAGCAGAAGGTCAAAATCTTGGCAGTGAAAGTGCTTTCAATACAAAGGAAGAACTGGCAGGGATTAAGAATCAATTAGTCTAGAAAAACAAAACCAAGAGATGGCATAACATGTCTGCAAAAGAAAGAATCTTTGGGAAAGATACCATGCCCAGTATGACTTTCTGTGCCCAGGCTCGGATTTGGAGCAGAAAGAACAATATTAGTGATCTGATTTTACCTCCCACATAGTGTGTGATATAGAATCTGCATATACTAATTCCTATTTGAAATTGAGCATATTTGAAAAGTGTAAAAGTCCAGACTTACTTTAAAAGTCTGCAGCAATGGAAAATTTGTGACAGTCACTGCCAAATTCAGAACTGTATTGGAAGAGGTCAACATAACTGTTTAAATCTGCTTTCGGTACTGTTTGATTCATTTGGTAGATCCCTCTATTGGAAATGTGTCTCCCCCCCATCAGTTTGCTTTGCACCTGAAGCTCCTTACTGGCTTTATGTCTTGGCAAGCAGATTTTCTTTTTCCTCTTCTTTTCTATTTAGCCTCGAACTGAAAGTGGGTTATTTTGATCGCTACCTCTGCTTGCAAAAGAAGTCAGCAAAATGACACATCTTCTTTATAGTTAATACCATATAAAATTTTCTTTGATAACATAAGCATAGCTACTTATCTATCCATTAATGTTGGAAATCAAGTTTGAATGTCAAACGAACCATCTGTTCTCTACTAATTAAAAATTTCTACAGAAATGCTAACAAACAACTTAAGTGCAGTTTTGTTTACATGGAATTAAAAAGAATTGCACCAAATGTTGTTTGAAAGTTATTTTTACTTTGGCGTATAATCAGTAGGTTTTAGAGATAGGCTTTTACTGTAGAGTGCAATGAGTATCAAAATATTGTAAACATAATTGCCTTTAATTTATTCTTTCAAATACCACAGCAGCAGACAAATCTATACATATTTGTTAGAAATTCAAGAACAAAAAAATTACAGATTTTTAAAGAATGACAGTGATTTGGCATCCTTCGAATTTATTAGACAATAATAGAAATCTTAAAAGCAAGGTGTGTAATTTTTCTGAAAAATTACAAAGCTTTCAGCTTTAAAATATGGTCTTCTGTGATCAAAATAGATTTACTTCCTCTATAATCTTAAGTTATACAATCTCTCTAGACCTTTGTATGCTGTCTACAAAAAAAAGCTTATGATTTTTATTTTTTTGTAATGATTATTCCACTCTATCTTCCTGACAGTTCAGAATCGGGATTATTAGAACATATGAAGTGGAAGGAATCCTCACATTCTAGTTTCCAGGCAATATGTCATATAGCCCACTTCCTAAACATAGCAGGTTCCAAAACACACTTTAGCTTTCTGCATGTCTCCTCCCCCTGCCTTCCTGTACACGTTTCAGAATTTTATTGCTCTACTGTGTAGGAATGTTCTAATTTGCAGCCTGAAATTCCTTATGGACAGTTTTGAATTCATTCAATCCTAGCTCCTGTTTTGTTTTTGCATGCATAAAGTTCTCTTACCTATTCTATGCAACAATTTTTCCCTTTCACCCTTTGTTTCTCCAGGTGAAGCCAGTCTTGTTTTTCCAGTCTTCACTTACAGGATAAGATTTCCATTCTCCATATTTGATGGACATGCATACCCAGAATTGCACTCAGTATTCCAAATAAACCTTTCCGAGACCTTCAACAGTTATGCTAATGCTTCTTGGTCTCTGCTGAAAATAATTGTCCCGATATTGGGATTGTATTTGTCTTCTTTGCAATTGCACCGAATTGCCAATTTACAGTCATCCTGTGACCATTTACTATGTTCAATACTTCTCTGTCATTTTAGCTCAGGAGTTTGTAACTCAAGTTTTGTTGTTAATCAAAAAAATGAGTTTAAAATTATTGCAGTAGCTTTTTTTTCTTCAGTCCCCAACAGAAGGGGACACAAGACATTTAGTGGCTTGGCATTTTTTCCCAACAGAGACCTAAGCAAAGCTAAGAATGTATAGCATAAAGTCTGAATATTGTTGGTTGTTACTATTGAAGTAACATGGAACTTTACATGGAATTTCACAGTTAATGCTGTTAATTAATAGACCAATAAGCACAGTAGCTGTATATGATTACAAAAGAAGATATAAAGACTCAAAAATACCAGTATATTATTATATATTTATATAGAGAGATATATGTAGAATGAAATGACCCAAGACTGGAGCTTGAGTGCTTGCTTTGATATGAGTAGAGTAAGTAATCAATATAAAATTATCTGGTGCTTACAAAAAGTTTACTTTGGGAAACTACTTTTAATTCTTTGGGTTCAAGCTGCTGGGCAGACCCAGCTCTGTCCCCTTTGATCACTGACAGTTCTGTGCTCTAGATCTACCATGGTTCCCTGAATAAAGAAACCCGAGTGACAAATCCACTGTTGAAATTAAGAAGAGACACTTGAACAGTAAACAGTATCCCATGGGTGAGCAGCTTGGCTCAGTTATACCCATTGAGTCAGTAGCAACCAGGTTACTGACAGTGACTTATGGGTGGGCTGGAGTGGACCAAGGGAGAGGTGGTCCTTAGGCAGTACATATCACTCTAGAAACTGCTCTCCTCATTGGGCACTTTTAGCTGCTGCCATCAGCTCCTCCTCACTGAGGCTCTGTGGATTTGCAGCCCATTTTCCAGTGTAACAATGGCTTGCTTGTCTCTGTTTCACCCTTTCCCCAATTACATCCTTCATTTTACGTATTTTTTAATTTTTTGCATAAGGGTTCTCCAGTTCTTTGTGTCCTGTCATGCTCTGATGATGCCTTTCAGCTTAGTGTCAGCAGCATGATCAAAATACTCATGTCAACATCACTACCAGAAGTTTTGACCACAGTAGATAATGGACCTGATCTCTGAGAATCTTCCTGTGTAATCTCCTTGCAGTCTATCTCCCTCCATTTCCATGCTGCCTCTTTGTGTACCTCCTTATCCACATTTTAATTTGTCTGCTTCTCTCCATATTTTTGATTGTAATCATTTAGTTTTAAATGTATTTTTATGTCAGATGCAAATGGTACTGAAATCCAGTTTGAGATTTGCTGTATTTCTTTTGTTCAGGCAATAATTTATGCAAGAGACCTAACAGTTTAGTCTAGCATGTAGTCTAGTAAAGCCTTCATGCATTATTTTATGTTGTTTTCTACATATTTGCACATTATTTTTTTCAAAATGTGTTTGAAAGTATTTAATGTCTTACATTTTTCCCTGTTCCCCTTAATTTGGTTTTCTCCAATCACCTGCTGGTGACAAGTTACATTCTTTCCAGATTAATTGTTTAATATTTATTCCTGAAGGACGAGTTCTATGCAACAGATGCAAAGAAATAACTTGATATAAATAGTTATATTAATACAATTAATGTTTTATTAATTGGTAATTGAAACATTCTTCAACAAACAGCTTCAGTGGTCTCCTCTTAATGTTTCTAAATTATTAAATTCTAAAACTCAGTTCTACATCCTATTAAAGCATCCCTGTGTATTGTCATCGCACTATATTAAATGGGTTGTTTTAGCATAAGGCTGGTAAAAGATGGAGTAAAATGTCTTCTCCTTTGACTATTTAGAAAGGAGTGATCTGTGGAGGAGAAAGAAGAAACAAATGAATACGTCCATCAGTTTTTCCTTTGCGTTAAGGTTCTCTTTTAATCTTCTGTAACACCTGAAAACATGGCTATTCCATCTGATTTAAAATTTAATGTCAGTATAAAATGCCTAAATGTCAAGTCATTTTCACTGAATTTACATTACTGTAACCAGGTCTGCTTGGCCAGCCATATTTAACAACTGCACAACTGGCAACTAGAAGATATCCATATTGTAGCTCATTCTGCATAAACATTCATCTGCACATCAGAAACCAATATCTCAGCAGGAAACAAAATGCACATGAATATAGCTGTATCCTTGGAAGGTTTTTAAGCGAATAACAGAGCAGCGTGACAGAAGCGTGGAGTACATTCAGGACTTAAGTATATGATGTGTATTGTAACTGACTACATGTGTGTATGTATTTATATATATACATTGGGGAATTAGGGATTGCCTTGATGGGAGTGCTTAGAAGACTGACAAATCAAACCAGTTAAAAAAGTTAAAACAACACTTTACTGGAGTGACATTTGTTAACGGCACACATGGGCACTGTCTAGTTTTTAATGACTATCAATCATTACATACTCAGTCCGTAACTGGCTTGTCTTTGATTAGTGGTAAGTACACACCACCAGGGGACTGATGCTGGCTATCAGCGCTGATTGATGGCCTCAGTCCTCAGTGGTCTTAGTCATGGAGGTTGAAGTCATCAGGCCTGAGAGAGAAAAGAGGAAGATCCACCTGTTTCAGGACTGGTTCATTTATTTTTCTGCTTTTGACAGACATCTTTCTTGCTTCTTCTAAATGCTTAGTTCTTCAGTTGCACATTTTACTGCATACACGGTTTTTCTGCACTCTGCTTGTGCAGCTGTATCACAAGTCCTGTTACTATGAGCAAGTAGTAATTATAGCTTGCTTAGTCAACATCTGCTGTACAGGTGCACCAGCCCCCTGCTTTGGCTACACATGCATTATGGAGCTCTTTCTCTGGGCTTAAGGGCAGCCAGGGCCTCCTGGGGTGTCCAGACTGCTGTACCAACCTTGTCCCGGCACTCCCAGATCATGGCTACTCTGAATGTTGAAACACATGAAGCTTTCACTCAGTAATGAAATGAGTAATGGCAGATTTAGAAACCAATAACTGGTCAAGAATTTCCCCAAGATAATTTCACTAGAAAGAAAGGTTGTTCTGCCTTCACATCTACCCCTACTTCTATAGTTTTTCTTCTCAATTTGCTTTTGTATTTTTGTATCCCCTGTATTTTAATGCCTTCTGTAGCATTTGAAGAAAGTTGCAAATAGATGAATAGACATTCTTATATACATGTATAAGATATTCTCCCCCAAAAAAGACATGATATATTTGAAATTATGTGGGCTGAATTTTTTAGGTCATAAATTTAAGAAATGTTTTTTCTGCAGAAGTTAGTCTGGTACTACTGGTACTACTGGTATCTATGTTTCCTCTGTTTTGTTTTTTTTTTTTTCCTTTTCTTCCGGCCTTCTCCTACTGACCCCTATCTCTGATTAGTATCTAATAAATGTTATAGAAGAGCTTAGGTATGAATACACTACAGTAAAGCACCTTTTACAGTAGTGACTTTTAAGTATGCATTAAATAATGATCTTACTTTAAGTGTTCTTCATTCTAAGGAACATTAGACTGATTTAATCCTTATGTCATTTTCTTCACCCAGGAAAGTATTTCACCTTTTACTTTCAGTGATTCTCTGGTGGGTATATTATCCAAAACTGTAATATGTTTTGTATGTAAGATTAATTTTATGAAAGCCTGCTTGAATTTCTCCCAATGTTTTGTAGCTTAGTCCTTTGGAAATGTCTGACTCCTACAAAAAGGAATGTATGTTGTATAATCTTTGCTGTCTTCCATGATTCCATTTCCTCTGTAAGACAGGAGTGTTGCTGCTCCAGTATAACGTTTTGCCAGCAACTTGCTTTTCTAAGTTTTTAACTTTCTAAGGTGTTACTCACTGCCAGAACTTTGCTGTAGATTTTTAAAGACCGTCAGTGTCATTTATGTTTCTAGTAGCTCATATTTATTTCATGAGTGAGCAGTAGAGAAAACGTTTTGGGTGAGTCAGCATTTGGAATCCGGTGTTGTCGGCATGCATATTGTGGTGACTTTCGTTAAAGGTTATCCTAAAATTCTTCAGAAAGCATATGGATATAGATAATAGTAATGGGAAGAAATGTTATGAATTGCAGTACTCTGGACGATCAGAAAGCAGAAATGACCCTTTTCAATATCTACTCGGAATGCTTTCAGGGCTCTTTCAGGTATGTTATACACAGCAAACGCTAAGTCAGAAGCCTTAAGAACTCTTGCCAGTGGATATGAACCTATCAGGTACAGAAGATTTTTGTGAGGAGTCATACTGCTATAATCACGTTAGCTGACAGTGTCATGTTTTCATTTGCCCCAAGCTGTGAAGAGGACAGGTTTAGCCCATCAGTGTCTTAGGGCATTCCTGCTTTTCTTCTGTTTTCACTAACAATTTTACAGTCCCGTAATACGTCAGATATGTCCAGTCATCTGGATGAAAATTTACACAAGAGAAAACAAAACAAAACAAAACAAAACAAACAAAACAACTAAAAAACCCACCCCAGACTGGGTTGCCAGCTAGAAACTCTTCATGACTGGCTTTAACAGATTGTGAAATTTAATGTCAGAGTGAGATCTGAATTAAAGTGGTATTTTAACTTTAAATTCCAAAAAGCTCAGAGTGATTCACTTTCAAAACTGACACACTTCAGTCCCAAATTAGTTTATGAAACACTTGAGAGTACAAATGAACTAAAATTTGATTATACTTAACTTGACATTTTTCCACATTGTTTGGAATTTCTTTTTTTATTCTCCTATGAAAATACACAAATTTCAGAAATTAACAATAAGGTCTGATAAAGGTAAACATATTTAAAAAAAAAGTAGGTCTAATAAATGAAAATCTAACTGATTAAGAGCTAAAGACTATGGATAAAATCCCAGAGGGATTTTTTCCCCTTATATAGAACTCTAAAAGGTTGCATGGAGAAATTTCTTCAAAAAATAATTTTTAAAGACTGACTGTACAGTCCTTAATTTAGCATTGCAACTGATTGTATACAAATATAACATTGTTACTCTTCCTCATTTCTGCTGGTTTTATTATTCTCTATTATCTACAGTGTCTTGTTATCCAGTGTAGTTATTGTCTCTTTCCTATAGAAACAGGCTTTTTAGATGTAATAATAATCGTAATTATTGTATGTTATCAAAATCTATTAGGCCTCTCTTAAGGAAACAGAATTGGAGCTAACATTGTTGAAGAGGTAATGGCTGTGTATTCCTAAACATAACATCACAATGTATATAGTTTTAAAATGTTTATGTCTTTAATTACCTACAAGACTAATCCACAAAACTATGGATTCTTCTCCCTGTCTGTCTGTTTAGAAAAGTGTTCTCATGTGAAATGACTATAGATATTCCATAAATAAAGTAAAGAGGGAGGCACCTCCAGAGAGACTGGATTCTTTTCATCCCAAAGTACGCACTTTTTACTGTTGCCTTCCTAAGTGCAGTCCCATGTGCGTTTAATTGATTTTGCAATGGGATGTGTTGTTCAACATTGAAACAGGATAAAGATTTAAACTACCAGTTTTAATAACACTAGTATAGATTTGTTCCACACCTCTCATGAATGTCACTGCTCATAGTTGTTTTCTCTTGCTATTACTACACTGTAAACGCAAAATAATATAACAAGCAATACAAGCACAGGCAGCATATACTTAAATGTTCTTTTTGTATGACATTAAAATGTAAAAGAAGGATAATTAATCTCTTATAAAATCCACATATTCTGAATGACGTTCTTCTTTAATTCTTATTAAATTAAAAATTAGGAGCATTTAGCCATACAAAATTGTACAGTACCATTAGATCTTAAACTGAGACAGCAGTCTCTGGAAGTCCATCTTTTTAAGGAAGCAGAGCACTGCAGAACTGTTACCTCGAGATGTAATTCCCAGGATATTTTCTTCCTCAAATATAGTTGCATATAACATGTACTTTACATTATGCATAATCCCAAGGAATAGAGGTAAGGTTTTGTATATGGCAACATTTTAAATCATGAAAAATGCAGCTACCAAAATTTGTACTGTTATGAGATATAATAGTAGAATAAAGAAGTCATCAGTGTCAAGTCAGAAGAACATCCTGGGACAAGTAGATATTAATATTTTTGTTGAAATATATGTAATACTGTTTCATTAAGAAGGCAGGCCTCTTATCATAGTCTGTCTATAGTGCTTTTTTCCCTCTTCTAATGAATAAACATCAAAAAGTACACACTGTAATTTGTTACCGCTAGAATCACCTCACATAATTTCTTTTAAATCAGGGAGGTGATTTTTCAGAAATATTTTATTATGCAGAAAAAGTGATGAGTTTTCAAGCAAATTGCTTCATATGTTTGCTTCTTTTTTCTTATGTAATTTATTGCTGACAAATGACATTAACAAATTTCTTACTAGCGCATTTGATATATTCTTATTATTTGCTCAGTTCATTTGACTTTTGTAGTCTAAACTATTTTATAAATCAGTATTCTATTGTTCTGTAGAGCAGCAAACTCTATGCAAAGCCCAAATCTGTTAGGTTTGTATGTTTTTTAGTTTTAAATGCTACCAAAATTAATACTCTTCACCTTAAAGGAGATTTCCCAATGCTATGTGGAATTACTCAGGTATATTTCAGTAACATTTTCAATCTGACTTAGTTGATTTAATTTACAGTTTCTTTTTAAGGTAATGCCTGTAAGGTAAAAAAAGGATTCAGATAAAAACTTCATTCTTACTCTGTGCATAAAACTATTGCATTAAATTTTTTCTTTCACATTTGTATTACACTTGTACTACAGTTTCAGTACTGTTTATAGCAACAGCATCTAACATAAACAATAGTGCAATAATTTAGATTAACTTTGAATACTTGTAGATCTTTGGTTTTTATAATAACTCTATCTTCCAACTGTTACCTGACTTAGAAATCAGTACAGTTTGAACTTTATTCAATAAGTTGAATAGCTGTCTCAGCAAAAACATGATTCAGGAGTGATTCTGTTTGCCTCAGAATCGGTAATCTGGATTTGCATAGAAGTAACAGGTACTGTCAATAATGTATGTTTCTTAATATAGATTTCTGGCTCAGTGTATTCAGGTATCTGTTATACTTTTGCAGGGTGTATGTCTGAAGTTATCCCAGTCAAATGGAAGGCTGGTGTGAATTTGCATGCGTCACTACAGGATGGATGAAAGTTTGGTAGCTATGCAAAACTCGATTTTAAACAGTGACCCAGTATACTACCATTACTATCTATAGAAACGGCCACATACACATCTCCAAGGTAAATCATAATGACAGATAGGTAAGAGTGATATGGAAATTAAGATGCAGAACGTTGGAAGAAGTTAGAGTGGTGACACTGAACCTGCCCCAGCAAAGAGAAGAAAGCAAGGGACAAGAGTTATCTGATGATCAAGCCCCTATCCTCTCACTCCCTGCTCCTCATGTTGTTTCGAACAGCCATTGCTGTGGCAGCACCTGAATGCTGCCAGTGGTGAGACAGGTTTAGGTGGGGAAGGACTCGTGGCCCTAGGAAATCTTGCTGCTCTCAACAGCACCATTCATCCTTTCACAGTACTGTTACTTCTGTCCAAAAGCAGTGTTTTATGTACCTCTCTTCCTGCACCCTGGGTTGTATTGTCCTGCTTGTGTTCCAATGCCACTACAATTATACGAATATTGAGCAAAATGCCGGTTAAATCCATACAAAGTATTTTAGTTTTGCTACAAGCATCAAACAGTCTTTCTGAACCAACAGCGGCTCAGTGGAAAAGTTATAATTATAAAAAATACTGCTGTTTTCCACTGCAGGCAAAACACGATTGTAAAGATATTGTCTGCCTTTAAACTAAGATTCAAATTAACAGAAAAATGTTGCAGCGGTTCATAAAAGAACCTTGGATAAGTGTTTTTTAGTGGAAACCATCACTGCTGATTTACTCTTTATTTTGTTTGTCTTGATGAACATAGAATGGTAAGAGTTGGAAAAGACCTGAAAGATCAGCTAGTTCCAACCCTCCTGCCATGGGCAGGGACACCTTCCACTAGACCTGGTTGCTGAAAGCCCCATCCAACCTGGCCTTGAACACTTCCAGGGGTGGGGCAACCACACCTTCTCTGGGAAACCTGTTCCAGTGCCTCACCACCCTCACAGTAAAGAATTTCTTCGTAATATCTCATCCAAATTTACCCTCCTTCAGTTTAAAACTGTTACCCCTTGTCCTATCGCTACACTCCCTGAAAAAGAGTCCATCTCCCTCTTTCCTGTAATCCGCCTTTAGGTACTGGAAGGCTGCTATAAGGTCCCCCCAGAACCTTCTCTTCTCTAGGCTGAACAACCCCAACTCTCGCAGCCTGTCTTCAGAGAGGTGCTTCAGCCCTCTAACCATCTTCGTGACCCTCCTCTGGACACTCTCAAACAGGTCCGCGGCCTTCTTATGTTGAGGGCTCCACAGCTGGACGCAGTACTCCAGGTGAGGTCTCAGGAGAGCAGAGTAGAACGGCAGAATCACCTCCCTTGACCTGCTGGCCATGCCTCTTTTAATGCAGCCCAGGATGCTGTTGGCTTTCTGGGCTGCAAGCGCACATTGCTGTGTCATGTCCAGCTTTTCATCAAGCAACACCCCGAGGTCCTTCTCCTCACGGCTGCTCTTGAGCCATTCTCCGCCTAACCTGTATTTGTGCTTGGGATTGCCTCAACCCACGTGCAGGACCTTGCATGTGGCCTCGCTGAACTTCAAGAGATTTGCACAGGCCCACCTCTCAAGCCTGTCCAGGTCCCTCTGGATGGCATCCCTCCCCTCCAGTGTGTCAACCACAACACACAGCTTGGTGTCATCAGCAACCTTGCTGAGGGTGCACTTGATCGTACTGTCCATATCGCTGATAAAGACTGACCCCTGAGGAACATCACTCATCACTGGTCTCCACTGTGACATGGAGCCTTTGACCGCAACTCTTTGAATGTGACCATCCAGCCAATTCCTTATCNTCAGCGGGAACTTCACCGGACTGCCACGATTCCTTACATATGATGGATAGTGGCTTGGCAACTTCACCTGCCAGTTCCCTCAGGACCTGTGGGTGAATCTCATCAGGTCCCATGGACTTGTGTACCCTCAGGTTCCTTAGATGGTCTCAACTTGCTTTCTGCGACTTGGGCAGTGAGGCTAGAGCACTTGCTGGTGAAGACTGAGGCAAAAAAGTCATTGAATACCTCAGCCTTCTCCATTTTTCAGGTGACCAGGTCTCTCATTTCCTTTCAGAGAGGGCCCATATTTTCCCTGGACTTCCTTTTATCCCTGACATACCTATAGAAGTTTTTATTGTTGCCCTTGACATCCCTGTCTGAATTTAATTCTATCTGGGCTGTAGCTTTCCTAACCTGATCCGTGGCTGCTTGGACAATTTCTCTGTTTTCCTCCCAGGCTGCCTGTCCTTGCTTTCACCCTCTGTAGGCTTCCTTTTTCAATGTGAGTTTGTCCAGGAGCTTCTTGTTCCTCCATGCAGGCTTCATGGTGTTTATGCCTGACTTCCTCTTTGTTGGGACGCATTGCTCCTGACCTTGGAGGAGGTGATCTTTGAATAATAACCAGCTTCCTCACACTCCTCTTCCCTCCAGGGCTTTATCCCATGGTGCTCTACCAAGCAGATCCCTGAAGAGGCTAAAATCTGCTCTCCTGAATTCCAGGTTAGTGAGCTTAATGTGCTCCCTGCTCACCACCCTGAGAATCTTGAACTGCACCATTTCATGGTCACTGCCAAGGCTGCCCTCGAGCTTCACATTCCCCACTAGCCCCTCCTTGTTGGTGAGAACAAGGTCCAGCATAGCACCTCTCCTTGTTGGCTCCTCTATCACTTGGAGAAGGAAGCTATCATTGATGGATTACAGGAACCTCCGGGATTGCTTATGCCCTGCTGTGCTGTCCTTCAAACAGATACAGGGGTGGCTGAAGTCCCCCATGAGGACCAGAGCTTGTGAATGTGAGGCTGCTCCTATAAGTCTACAGAGGACCTCATCTGCTTGGTCTTCCTGGTCAGGTGACCTGCAGTAGACCTCCACTGTAACATCACCAGTCGCTGCCCTCCCTTTGATCCTGACTCATAAGCCCTGGGTCAGCTCTCTATCCATCCCCAGGCAGACCTCCATGTACTCCAGCTGGTCAATGACATAGAGGG
>VYXH01012312.1:627903-654122 GCA_013397275.1 Burhinus bistriatus | reverse complement strand
CTCCCCAGAAGGCAGCTGGTGGCAGCACTGGAGCTGGCCCTGAAACTCTTCAGGGTGATAGGCCCAGGGCTGTCCAGCTCCATGGAGCTGCCCCAGGTACCGCCACCCCTCTGCTCCACAGTTCTGCGCCATGGAGCCTCCCAACCCCCTTCAGGAACCCCAGGTCTCCCCCCATTCCCCCCCAGGTGCAGCAGCTGCTGGAAGAGCTCCATCCTGCTGAGGTTCTGCCCTCTCTGGGTAAGCTTTGCCCCCCAAGTGTGGGTCCAGTGGGGGAAGGCCAGCTTTGGGCCTTCCCCCTGCCACCCCTCCTTCCCCAGGGCCCTTCTTAAGTTGTCCCCTGAAAGCATCACCTGCAGGAGCCTGAGCCCATCATACTGTTGGTCCTCGAGGTGGGGCTGCCCCATAGCCATTGGGTTTGGGTGGGAACGGGGGCGCACTATAGTGGGGCTCTTGCCCATGGCTGGGGGCGCTCCTCAGCCTGAGGGATTGTAGGGGGCTACCCCAGAGTAGGGGGCTGAAGCGGGCTGACCCCTGGCAGGGGATGTCCCATGTGGGGAGGGGGCTGACACACAGCAGGAGGGGTTGGGGGGGGCTCTGCTCCACTGCATGGAGGGGAGTTGTGGGGCTGCCCAAGAGTGAAGTGGGGCACCGGCACAGGAGGAGCTGCTGCAGATGATGGTGCAGAAGCTGCTGACTGAGGCGGAGGGTGAGCCGCTACCCGTGATGTGGGCACTTGGAGGGGGTGGGGAGGGCACTTGTGGGAAGCACTGGTTACCTGGGGGGATAGAGGGGATGTTGGAAGTCAGGGCTGAATTTTGAACACAGACAGTTCTCCTCTCCAGCCCCCTAACCACAGCCTTCAGGTCCTTCAGCTCCTTGGTGGAAGCTCTGGTCTGCTCCAGAACCTCCTGGCTGCTACCAGGAAAAGCCAGACACCGGTGCTTCAGCACACACCCAGAGGCCAGCAGCCTTGACCCCAGTGGTGAGCACTCACCAACAATGGGGTGGCCGCCCACACCAGCAGCCACTGCCTGCTTATGGAACTCGCTGTTCTCCAGCTGCTTTGCCACAGCCTTCAGGACCTCCAGCTCCTTCACCATGGCCTTCAGGTCCTCCAGCTCCTCGCAGGGGTGAGGGTCAGTTAGAAGCCTCCTGAGATCCCCAGATTAAGTAGGAGCTCCCCTCCTCTACTTTGCGTCTCCACAGGATGGTGCTTATCTCAGACATGGAATACTGAAATCATCTTAGGTGAGAGAATGGTGAAAGCAAGCAGTGTCTTTGCCGACGCTCCAAGAAGCAGCCGCAGCGCTGGCTGTCTCAGTATCATGTTGAGTGACCGGAACAAGCCATCACAACAGAGCTCTGGCCTCTACCATAGGGAATACGCCCCCAAAGCAGGTGCTGGCCCAGGGACAGACAGCACGTGGCCATGGGGCCTTTGCCCGGCTCCATCCTGGCCATGGGGCAGTGGCACCCAGTGACAGGCAGGGACATCTCCGCTGGGGCTGACGGCGACAGCTGGGGGACACGTGTTCAGATTTAATTAAAAAACCAAACCGCTGTCAGCCACATTCTGGGTCTATGTAAAGTGTTCCTTTGAAGGCTCATTCATTTATTAGCTATAAACAGATGAACTCCACACCGTACAGATCAAGAACAACATCAATGATTTTTGCATAGTTTTTGTTTATTACACAGCTCTTCCGCCCCCCTCCAGAGTACGACTTCCAGGGACAGGAGTTTTGCAATGCTTATGGACTACTGGAATTCCTGGACACCTATTAGTCATGTAATTACATCTTCCGAAAAGTAAGACTGGAAATTAAACTAGTCCCAATGAATCGTGGGTGTCCTTTCCTGTAGCTTTACATATTCTACCGAGATAAAAACCATAATCCCATTCTTCCAACGTGTGAAATAAGATGATGAGTCACACGAAAATATTTTCCATCTCACCAGCAGCCTTTATTTCCACGTAACTTCTTCACCAGGCTTCAGCTCTCTATGTGGAAAGGAAAAAATGGAGGAAAGAGACTAAAATTAGGATATTTTTTTAGGAATAATTACTAATAAATGTAATTAATTACACTACCTTAATTTTAAGAGTTATGTATAAATTTAACTTTCCTTGCAATTGTTGTCAGTTAAAAACCCTTCAATACTGAGAAGCTTCCTCTTTTCTTTACAAAGTTTCAGTGGATTGAGTCCTTAACTACCTACTGCTAGTTATTCCATGCTGTGCAGCATGATTTTTTTTCTGCTGTTTTGTTAACCCTATGGACTAATATAGAATTAGGAGACCTGACACAGATGAGGCAATGCGTTATATCATCTAAACTCTCCCAGAGAAGTCGGCCCCGAGCCCAAACAGATCTGTGTTTATAATCCCATCCTCCAGTGAAGACACAGCAGTTGCCAACATAAATGTTAAGTTTTCAAGAACTTGGTTATTATTTTTAAATGACACAGATTTATAGAAGTATTTAGTTAAAAAAGTGCTGCGATCATTTTAAGACAGAAGTTTGCTGTAACCCACTGAAAAGCTGAAAATTAAAATTCAAGCCCTGTGTTTCCCGCTGAAGTTTTGGGGAGACAAAAGGAGGGTTGCCAGGCTGCGGGATGCAGCGCTCGTGGAGCTGGGGGGCAGCGAACCACTCTCTGCTCCCATGGAAGGCAGCAGCGGTGACCTCGACCCTTCATCAGCGCTGGCTGAGAGTTTTAGGGCTTTCTTCCCTTCAATATTTTGACAGCATCACGGATTTTTTTTTTTCTCTTTCATACTTGAGACTCTTAAAAGAGCAGCGAAGCGCTCTGTAAGCGAACTGAAGGCATGTGTCTTTCAGAGGCACCATAAAGCAGACCTCCTGTACAGCAGGCTCTTGTTTCTGAAGGTGGACAGCTTTTCATCGTTCATTCTGTCCAAGTAGCATCCAATCACGAATCCCAAGGGAACGAAGATGTGGACCCAGTGATCACGCACAGCTTGAGCGAAGTTCACCATGGCTGCTGGAGAGACTGGAGGAACATATCACGTTTAGAATCAGATAAATCTGGGAAATGCTGATGCGTCCCTACACCGGAACTGCTTGTGCACCCGTGGGGCAGCTCTCATCCTGCTCGGATCCTACTGCAGCCTAACGAACGGGAGGGTAATCAGACCCTTCCTGCGGGACACAACGAACCGGCAGGCAGCTGCTGCTCTCAGATCCGTACACAGGTCTCCCAGAAATAATCCCAACACTCCCAGCCCCAGGAAATCAGGTTTTATCCCAAATGGCAGAGAAGTACATCGTCTCTTTTACGACATCCCTGGTAAAACAGCTCCATTTGAATGTTTTAGAGTAATTCACCCGTTAAAGTAACTCTAATGATACCACCCATGGGTCACTTGTGGCCACCCTGTCACCCACAGGTCACTCAGCGATGCCCATCACCCATGGGTGTCCCACAGCCACCCCGTATCACCCATGGGTCACCCAAGGCCACCCCACATCACCCATGGGTGCCCTACAGACACCCTATGTCACCCATGGGTGCTCCAGGGATGTCCCACGTCATCCGTGGGTCACCCAGGAATGCCTCACATCACCTGTGGGTACGCCCATGGCCACCACAGGTCACCCATGGGTGTCACAGGGACACCCTACATCACCCATGTGTTCCCCTAGGGCCATCCCATGTCACCCATGGGTGTCACAAGGTCACCCCACATCACCCACGGGTGCCCTGGTGGCCACCACAGGTCACCCGTGGGTGCCACCACAGGTCACCCATGGGTGTCACAGGGACAGCCCACGTCGCCTAAAGGTTCCCCCGTGGCCATCCCACGGGTGTCACAGGGACACCCCACGTCACCCACGGGTGCCCCACGGCCACCCAGGCCGCTGCCCACGGCTCGGGCCGGCGCTCACGGTGCTGACCCACGACAGGGCCGTGCCGGCCTGTTGCCTCCGCCGGGCGCAGAGAAACGCTGCCCCAGCCCCGCCTGGGGACCCGCCCGTGCCCGCAGAGCCCCGGGGCTGAGGGGCGCTCCCAGGGAAGGCCGGTACCACGGAAAGGCCCCCCCGCTCCCCGCTGTTACCGCTCCTCGCCGCCGCCAGGCCCCGCGCAGCGGCCACACCAAGGGCAGCGGGCGGCGCCAGCAGGCCGGGAGAGCCCACCGGCCGCCCAGGCAGCGGGGGAGGAGGGTGCTCCCCCCCTCCGGCGACGCGGCGGTGGTGCCGCCCGTTGCCCTTCGACCCTCCCTCCTCCTTCTCCCCGCCTCCCCCGAGATGGCGGAGGGCGCCGCACCGGCCGGAGGAGCCGGCGGCGGCGACCGCGCTCCCCGCTGGCTCTGAGGGAGGCCCTGAGGGAGGCCTTGAGGCAGGTAGCGGCGGCGGCTTGGGGGGCAGCGCGGCGGGCTGGCTCCGGCGCTCGCTGCTGAAGGCCCAGCTCCTCCCCGCCGGGAGCCGGGCCCGCTGAGGCGAGCCCGCCATTCCCTTCCTCCTCTTCCTCTCGGGAGTGGAAGGGGCCGGGCCCGGCCGGCGAGGCGCACCCCATCGGGGCCGGGCCGCTGTCTCGGCGGCGGGGCCCGGCGGGTCGCTCCGTGCGGAGCCTCCGGCCTGAGGGGCCGCGGCCCCGGGTGGGCCATGTCCGGCTGTCTCCGTCCGGCCCCCGCGGAGCTGCTGTTAACTGCACTGCTGCGCCTGGTCCCTTTTACTTTATTGTAAAAAAAAAAAAAAAATCCTGTTTCTAATAACAAAAGACCTACATCGATCAAAAGTTAATATCTGAGACTTAATTGCTAGCCGGTAGCTGCATCGAACAGTATTCGCAACTGTTATCCTGCGTACTCTCAGAAACGTGTGAAATTAGATTGAAATAAATAGACTTTTCCTTTGGGTTAGTCAATGAAACGTTTTCTTCCCCCATCCAGATTAGTTCTTTTGGAGATTAAACACTCGGAGAGGAAAATGACATCGATTATCAAGTTGACTACGCTTTCAGGGGTGCAGGAGGAGTCTGCCCTTTGCTATCTCTTGCAAGTAGATGAATTTCGTTTTCTTTTGGACTGTGGCTGGGATGAAAACTTTTCTATGGATATTATTGATTCTCTGAGAAAGTAAGTAGTTCAATGCATAAATTTATTTTTTTTTAATAGGTCTTGTGTTTTTCTGAAAGTTCAAAATCCCATACACTATGTGTATAGTGATGTTAAATCCAAAATTGCTTGTTGTTGTTTGAAGTATGTTTTATATGAAGGCAATTATGCTGCTGAAACCTTTCCAGTAAAAACTTGGTTTTTTTTCTTGTGAGTCTAATGACTTACATCTATTAACTGTAATTCTCAAACTGTTCTGTGTTTGTTTTGGCTTGGATGTTTTGTTTTTTTCATAAACATGGCAGGGAGCAGAGCTTATGGGAGGCTGACCTTGGCTCTAAACTAATTTAGAATGGGTAACTAAGTTTCAAATGAAAGAATCCTTCGTGTATGCAGGCTGAGTACAAAGTGGTTCAACTTTTGCCTCTTGTTTCAAGTTGAATGGACTGTCAGTCAGGAAAACAGCTTCTGTTAGTTATCCCAGCCCAGCAAAGAAACAAACCTGCCTAGACTTTAATCGGGAACTTCTGCAGGTTCACAGCAAGGAGCTTTGCTGATGCAAGCATTGGTTACAAGGTTAGGACTGAAACGTGGAAATTCCTGAAAGAAGCTAAGCTTTATGATGCTGTTTTTATAGATTCACTTTTCTAGCATTGACTCACTTGTAGTGTTTGAAGTCTTTTAACTGGGGATTATTATGTACTAAGGATATCTTACAATTTTTTTCCAGTGTCTTATCCGAGAAGCAATTAGATAAAATCCTCTTTTTAATAGCAGCCATCAAGAAGAATGTGTGTGCCCCGGTTACTATGTGAGGGAACAAAAAGATTTCAGCCCAGCTTGTATTTTCACTTGTTGCATATGTTTTATGCCCTCAAGTTTTTCAATTACAACAGGTAGTAAGTTTTTAGGCTGCATTCGTATTTCACGCAACATTTTGCAAGAAAAAAACCTTCTGTTTTTAAAATGAATAAACCCCCCCAAATTTATGTGCTGCTTTTCTTAAATTATGTATTTGACCTTTTCTGTTTTTAAAGGAATATGTTCTCATTTGATCCTTATCAATGTAAGGATTGTTGTTTCTTTGGTCCTGTTACTTGGTCTTTATTATCAGAAGAAAAGTTGTAGTCTGTTTTAGGTTTCTAGACGTATAAACAATTTGTAGCATGTCTGCACTGATAATATATCAGTTAATGTACTTTCTGGTGTCCAAGTATGGATTAAGGTCTTTCCCATCAAGAATTTGTTGTAAATCTTATGTCTTCCAGACCTTGAAATGATGTTTTCAGAAGTCACTTGCATTTTTAAGTACTTGAACATTTGGAAATATGTGTAACTTTTAACTGCGATTTTAAAAACTTCTAAATCTGGAAGGATTTAAGTTTTCTTGTTTGGCATTCAAACTATGTAGGCATTCTCAAAGTAGCCATAATAGGGATCATATGACACCATACAGAACTCTTTCACCAGCTTCTGTTGTCCCTCTTTTTCTAGACACGTACACCAGGTTGATGCTGTTCTTCTTTCTCATCCTGACCCTCTACACCTTGGTGCTCTTCCATATGCAGTTGGAAAAATGGGGTTGAATTGTGCCATTTATGCAACTATTCCTGTATATAAAATGGGACAGATGTTTATGTATGATCTCTACCAGGTATATTTAAGTTGATACTTTCATATGCAATGTCTTTGATATGATAGAGTGCTCAGGTTCTTGAATGCTCTATACTTGTTATTTGTTTCAGTCCCGCCATAATACTGAAGATTTCACACTCTTTACATTGGATGATGTAGATGCAGCCTTTGATAAGATACAACAGCTGAAGTTTTCTCAGATTGTGAACTTGAAAGGTAAAGTCGTCACTGAAGTTTCAGTAAATGACTTTTAGTGAAGGCAACAGTTATTAAGAGTTAAAGTAACTTTTTTTACAAGGGTGTAAGTTTTGAAATGTTGTGCAATTTGCAGGGCTGAATTCAGCAGCCCAGTCTATATCAGCTGAACATTTGCCTCAGTAATCGTACGTGGAAACGGATATAATTTCCACTTAATGAGGAGGAGGTCATGCCAAAGCCTATTTAGACATTTGTTTCTCTTTCATGTTTTTTGTAACTCTTCTTGGAATTTGCTCACGTCTCCAAAAGCATTTGCTCATGCCTAGTGGTAGATGCCTTGGAACTCTTCAGTAACCAGTAACACAAAGGAAAGCTTTCTACAGAATTAATAGGTTGCAGAGATTAAGTTACGGCAAGTGGATGATTTAATGAGGAGGTCTTCACTGACTCTGAATGATACTCAGTGTAGCTTATTGCTGGGAACCGTGACATCCAGAGAATTAGCAGCTTTTCACTCTTGTTGAATTTAAAGATCAGAATGAAATGGAAACCCTATTCTTAAACAAAGACACGTACAAGCTGACCACCAGCAGCTTGTCTCTGAGATGCAGCATCTCCCAGATCCTGAATGCTGCTTGCCAAAATACTTGCCCTGTAATTTGGAAAACAGAAATGAGATGCCATCCTTGAAAGGCTGGTGGCCCTTTTTCAAGTTATTTACAGCAAGGCAATGTCTGTGCTGCCAACTTTTATATCTTAAAAGTAATTCTACTGAACAACTTTTTTAAACAGACTACTTTTTTCATATTTAATGGAAGTGATTCAAGAAGACTTGATGGATGCATCTAAGAAGATAATGCATGTTTTAATTATTACTAAAGCTGTTACACAGCTCTGCAGTGCCTCTGAGAACTGGTGGGACGTGGAGGGAAGAAATGATCTTCACTTTAGTTTCTTTTTCTGGAGGCAAAATAGAAGCAACTTGCAAAAAATTTTAAAGTTACTGGTTGGATGGGAAGGACAGATGTGTTACTGATTTTTCATACTTCATTTGACTTTTTTCCCCAGTAATAATTTTGGCGTTTGGATGTTTAAAATTACTGTCTTTTATTCAGAGTAATGGGTTTTAATACATGTAATGTACTTAAAATACTGAAAACTTTTGTAGGCAAGGGACACGGTTTGTCAATCACACCATTGCCAGCTGGCCACATGATAGGAGGCACAATTTGGAAGATTGTCAAGGATGGAGAGGAAGAAATTGTTTATGCAGTTGATTTCAACCACAAGAGGGAGATGTAAGTTCAACATAGCAATATATATTTCTTAGACCTTGTGTTAGGTGTGCATCGTTTAGTGTGTGATAAACAGGTATGGAAGTAGCGGTGCCTTTCCCGCTCTGAGACGACCACTAATTTCACTTGCGTTCAGATTAATCAATTTGAATACAAGCATTAGCTCTGGGCTTCTTCATTCCACTCAGTTTTACTTATTTGTAAGTTTGAAGCAGGAAACATTCAGCTACTGAGTAGCTTGATTTCTGTACATGCAAACATCTGGAAGCTAGCTGTCTTATTTTTTCCTTATAAAATAGAATGCAAAAAGTGAGATTTTGCCTTTTTTCCACAGCCATCTGAATGGATGTTCCTTGGAAATGTTGAGCAGACCTTCATTGCTTATTACAGATTCATTTAATGCTACTTATGTACAACCCAGGAGGAAGCAAAGGGATGAGCAGCTATTGAGTATGTATTCTGTTTGGGCTTGAAAATAGCAGTAATGTGATTTATTAGCCACGGTAAATTGTTTTTCTATGAGAAATTCATCAGCATCCAAATTAAGAAATGTTTTTAAAATTTAAAAAAATTTGAATTACTGTTTTCTGAAAACAGTGTATTTTACCCAGTATCAATTAATCTCTTCTTAAGGGATTTTTAAATTACTTTCCTCGGCACATTTTTTTTTTTAAACTCCATTTTACTGGTTCGTTGTGAGTTTTTCTTGTTTTTGTTTCTTTTAATAAAAAAAGAAACAAAAATTAGCATCAAGACAGTGAGATCTTCAGAGCTACCAAGACAACTCCTGCTCCCTTTAATTTTGGTGAAAATGAGGTTTTGGATGTCTTTTGAAGTTTAATTTATTTCTGTGTTCAAGTTACTTTTGATTATAATTGCTAGTGTAATGTAACAAACAAAACCAAGCCATAAACATTCTAATTTTGGTTCAAAGTTCAAGTAGGTTTTTGTTTTGTTTTTAATTCCTTTTAGCTAATGTTTTGGAGACATTACGAGGTGATGGAAACGTATTAATAGCTGTGGATACAGCAGGCAGAGTTCTGGAACTCGCTCAACTTCTTGATCAGATCTGGAGAACAAAAGATGCAGGATTGGGAGTCTACTCTCTAGCCCTTTTGAATAACGTCAGTTACAATGTAGTGGAGTTCTCTAAATCACAGGTTTGTTTTGATTTTAAAATGCAATTATGAAGAGGGCAATGTAATGCGTGTGCAAAAGCATTTTGTTTTTCTTTTTATCAGTAAAAAGTGGCTAAATAGTGGGTGTCGTCCTTATTCTATAGTGCGTGTTTGTGTCTCAGATCTTTTGATTAAGTAGCAGAGTACAGTCAGTCATGGCTATGGGCGTCTTTCTTGATGCTCATTTCTGCTTTTACCACAAGACTTGTTAGCATAGTTTATAGCTGTTAAAAAGGAGGACTTAAAGTACTTGTTCCTGTGTTATGTTCAACATTATTTCTACACTTGCTGAGAAACATTGATGTAATCACGTGCATATTGCATCCTGTACTTCATGTCAGGTTTGTACATTATTGTAGAACTTGTATTCTTAGAGATTAACTGTTTCTTAATACATATTTTAGGTTGAATGGATGAGTGACAAGTTGATGAGGTGCTTTGAAGACAAGAGAAACAATCCTTTTCAGTTCCGCCATCTCTCCTTATGTCATAGTCTGTCTGATCTGGCTCGAGTGCCTAGTCCGAAAGTTGTTCTTGCCAGTCAACCTGACTTAGAGTGTGGGTTTTCTAGAGATCTTTTCATTCAATGGTGCCAGGATTCCAAAAACTCTATAATTTTAACTTACCGCACTACGCCTGGAACGTTAGCACGATTCCTGATTGATAATCCTTCTGAAAAAGTTATAGATATTGAGGTAAGAGTTGTCTATATATCTCAAAGGTTTTTTTATTGTGCACCATCTGGGGGAACATGAACAAAAGTGAACTTGGTTTCCTTTTTGATTTACTGAAAATGCTTCTAGTGGAAAAGAGAAATCTGAAATTAGTATGTTGCATGTTTAACCAGTTGTGGATAAAATTACATAAAAATAGGTCTCATATTAGGAACTGGAAAATGCTTTCTGGTGGTGTGGGCAAAATTAATACTCCATAGAGATGAGCATGAAGTTGCTTTTAAATATTTACCTTTAGACAACACTTTCCTTTGTGCTTTTGTTATAATATAAAAAATTTGGCTTGCAGTTGATGTACAGATCGCAATATATGATGGATTATTCTTGCTGGCAAATACTCTGGTTTTGGGTGAGAGGCGAATCAAGTCAAATTTGTATAATATATCCCACCAGAATTAGAAAGATAAGCAAAAGCTAGGAATTAGAACACAATTAATTGTTATTTATGCTTTCTTTTTTTTTTTCTGATAATTTATATACCTGTATATACTTCTCTCCAGTAAACACTATTAATTTATGGGAGTCCCCTGTGATCGCAGTGATAATTTCAATCCTGATGATGCAGCTTTATTTTAGTTTTAGATTGGATTGGAAGCATTGAGTTACAGTATTAGACTAGTATTGGAATTGAGTATTATTCAAAGTGACCTATACTCTAATTTGATTTTCAGAAAACAAGAAACAAAAGTTACCATTGTTTTGCCTGCTAGTATGACTTTGCCAGGTTCTTCTGGTTTGATGTTAGTGACACAGAAATTAAAAAACCCACTGCTTATCTCAGAGTATTTGCCTTCACTTATTGGAGAGATATTTCCTGAAGATTGTCTTAAGAAATGTTTGTAAAGCTAATTGATTTTAATACTTTTAGAAATGCTTTTCTGTTAAAGTAGGTTACCAATTGATAACGTTGTGGTGATGTTGCCATGCCAAGGTGCCACACACTTCGATAATCTTGTCTTGTATGTGACATAAAAGTTGTACTTGCCCTTGGTACTTAAATACAAATATTCTTAGCAGTGTGTAGGGGAAACATCAAAATCATGTCAGCTACTCACAGTAACATTAATTTTAATTCTCTCTGCAGTTGAGAAAACGTGTCAAGTTAGAAGGAAAAGAACTTGAAGAATACCTAGAAAAGGAGAAACTAAAGAAAGAAGCAGCTAAGAAGCTAGAACAGTCTAAAGAGTAAATATATTGCTTGTTCCTGCATTCTGCTGTTACGGTCAGAGTTGAGATTTCTGCGTGATCATTCTGCTGCTTCAACCACTTACAGGGATAAATGAAAATCATAGTTTTGATAGATCTGTCTGAGGGCACTGAGGAACTGGGAATGGTTGTCTTTCATCTGTTGTTATGATAGACCTGTTTCATCTGCCATTTGACTCTGAGCGCTTTCTCAGATAGATGAACTGCCCTTGTCCTTGGTTAATGTTATGTCAACTGTTATTTTGCATTCGATGTGTTTATGTAATATTAAACCTGAAGTAAAAAAGAAAGTGCTACATTTTTTGGAATGTCATTTCAGGGCAGATATCGATTCCAGTGATGAGAGTGATGCTGAAGAAGATATTGATCAGCCAACTGTACATAAGACCAAACACGATTTGATGATGAAAGGTGAAGGTAGTCGGAAAGGAAGTTTCTTCAAACAGGCAAAGAAATCTTATCCAATGTTTCCAGCCCCTGAAGAAAGAATTAAATGGGATGAATATGGCGAGATTATCAAGTATGTGGTGGTAATGCATGCTAATATATAATAACTATGAAACAATTCAAAAGTAGAAGTAATAAAAATAAAAATCATAATTTTGTCTCTTTTGCAGCACTGCACATAGTCTTCCAACCACAGTTAACTTTTGAATAGTTAGAATAGTTTGCGCTGAGTCACACAGGAAGCTTATGATAGGATTGAAGTTGCAGAGTGCTGATCCTTGGCCTGTGTTCACACCTCTTAGGATGTGTTTCCACTCCAGGCTTTTTTTTTTTTTTTTAACTTTAACTTATAAGAGAGAAGATTTATTTTTTTTTTAACCTGACTTTTTTTTCTGCTTTCAATTACACATAATTTTGATAAATTTATAGTGAAGGGAAAGATCATTGTTCATCCTAGAAAAATCTAGCGATACTTGTCGTACTTGCATAAGGAATACTTGCTAGAAAACCTCAATTAGCAAATTGAGTATTTCCCAAGATATCAAAGTTCTTTTTTAAGATAGGAAGGTGATATTTTCCAAATGAGCTCTCTTTAAATATGGAAATATTGAAGGCAAGGGTAATAAAACTGTTGTCGATTAACAACTCAGTAGTAATAGTCAGCATTGTTTGTTTTTGTATTATGTAGTGCTTTGGTTTTACTATTAAAAGCAAAATGCCTTTCATTCTTTAGACCTGAGGATTTTCTAGTTCCAGAACTTCAAGCAACAGAAGAAGAAAAAAGCAAATTAGAATCTGGTTTAACAAATGGAGAAGAGCCAATGGACCAGGATTTGTCAGATGTTCCTACCAAATGTATTTCTGCAACAGAATCCATGGAAATTAAGTGAGTGGCTTTGTTGTTCTTGCCACTTCTGCTAGAATGGTGGCATGGGTATGATGCAAATTGGGTAAAAGGCTAGCTTGGAATTAAAGTGGGAAAGGGCTTGCTTTTTGGTTTGGGGTTTTTTTTTGTGGTTTTGTTTGTTTGTTTCCCCCAGGCTATCTAAGTTAGTTTTTTACTAGTCTTTCTGGGAGCATGGTACAGAGTATTACAGTTCTCCACTCTTAGGAAATTCAGTTTATTCCCTGTCTGATGGAGACAAGTGAAAGAGGAAGAACATACAATACAATAGTATGTTAGCAGAGACGCTCAAATATGTACATATTGTTGAAAGAAGAACTTATTCAATTGTGCTTATCTCATGTTTGGATAACTATGTAAGTGAATTTTGGTAATTTATAGTGTTAAATACATGTACATGCTGATATTTGACAATTCTGTATTTTACTGATCCATAACATACCTTGTGCTGACAGCTTTTGCTGTTGTAGAATTATTTCAAAATATCTTCCATTTTTAAACGAAATATTTTGGAGCACTCTAAGGTTTAATCTTTTAAACTAAAAAATGTATTCTTGGGTTTTTAATTCAAACTAGAGCCAGAGTTACATACATTGACTATGAAGGACGTTCAGATGGGGACTCAATTAAAAAAATTATTAACCAAATGAAACCAAGACAACTCATCATTGTCCATGGACCACCTGAGGCCAGTCAGGACCTTGCAGAATGTTGCCGAGCTTTTGGTGGAAAAGATATTAAAGTTTACGTGCCAAAACTGCATGAAACTGTGGATGCAACCAGCGAAACTCACATTTACCAGGTAAGGTACTGGAATTTGTTAGTTGTGTAACTACTGTGAACTGTCTACGTATTGGCAGACTCTAATTTGGCCCTCAGTTCTTTGGGAGAGGAGAGACGATACTATCTATGTGTACACTTGGGTTTGTGTGATCAAGACATTAGTAGCACTTTTCTGTCTTCTAGGTAAGCATTCTCCTTGTGCTTATTATTCATAAGGAGTGTTTAAAAGCTTAAACATGAGATCGGTGCATTTTTACCTGTAGTACAAAAGGCAAGGCTCATGTCCATGGGAACATCAGTTCGCTTTACTCAAGTCTTAAGAGGTTTGTAATGCTTATATTTAGAGTACCACTGTACACTACTTGCAATTCAGGATTCTTTTTGGAATCTGTACACTACTTGCAATTCGGGATTCTTTTTGGAATCTGAAGGGTAACCTTAGAGAGAAAAGAGGGGAAAAAAAAAAAAATCCTTCGTACCTAAATAGTACCTAAGAATGAACATGTAAAGTTAGGAGCAAGTTAATGTTAAATAAGTAAGACACCCCTACCCCCCAAAAAAAAGTTAATGTGGTGGTTCTTGGGAAGTCAGGTTATGATAATGCGTTGCACTGTGTTAATATATTGCATTTAATTTTCATGGTTAAGCTCTAAATAAAAACTTGCATAATTTGTGTGAATTATGTGAAAATTGTATATGGTCCCAATCCAGTTGTTGAAGTTGTTCAGAAGACAGTCTCTCACATGCGGTTTAGACATTAGTCTTTTATTCCTTCTGTCCTTCTAAAGTTAATAGAAAAACATCAGTAAAATTGTTGAAAAAGATACTTCTGCTTCTTTCCAGAGAAAAATCTGTTACCCTGCAGGAAGTGGAAAGTTCCAGTTATTCGGAATTATCCAGTTCTGACAGTCTTAAAACAGGGGTGTTTTTGGTGTTTGGTTTGTTGGTTATTGGGGTTTTTGTTCTTTTTTTGGTTTGGTTTTTTTTTTTAAAGCTATGGGGGTTGCTATTGTGTAAGAAATTACACGATTGTGATTTTTCACAAAATATTTAGCTGAACAAAATTGTAGTTGCTTCGTATTTAATTTCAACTTTTTTTTTAATATAAAGGGGAAATTCAATCTTCTGCATAGCTTTAGTTTGTTTTCCTGTTTGAAGCTTTCTGAACAGGTGAAGTACACTGGAGACATTGAATTAGAAAATAATAGATTTGAGTGGGACATCAGAATCCCAGTGTCTTTTGTGTGGACTGTGCTGCAGGTGGATAGTTGGTTGCAGTATCCTTCGTGCAGTTGCAGCCTTGATTCCACTATGGGAATCATGCGCAGTCTCATGTGGATAACAGCCTTTCAGAGCAGGGCTTTATTTAATGGGTTAAAGTCCTGGAATGCACCAGAGGAGTCAGGGTAAGGTAATATTTTGGTCACTTTAAAATCTGATATTTACAACATCCCTTCTTAAAATAAAATATTAATTATAATTGTTTTGGAGGGTTGAAATTTGGAACTGCTGTTCAGTAATCTAAATGTATTTATAGAAACTTTCCTTAAAGTTACTAAGGCCAACCGAGGAACTCCTTGGCCACAAAAAAATCTTCTGATGTTTTAAAAAGGAATTGATTGCTGTTGCTGGAAGTTTAACCCAAGTTTGCAGTCATGTAGATTCTTTTCTTATTTTAAGCAAGACAAAAAGGTATTGATCTCCGCTGCCTTTTAAGTTGAGTGGTGACGTGAGGGCTATACAAATTACGCTTTGAAAGTATAGAACATCTTGCCTTGGTGATACCGATTCCCTCCTTTCCCTCCCCAAAAGAGTATGAGTCAAACCTATGTGGAGAGACAGTGAAAGGAAAACTGCTTTGAAGTAAGAACTCTGTTTTCTATCAAACTAATAGTACTTTTATTTTTGTGCAACCCAGGTCAGGTTGAAAGATTCTCTTGTCAGCTCCCTTCAGTTCTGTAAAGCCAAGGATGCTGAGTTGGCTTGGATAGACGGTGTTCTGGACATGCGGGTTTCGAAAGTGGATACTGGAGTTATTTTGGAAGAGGGAGAGCTGAGAGAAGATGAAGACTTAGAGATGCAAGTGGATATGCCTTCTTCAGACTCTAGTGTCATTGCACAACAGAAGGCTATGAAAAGCCTCTTTGGTGATGATGACAAGGAGATGTGTGAGGAAAGCGAGATCATTCCTACTTTGGAACCTCTGCCACCTCATGAGGTACAGAAATTGTGCTGACCTGGACTTCTTTTTTTGAAAGAGCTCTTTATTCATTTGTGGTTTTCTCGTGCTTAGAAGTTGATACTATGATCTTATTCAAATGAAAGCCTAACTGAAACTGGATTTTCATTTGTGGTTTTCTCTTTGTTAAACCTCGTACCATTCTTTGTTCAGATTTTATGCTTTTCAGCAAGGATGATCTCCTGCATCCACTAACGGTGCCTAGCATACAGTGCCATCTATTTATGAAGATAAGATTTTAATTAGCATGTTTCATATTTGTAGTTAGTACTTGCAGATTTGGAAATTAGTTGTTTAGTCGCTCGGCTTTTATTATGTTTTGTTGGTGCTATGGAAGATAATTCGTATACTTGAGATACAAATCTGAAATTTGTACGTCTCTGTTTCTATAGTAGTCATTTGAGAGTTCATTAAATTAATCTTTTCTATAAATTTATCTTTACTCTGAAATTAAAATACTTTGCATGTGAATAGATATTATTTTATCTTTTTATTGAATGATTACAGTGCCTTATAATCTTGGAGTTGCTTTTTAAGATACTGTTGCACGGTCCTAAATGTAGTCTGTTCTAGCCACTAGATAAGTGTGGAGATAACTCTGAGGTCTGTTCAGATTTATGACAACTGTCATAGAAGTATGTACTGATCAGCAGTACAGCTTATTGCAGCTCTGTCCCTGGCATAACGTGGCTTGGAAGGGGCATCTTCAATGACAGCTTTCCATTTGTCTTCAATATGTGAGCAAAGAAAGAAACTTTTCCTTTACTTGTCGAATAACTTCCAAGACCTTCCTATCCTGGGAATGTCTTGCTGCAGGTGAACAGAAATAGAACCAATCTTCTTATTTATAGTCCTGTAGTCTAGGCCACACTGCCACCAACACAATGATGAGGAGATCTTTGGAAAAATGGAAGTTACTAAGTAGCAGAAGTATTAAAATTGTGTGTGTTGTTTAAAGGTTCTTGGACATCAGTCTGTGTTTATGAATGAGCCAAGACTGTCTGACTTCAAGCAAGTTCTCCTGCGAGAAGGTATACAAGCTGAATTCGTAGGAGGCGTGCTTGTGTGCAACAATCTGGTGGCTGTTCGCAGGGTAGGTGTTCTGTGTGTTAAACTCTTTGGTAAATAATATTCTAAATGAAAGTTAAGTTTCTCATTAGTGTAAAGATAATAAATTGAAACATGTCTTTTGTTTCAGACTGAAACAGGGCGCATTGGATTGGAAGGCTGTCTCTGTCAAGACTTCTATAGGATAAGAGACCTTTTGTACGAGCAATACGCTATTGTCTAAGGAAAGTGCTGCAAAGATGTTTTTACTTGAACTTTTAAAGACAATGAGGACTTCTCCCAGTTTTGACTTTTTGTAGTTTTCTAATTTATACAGGGGAAACCTAATCCATAAAGAACAATTAACTACCCTGAACATGTAAATAACTGCTACTGTCGTTCTTCATAAATCTGTTGGTACATTCCATGTTGTTGATTTTCAAACTGTTATGACTTGCTATCTCCCACATAACATGTTATAAATCAGTTTATGACTATGAACCCTTCGCAGGGAAGGTTCAGTTTGTCAGGACGTATTCTGGCTTCATAGATTCCCTGCCAAAGAGTACAAAATATGTAAAAGTCATTCTTCTGTTCTAAAATAAGATTGGATAGGGAACTGTAGGTTTCTTTTGGTTTTGTTCTTTTTGGGTTTGTGTGGTGGCTTTTGGTTGTGGTTTTTGGGTTTTTGTTGTTTTTTTTTTTTTTAAATAACTTTGATTTAGGGGACAGTCTTGAGTCTGTCTTTTTTTTATAATGGAGGTTAGTTAAAGTACATTTTTAATAGCCCACTTAAAGCCAGACTACCTAAACTTTCCCCCAGTGTTAATCTGACTGCATCTTAATGTTGTATCTGCTCCATCTTCCTGATTTGTTCCAGAGCAGCATTTTGTATTCTATGTAGAGTATTCATCTGCAGGATCAAAAAATTACTGTGGAAAGGTACTCTAAGAAGACTGGATAATATTGTCGGGCAGTTTAAAATCCAGTAATTGTGTGCTTCAGAGTAACTTCTGTACAAACTTACAGAATTTGTAACTTCTAGCTTTTGCAAAATTATGCCAACTATAACATCTTTTCTGAGTTCTGATCCTAGTACTTTTGAAGTCTAAATCCTTTATCCATGCACTGCTCTTTGTTCAGAGTGCCATGAGCCAAGTTCAGGAAGATCCTTTATCTTGAAATGTGAGTTCATGTGATGTATTTAACACTTTTGTGCCATGTTTCATTCTATTTGCGTGTTTTGTGCCATTTTTCCTTCTAGTTGACAGCGGGACTTACTGTAGCTGCTGATGCTAGGAATTGACCTTACTTTTTAGGTGAAGATGAGCACAGTTTTGGGCTCCTTAAATTCTCAGAAATGAACTTATGCAAACAAGTGGCCTCTTGAGAGTTTGTTTAATCCTTTTTTCCCCTCTCCACGTGTGAACCACCGGCTTTGGCAGTGGAGAGTTGCTTGCTTGTTTTTACATACAACAGCAATGTAATATGTGCTCTCTGCGTGTATGTTTAAATAAAACTGTTTGAAAAAGTGGCAAAAAATAGCCCTGTGGGCTATCAATGGAAAAATAATTTACTTCACAATTCATTCTTAACAAATAGTTTTCTATCTGATCTACAGACTATTTATTCTGTTTAAAATAATAACTTAAAACTAAAGACCATGTTAAAAAAAAAGAAAAACAACAAAAAATAAAAAAACAAAACACCTGCTAGAACTATATACTAAAAATTAAAAAACTTGAAAATTTAATGCTAAGTGAGAATGTATTTTGTTACACGAAGAAGACCTTGGCTAGGAGTGACTGAATGGCTCAATGCTATTTTGTTTTTTAACAGTGTAGAAAAATGTTTATTTTCCATTATATTGACAGTGAGAAGTTCATAGACATGCTCTGTTTTTGTAGCTGTTTTGTAGCAATGCTATGTAAATCTATACGATACTGGATGCTTGTTGGTGAATACTATTGTATTACTATTGTTGCTGATACTAATGAACTTTTATAAAGTGAGTTACTTTGTACATAATCATATTGGCCTTAGGACTTTTAACTTGAGGGCTTAGGGTGGGCAGAGATCACACATGCCTGCATGGAATATACTAATAAAGAAAAAAAACCTAGGAAATCGAACTAAAAATAGCGCTGTTTTTAAGAAAGGCTTAAAGACAAGATAGTGTGCTTATAAACCTTTCTATCAGTTTTGTTTGGGTGTTTTTTACCCTATTGATTCAAATTCATCTAAGTTTCACAAAAGTTTAGTGTTATCAGTCGCTAAATTCCTGTGTGTTCTGGTAAAGAAGAGAACCCCAGTTAGTGCCGTCACTAAGGAAAAGGCTGAAGTATGAGCAAAACAGCTACCTTCTTTTTTTAGTCGTTTCAGCATGCATGTGGCTTGAAATTAGATCTGGCAAGGTGATAGTAGTCATCAACCAGCTGGGGAAAGCTGGGTCTGTGGGCAATTCTGGTGGTAAGAGGGCTGAAGGGGAGTACAGGACATCTGTAGTAAACATAGCACAGGTTGCTGCCGCGCTGTGGGGCAGGTGTGCTCCTCAGCTCTGCATTTGTTAACTTCTAAGCAGTGTGGAACTGAAGCAAATTCCCGTAAATTTTGCCTAGTCTGCTATCAGTTCTCTGATAGATTATTATTGTTCTTTTCTATTCTTTTGTTGTTGTTCTTAACTGTGATTCACTTTAAACAACAATTGAACTTCTCTGTGTAATTTTCAGAGTTGCTAGTCTGGTTCTTGTTTGTATCTGAAATGAAAGATTCATTTCCCCGTACCTCCACAAAATGTCAGTGCTGCCATGGACTGTAAGCTGTATGTTCTGACTTCTGCGTTTTCTTCATTAGCACTAAAAATTTGATAAGGAGTACCATTTCTTACTCTTTGCTCTATTGCTCTTGAGGGCAAGAATATTAACTTCAAGTCAAGCCTAGTTTTGGTACTTACTGACCATTTAAAAATACTTCCTTCCAAGGGTCTTGGATAATTCAGATTCCTCAGCTAAGAAGAGCCAAGGGGATGTGGAGACACAGGAAAGGCCGAAACTTGCGTTCCCGCATCCCCCAAAGTCTATACTATTTGTGGGTAAATCCTAGCTTTTGTATTCTCTTCTTCCTGTGCCTGTGTAGTAAAATATGAAGACATATTTCAAAAGATTAAGGGAATGTAGAAACAGAATTCTGTAATAATAAAAAAATAATTTTAGTAATAATTGTTAAGCTGTTCCCATTGTCTAAACATACCTTTACCCTGAAGTTAAATAACTTTGTGTGGGTGCCAGTCTCTTTTTTAATCATTTTACTTTGACAGTATGTACTGGAGGTGAGGTGAAGCTCAAAATCTTTCTTCTTCTCCTTCCTTGAACAATATTTAGACTTAACCATATCCACTTCTCAAAATATGCTGTTAGTGGAAAGGTAGTATGCCCTGAATTCAGTGAGAGTAACAGTCTCATGAGAGCATTTGAGATCTATTTGCGCGTAAAACTTGCTGGGAAAGGTAGGAATTCTCCTGTATCTGTACTGGCTTTTAATTATGGTCAAACACTATTTATTTGGAATAAACAAGCAAAGAGGCACCCTACCACACCCACACCCCCAGTCTAAATAATTGTTATAGATTGTTGTACCCTAAAACCCTTAAATTGTGCAGAATCAAGATTTCTTTGATAATATTAATATGTCATGGTATTAATATTTCAGTTAGGAAAGGGGAGTGTATTGCTTGGGTAAAACGCTGAAACCACTAAAGTTTTTGGAGATTTTGGCAAAAGAAATCTTACTGTAAGGATCCAAACATTGCATAATATTCTGTTTCATGGCTTTTACAGATGTTTTCATAGTTTTAAAGAAGTGATGCTGGGGAAGATGATCTCGCAGTCAAATCAGATGAAGAAATGTATCCAGTGAACAGAATTTTAGGTCTTGATCTGAAAACTGTTTAAGGAACCGATGGTACTTCAAAATGGGATAATGAAACTAGATCAAAAGAATCTTTAAAATTGCCTGTTGAAATTTATTTGTAAAGATACTTTAAACAGTCTTAAGTCTTACCTTCTCAGAGACACTTCCTGATCAGAAAAGAGATATGACACAAAGATCAAAATTTGCATCACTAGGATTTATTTTGCAAATGGACATCCATTGTGTGGCTTGTTTCCCGCAAGTACAGAACAGGGTAGTTAGTCAAAGCTGATGTGAGCAGTATTCATCTTTTAAGAGTAGTTTTATTCCTTCCAGTGAAATTGAAAGCTTCCATTATAATAACACAAACTTTTGTAGAAAATCGTCTTCCGTGAAGTTTGCCAGCAGGGCAAATATTTCATTGGATGTTTTGTATGGTCTAAGATGGGATCCTCCCTGCGTGACAAGCAGTGTATGTTGTGAGCTGTTAGTGTACCTCACACTGCTTGACCAGTATTAACCAAGGGATGAAAGACCATGTTGTTTCTGTTCAATCTCTATTACTTTAATTACATTAGTAAAATTCTTAATTCCTTGTCCTAAAAGGTGTCTTAGTGTTTCTGGCAGAGAAATTCTGAAGAGTGGTTGCAGTTTAGTGGTAAGTGAACTGATCACTCCTTTCACCTCAGTAACACTTGTTCACAGTGGTAGAAGAGGAATATAGAAGTATTATTTAAAATATCTATTAATTGACAAGTATGTTTTCTTATGCGTAGTGAGAGTGTGGAAGTTTGATAAATACGGGAGATAGAAAGATGGGGGAGAACTAGATTGTTTCATGCAGTGCACTTTACATTTTACTCTCCTTGATAGGTTTTATGTTACTACTGTGATGGGAAGTAAAAAAAAAAAAAAGACTGCATTTTTGAGTAGAACTTCCAATAAGCCATGTCACTGTTTTCCTGCAAAAAAAAGATCCATAGAAACTCTGAATGTTATGAAGCAGCAAGTTCTGTATATGAGCTTTAAGCAGTAATAACCTGCGTGTTGTTGCATAATCCTCTTAGGTGATGTGAGCTGGATCTGTGGTTCAACAGCTGAATGATAATGAGCTAAGCATCTGCCAAAAAGTATAGTTTGTAACTGCAATCTGATATTCACCGATTTTGATACCGAACAAATACATGATTTCAGTTGTGTAGGCTTTTCTTAAATATTTCTCATTTTCAGTGCAGTTTTTCCAAAGTGCTAAAAACTTCTGTAAAAGGTATTTTTGACAAACGGTTCCAAAGAAATTTGTAATGATGGTAATTTCAGTTAAAAAAGAAAAAAACCCAAATGACAAACTTTCTGTCTGACTCAGCCCAAGGTTGATATCAGTTTTTGTGAAGTTGAGTTGGGAAAATTACATAGGGAAATCAATGGACAGAGTTCATCATGTAGCAGCTGGTATTTAAGATGCAGAAAACAAAGCATAATATTTAATGTCAGGTAACAATGTTGGAGCTTTTGCAGCCAAGTAACTATTCTATCTCCAGTATATCAAAGGATTTTTTTAGATAGAGCCAAAAGTATTTTTTCCTTTGTGGCTAATCAGTTTATAGGAATATTTAGGTGTCAATTACAAAGAATGTACTCTTAGCAACACAATTGTTAAGCAACAGCTCTTGGAGTGATCAGTTTCCCAAGCTGGTTGTTTCATCGATAACTTCTTAGAGTTGTCACTTCGCTTGGGTTGCCTTGCCTGCAAAGAGTCTGGTGTAGTTGCCTCACTGGTTCTAAACCATCATGTTGTGACACAGAGCACGGTCACTTTCTAGACTGCTTTGCAGCTATGGAAATCAGAACAAGAACTCTAATCTAGAGTGAGCCAGCTTAGATCACCAAGAATGAGCTTCTGCAAAGAAAAAATGATTAAGAGCTCAGAAGTTGAAAGCTAGCCTTTTATTGAGGTTTGTTTAAGCTGTAGTTTTATGTAAAACTATTGCAGTTAATCTAATCTGGAGAAACTACTGCTTCTTCTCCAGATCTTTATATTCTTTTTGTAGAAAGAACAGTTGGCTTCAAAAGTGACTGGCCAGGTATCGGTGATAATACTTGCCTTAAGGTATATTTTACAGTAATTGCCTCAAAGTTAGTCTTTTTTTTTTCCCTCTTTTAAATCCATCTGGATAAGTTTTATAGTATGCTCATCTCAGCAGTTACGACCAGTGTTTCTCAGAAATTATTCTGAAGGGGGTAGGTAATACACCTTTATCAGTAGTAACACTCAAATTATATAGAAAAATTGTACAAGAGGATTTTGAAAGATCCTTGAAAGAAAAAAAATGGAACATAGTCTTCCTGAGTTTTAGTAATGACTAACTCAGCTGTTTAATTTCTGTATCTGCTAGTATGCAGTGATAGAAACAGGCTTTTAAGGAATACTTTCTGATGACATTGTGCAACGAACTATTCAAGTGGAAAAAAAAAAAAATTACCCACATTTGGCTAACTGGCCTGTTGCATGTGGTTCAAGATGTGAACCTGAAAATGTTTTCATGGTGTAGATTACACATCAAAAAGTGGGAGATGGGACATATGATAACATCGCCACCTTTTTTGCAATTTTACCACATGCCTGGGGCAACAGTTGTAGCTTATCCAAGTGATTATTTGTATTAGGACAATATTGTTGTGTCTTCTGTTGTTTTCAGGGCACTTGTTCAGCTGCTATGGAGAAAAACCCCTGAGCATGATGTGGTCAATACTTCATAAATTATTGGCAGGTGCTCTGCAAGCTATAATAACGAACTATCCTTAAAAGTCATCAGGGAATTATTTTTTTGCCATTTTTGCAGCTCTTGAAGGAGTTGCACAGCTGGCAGACCATATTGCCCGTCACTGTGCCAGACTTGGCATTTGAAAGCCTGCCAGATTGCTGTGTGCTGCTGCGCCAGCCACGGATCAGCAGTGTGCAGCTGTAGGAAGATAGTAAGAGTTTTATTTTTTGCCCTTTGTAGGATCACACGAGTTAATAACTGCATTTATAAAGAGTTGAACCTGTTTTCTGAACCTACCAGGTCCTTGCGTTGCATTACCTGGGTAGGCTGGCCCCCATGCTGCAGTAATCTATAGAGAAATTATGTTCTTGATGTGTTCTGGTAAAATTTCTGTTCGTATCAAAGTTTGGAGTCACTCCGTATAGCCTGCTTTTCATGTTTTATGTAATTTTATTATGCCTCAGTATTTCTTTCATAATCTCCCTGATTTTACTAATGCACAATATTGCAAATGCAGTATAAAACTAGTCAACTGACTTTAAATCATTTGTGTATCTCTAAACCTCTTACGCTGATTAAAAGTGTTAAGGCTATTAGTATTTTTTATGTAACTGGGTCTAAATTTAGTTTCTGTTGCAGTCAAAAACCATGCTGGTATTGCAAACCATGATCCTAATCTACTTCCTCTTGGAAGACGATGGCAACAGTTCTTCAGCGCAGCTTTTGTGTTTCTGTGTATTGATGACTTGAATAGTTAACGTCACATTTATCGTAGAAATTCAGTAGTGACTTTCCATAGTTCTGATTTCTATTCCAGAAGTGTCAAAATACTACTGTTGTTCTTGTGTGAAATAGGATTTTAGTTACTTTTGGGCATTGTTTTCATTAATTCTTGGCTTTTAAAAATGTGATTTGAGTAGCCCATAGGCTACAGCTCCATTGGTTGGGAGGAGGGGACTGTTGGTATTTTAACTTATGTTAAATTCTTCTGGCTCTTTTATGGAGAGGCAAAAAGAAATGTTAAACTAGAAAAAGTAGAAATCACGGTTGTAGTCCATACCTTCCAAACTGAATAGCTGTAAAATACCTGCATGACAGCCTCATCCTGCAAAACTGCACCTGTTTGTTCCTTGTGTAGCCTGTTCTTACTGTTTTAACAACTTTATTATTATGAAAAAGCCATAAAGTCATGCCATTCGTGCCATCATACATGAATGACTTTATTTCCTGCAATATTGTGCATTGCCTTTGGTCAGTGAAGATGCATTTCTTAATCTCACATGTGCACAAATGTTATGACAGCTTGCTGTAAAAAAACAGCTTAAAAAAAAAAAGGAAAAAAAGAAAAAAAGACTCTACATTGGTAATTGAAGTACTAGAATATATAGCGAAGGAAGTAATCAGCTTTGTGTTCAAGCAACCCATTGAAAGATTAAACATTTGACTAGTAGCCTTGCTGCTAATTATATATAAAAATGAGTGCCTTTAAGCTGATGCACAGAAATGGGTAACTTACGTTATTTTTTTTTTTAATACAAGATTGAATAATCTTATTTTTCTAATGCATGTGTGCATGATCTCAAAACCAGCTAGAGACTGCATTGTGTGAGCTGTATATACAAGACTCAATAGTTATATGCCTAAGAGTACAGAACTTGAGTGCTTCACACTTCTGGTAGTTTTACTCCTACGTTTGCAGGACTATTCAGCTGATTGTTTTGTAAGAAAGAAAATAGCTTCCAAATTACACAGCTATTTCTTTGATGTGTGAATGGAATTTTCCTTTGCTTGTCAGAACATGTGGTCTCACAATTTTGAAATTGTTCTAAAATAACCCTTCTAGCTCTGGGAGGAATACTTTTTCTTCAAAGTTGAGCTGCCTAAAGAAACAAACCACCTCCTTGAGACTGGGGAAGGAGCTCTGCCTTGGTATTCCTGGGTTGGTACGGGTGGAGTGAAGAAAGATCTTTAGACAATGTGGAAGGTAAGGAGAAATAACCAAAACTGTGATGACTTTTTTAGGGAGATGTTGTTCTGCTTTGCTCAAGACGGTTATGGATGTCTTGTCAACTATTCCCCTTAGAATTAAGCATGAGTTTAAGATTTGGGAGGGGAACTGCAGAGCTACTGGCACGTCTTTCGGTGTCTGTAAGCCTATCATGTCAGAAGAAAGGAATGGTACACGTTTTTTTCCAGGATAAGGTTAGGTTAGGATTATGAACGGCATCAGAAAGAATTGGAGTTATGCATGGGTCCTATGGCAGGGCCTGCAGGTCTAGGTTTGATGGCTGCAAGTGGTTTATGAAATGTTCTGTGCTGGGTGGTTTGGCTTATTTGATTTATAGTTTAGGTTATGGCCAAGGACGCAGGTTATGGCTAGGGGCACCAGGGTTACAAATCTAAATTTTGTACAGAGCCTCATGGTGACATAAGCTAGAATGAGGCTTGGTATTGACAATACAAACGTACCGTGACGCTGCGAGGGGCAGCCGATGCCCGTGCAGAGGGTGGAGTTTGCACCGCGATGCTGCGACGAGGGGCAGCCGGTGCCGGTACAGGCTGAGGTTTGGCTGCTGGGGTTTGAGCGGCAGCAGCGCGTGTGACCCTATAGCTAATCCTGCACTGATGTTTCATAAAAAAACCACCCCTGCAGCACATTCAGGAAAACCAACAACAAAATTATGATCTTAAGAAAGTAATAATCCTTATCCAAACAGCCTGAAAGGTTTCCATCCCCTAGCTCTGTTGGTGTCACTTTGGCATAAGCATCAGAGGGCAAAGTAAACTTTCCCCAGGTAAAAC
>VYXH01012312.1:591381-627480 GCA_013397275.1 Burhinus bistriatus | reverse complement strand
ATCACTCTGAGAGTGAACAGTTTTCTGCACAACATGCTGGTAATTTCAGCAGTTAGAAGAGGCCTCGCTAAAAAGTAAAGTTCCTGAATAAAATTAGTCCTGTTTTACCTCAAACCAGGACAAGCACTGAAGGCAAACCATGGGTATTCTTGGCAATTTATGCCTTATCAACTGATACTGGCTTGACGCCAACACCAGGAAGTTAAAGACTCTTATTTCTTGTTTATTCATAAACTTCTGGTTTATGTGGCTCTCCATTCACTGTCACTGGTCAAGGCATTGGTCTGTGAGGTTTTGAATACGCAGCTTTGTGTAACTTGTTGGATTACATTATACTGACTTCTGCTTTTAGTTTCCTTGTATCGATAATACCATTCTGCTGCTTAATAATTCATTAGATCGCTCGATCATATGCAGTGTAATTCTGTGAGATCCGGAATTAAAGGGAGTTTTTACAGTTGGGCTATTAAATATTGGAGAAATATTCCTAGTATTCAATGACTTTTCATTATGATATTGACCTTTTTTTTTTTAATTCCCTGAACTTTCTAAAATTGTGTTTAAAACAATACTAATTTCCTAAAGGTATACTTGATTTCTTATTGCAACTGCTCTGCCACGTCTTCTGTGTGTTGCGGCTCTAAAAGGGCGGACGCGTGGAAGTCTCTGTGCAGGGTGTTGCCCTCTGACCGTCTGCTGCTTGCTGATGTATGTGCGAGCGTAAAACCTCTCTCCTGTCGGCATTGCAGCGCAGTGCTCACCGCACAGAGCTTTTTTTTGTGTGGCTTAGGAGAACTGCTGAAGTACAGCGTTATTGACGTTATTTTGAAACCTGTCAAGTCAACCGCTTGGCTTTGACTCCAAGGTCTCTTTTTTTCATTGTCTAGCAAGTTTGTAGCCCTGGAGTCGGTAACTAGCTTATGACTCTGTGCAAGCAGCTGAGATTTAGCGAGCAAGGCACCTTTAATGCCTAGTCTGCTTGGACATCTATCTATGCTGACAAAATGGTATGCTTCAGGGAGGACGGGGGAAAAGATGGAAGTGGTGAAGACAGGCAGATTCCTACTTGGTTGTCCAATCATACTTCTGTGGAATATGCCTAAGAAATACTTTCTGGATCATCAGCTTCATCCTATTTGTGATTTGTGTTTCTAAAACTCCGCTTTAACATAACTGTCTCTTCAAGCACAGGGCCTTTTTCTCTTTCCTACGTTGTATCCGTACAAATCTTCTACTCTTTGGTCTGCTACAGTGCGTGGGCAGAAGAGGGGTTACTCTTTTATACTGACACCAGGTAGGTCATGTAGGTGATGAGGAGCCTAGTGTTGCCTTGCTGTCTATGGAAACCGGAGGACGTGCTGCAGAACGCGGGAACCTGAGACCTTCCCTTGGTATCAGCTGGGTTTCTGCACCAGGTCTCCGGGGTTCTTTGTGCATTTCTTCCCCTTAGGAGTCTCCGTTCACGGCTCACTCATGGATACAATGGGTAGATGGTTGTCTTAAATGCTTGTTTGGGTTTTTTTTTTGGTAGGGGGACTAAACTCGAGAAGAGTGTCTTAAAGCAGCATACTTGAATTTCTTACTCCACTTTACAGTTCCATACATTCTGGCTTTTTCAGACACCTCGTTGGTTCCTTTGGGAGGCTCAGCAGCTCTGCTTTTTGTCTTCTCTGTGAACTCTCTTACTCAACCAACAGTGCTTTGTTGTTTCCCCTTTTCTAGGCTTTTCAGCTTGTGAAAGTGGCCGTTCTGATATCCAGCCTAAATTAGGATGTAGAATCTCGGTAGCTCAGAAAGCTTGGGGTTATCTTGTAACAGTAGGGGCGTGCTGACTCTTTATTGAGAGAGGAGTTGCTGTTCTTCGGGGGTGCCTGGATGCGGCAAAGCTGGTCTCGATTTTAATTCTTCAGGCAAGAAATGGGACATTAGGCAAATGGAAGTTGTCTGCCTCTGCATTGCTGCTTGTTCTTGCTGTCTGATTAAACTAGTGCCAACTCATGGAATAAACATCCCAATAACTGAGTCACAGAATCTGTGGAAGTTATAAACTCTGTCATGCAGTGTTTGAACCATGAAGTCTTTTACTCCCAGAAAAACACAACTGAGGAAAAACCATGTCTTGTTTTCCATGACTTCTGGTGAAATTTGATGTGCAGAACTGTTAAAACCAACACTGTCTTCTCAGAATATTGATAATGGGGAATCTTCTTTTGCCATTGTGAATGATAAAATCTGAAGGAGGTTCTAGATTTTTTTGAGTTCTCTTCATCATATCCAGTAGCTGTAGAAATAACTCACTTCAGAATCCTCTTTGCTAGTTGCTACTAGCCACATCATTAAAGAATACAGTAGAAGGCATTGTCGTTCAGAGATGAAAAGTGCATTCTCTTGCTACAGTCAGATGAAAGCAACTGAAGAATTTCAGTGCAAACACCTCCTCTTGTGCTTTTCCTGTGTTTGAAAAGAAATCCCAATATAAATGACTCAAGTGCAAGTCATTTTGATTTAAAAAAAAAAAAAAAAATTAAAAAAAAAAGGAGGAGGAGGGGTCAGTTGTGATACCAACTCTACAATTGGTCAGAAATAAAAACTGGTGTGGCTAATGTTCGTGAAGATGAATCCTTTGTCAGACAAACCCGACTCACTCGTCCGTATGCCGTGTCTGGGTGCGATGTCTTGTTCTAAGCGCGGCTGCGTTCATCTCCTCGCTTTCGGGCTCTGGGCTGCGGTACCTGCAGCACAGTGACACACAGCCCCGCAGTGGGCTGAGGCTGGACAGTGGGATATTGGTGGTGAAGCTCAGTGTGATCATAAGGAAGCTTCTTTGGAAAAACAGGCTGTATGTGTGTCTGTGCCCAAAATAAAGTACGTAATTAGAACCAACGGTACTTTTGTGTTTGAAATTGCATTGTGTCTGAACAAACTCCTCCGTTATAATCTTCAAGTAACTTAAAAAGCCTCACTTCTGATACCCCACTTAAAAGGATAATTAATTTTTTAAATTTCCCTTTGTACAGATATTTGAAACCTCCTGCAGAAAATGTTAATTTGTTTCTAGTATGTGTATTTTTAAAGCGTGAGTTCCTTAGCAAGTTATGCAAGCCTTTGAAACAAAAGCAGCTATAAAAAGAAATCTGAATGAAACAATTTGCATAGCAATAGCAGCCCAGTTTTGGTACATGTGCTAAACCAAATGGAAATCTGCGGGGAAAAAATATATCCCAAATCTAGAACAGATCAACAAATCCAAAGTTAATCATGAGAGCATTTTCCACAATTTCATCCCAAAGACTGCTGAACTATTAGTGCCATTCTACTTTAATATTATTGCAATATTTTGACTTATCCAGCAGTGAGACTAGTCGAGACTGACCCGGTGAGCGAGAGGGTCGATTACAGGCTTGTGTAAACATCCGAAATGGTGTCAGCTGTTAGCGATTGATTAGCAACATTACAGACCTCATCAAACATCCCCTTTGCTGTGGACACCTTTAAAAGGCTTATGCAGTGTATGATTTTTTTTGTCAGATAAGTAAATTACGTGGAAAGTGGAATTTCTTGGAACCAAACTGCTGGTGGGTTTGTCGTGGATGGTTAGGCGGGCATGAGCCAGCTAGCATCAAAGCAACAGATAAACTTGTCATTTCGGAACAGACACTAATGAAGTGTGAGCTGCAACCGTATGTGGAACAGACATCCTTACGGTGTCAGTCGTGACTTTCTCTCTGCTCTTGTCGTGCTGAGCGCTGCTCCGTGCACCCTGGAGGAGGCACGTGGAGAGATCCTGGCTGGGATAGGCAGTTAGAACAAAGCTCTGAAAGCTGAGACTTAGCGCTGAAGTTTTGGGAGAAATGGGGTTTCTGATAGAGTTGCAAGCGAAAGATCTTTTTTTGTTCAGCCGGTACTTACAGCCTCAGACGTAAGGGGTCCACTTGCATTTCTGTGTGCCTGCGTTGGTATTACGGTGTGTCTGTGCGTTGCCTCCCGTATTGTTAAACATCGGAATACATTTAGCTACGCATCTCTCGCGTCTACCGTGGTACTGATGCTTCTCTTTGGTATTGTTGCACCCTTTGCAGCAGTTGTCCTGCTATGAAACTTGTTGGACAAAAGCCTGATGGCTTCCTGGGGTGGTGGAGAGGACGGAGAGTATGTTTATGTGGGGTGGGAGGTGTTAATCTGGCAGCTGGAAAGCCAGAACCTGTCCCAGGAAGACTGCAAGGTGAGGTGGTGCTGGCTGCGACAGTCCCCCACCACCGGGCTGAACAAAGTTCCTTCTTTACCTTTCCTCACGGCAGAGCTGTCATATCAATCAGGTCTAGCGGTTTGCTGAAGAAAGGGAAGAATCCCACCTGGTTGGGGAGAGAAGAGAGGGGCAAGGCCCACTGCCAGCCTGCCGCCTTCTGCCTATATGGGCATCCTATATTGCCTATAATGTCTGTATTGGCATCCTGTACTGGGGGTCGTGTCAGACTTTTTGGGCAAGGTAACAGAAACTTAGATACTGTGATACGGTCACAAGCTCATCATTAATGGTATGAGGTTCAACAAGGCCAAGTGCCGGGTCCTGCACTTGGCTCACAACAACCCCATGCAACGCTACAGGCTTGAGGAAGGGTGGCTGGAAAGCTGCCCGGAGGAAAAGGACCTGGGGGTATTGGTCGACAGCCGGCTGAATGTGAGGCAGCAGCGTGCCCAGGTGGCCAAGGCGACCAACACCATCCTGGCTTGTATTAGAAACAGTGTGGCCAGCAGGATGAGGGAGGTGATTGTCCCGCTGTGCTCGGCACTGGTGAGGTTGCACCTCGAATACTGTGTTCAGTTTGGGGCGCCTCACTACAGGAGGGACATTGAGGTGCTTGAGTGTGTCCAAAGAAGGGCAACGAAGCTGGTGAGGGGTCTGGAGCACAAGTCCTACGAGGGAACTGGGGTTGTTTAGCCTGGGGAAAAGGAGGTTCAGGGGAGACCTTATCGCTCTCTACAACTACCTGAAAGGAGGTTGTAGCGAGGTGGGGGTCGGTCTCTGCTCCCAACTAACAAGCAATAGGACAAGAGGAAACAGCCTCAATTTGCACCAGGGGAAGTTTAGATTGGATATTAGGAAAAATTTCTTCACCGAAATGGTAATCAAGCATTGGAACAGGCTGCCCAGGGAAGCAGTGGAATCGCCATCCCTGGTGGTATTTAAAAGATGGGTACATGTGGTGCTGAGGGACATGGTTTAGTGGTGGGTTTGGCAGTGTTGGGTTTATGGTTGGATTCAATGATCTTAAAGGTCTCTTCCAACCTAGGTGATTCCATGATTCTATGATTTTGGTATGATGTATGCTTAGGTTTGAGGTATTATAAGTCTAGTAGAGTATTGCCTATTGGTTGTGAGCTACATGCTGTAATGAATTACCTCATAAGAATCTACAGAGATTTTTCTCTGTTACTGTAGTTGATGTTTCAATCTAGCCAGTCTGGGAGGCTGGGGCTGGGGCCTCTGGCGAAATATTTACCAACTTTTTGGATGCATTTTCCAACCTCTGCTGAGTTTTGTGGTCTGCATCAAAATTCTGAGTTGGGTGCAAGGTAACTACTTTTAAGACTAGATGGCTGCAGTCATAAAGGTAACAACTAGTGATGGTCCATGCTGCTGGGAATCCTGATGCGGCCAGCTGCCAGTTACTGAGATTGTCCCACCATGACACTAAAGCTGGCTGTGCCCAAGATGTCTGAGTGAATGTCAGCTTTAATGTAAGCAAACTGGACAGGGACTGCAGACCTTTGGTGGGTTAGCAATAAAATAAATGGGTTTTTATTGACGGAAGGGGTCTGCTTGCTGCTGCATTGTACGTTGGCAGGACAGGAATGAAGTACATGGCAAATGGTTTAAAGTAGCTTTCACAGTCTGGAGCTGCTCAGCTTCATTTTTATCTTGGAATATAATCGGGGCTCATGTGGCCTTGGGTTGGTGGAAGTGTAATGGGGGTTTTAAGTACCAGATGGGCCATGAAACAGGGCCTGGAGTGAGCATTTCTGTTTGTTCTGGTGTTTTTTATCTACTTTGGTTCTTTTTCATTGTATTATATATACATGGACGTGCTTGCAGCTCCAAAGTTCCTTCTGGGATACGTACTAAATCTGTTTGTATAGAAATGGGGAAAATAAGAGTTAGTAGAAGAGTTGCCCATACGCTTTACTTCCTTGACTGACTTTCATGTAAATAAAACGTGAATAAGAGATGCTGTTATACAAGATGTGATTTCTAGCTGCTCTTTAAATCTTCCTAGCGTGTCCGGAGTTCCAGGAATCTTTTGACATATGCTGTCCTAATATTCACTTGCCCTGGACTCAAGTGGTGACTTGCAGGCACTCATGCATTAGTGTAGGGCGTGTGGAAACTCTGGATTTTTAGGGCGTATTAAATTGTGTAGTTGTGGCCTTTGTAAATGGCCTTCACAAATCAGCGATTTGATAGTGCAGCATAAATGTAACTGCTTATAATGATCACAGAAATAATACTGGATTATGAAAATCAGCCTGATCAAAGTGATTATAGTCATGGGATACAAGCGTATTTTTTAGCACGTGAGTGGACTGGTTTCTCCCTTACTTTCTTGGCTTACTTTTCTTTCCACAAGGCTTTAAAATCAGATATTTATTCTGATGGAGCAAGTTATCAAAGCTCAGTACAGTGACTAAGTAGCAAATTGTTCACTGGGGACCCACATGGGTGAGTTATGGTAGGACTGGGATGTAACTGTTGTCCCTGATTCCTCCTGTCACAGCAGGGAATTAAAATTAGGTTTGATGAGTAAGTCCAAAGGGATAGCCTCTGACAAAGCAGACATCTCGCTGCAACTCAGGTCTGGAGCCAAACATGTAGAGGGGATGAAGAACGGTCTTAAGAACTGAACTGGCAACACGGGCACTTTCCCCAATAAATTGTTATGTGATGGCTCACGTGGTATCAGCGATATCACTTCAGTTACGTGTTGAATTGTGAAACAATTCTTTCACAGATGAGCCTGAATTTTCTTTTAAAGCAGTAGGAGATACGTGTAGAGAGCAGAAAAAGTCAGCTGGCCAAACTTTCCTCGGCTTTGCAGTCGGAGGCTTTGAAACGAGGATGGCCGTACAGGGGCGTTGGTGTCAGAGCGTTTCCTCAGCAGACAGCAAACACTTGTCCGTTCACCCCTAAGGGGACAAAGGAAACTGTTAGGAAAAAAGACATGATGAAAAATTGAAAAACAAGGCCAGGCAGTGTGCAGGGAGTGAACTTAATTGGTTGCACTGGGAAATCATCAAGAAAAGTCCCTACTTTTGATTTGGCTCACTCCCGACTGTCTTTCTCAAGTTGTCACTTGCCTGCCTGTGTGGTAGATTCAATGGCATCTGTTTCATTTTGCTGTAGAAGTGTGCCTCAACACATGACGTGAAGCGTTTGGTTGAGCACATTTATTTATTTATTTATTTTTTCCTAGTGCAAGGTCTCCAGGGATCATCCAATAAAAACTGGAAAGTGCTAATGTTAGAAATAAAAGCAGAGCCCTTGACATCAAGTGAAGCTTACATGTAATTATAAAACTCACACAGAGATGGAAACCCAAAGCCAATTAGCAATGGTACCATTTGCCCCTCTCCGGGATTTTAGCTTACAGTCTCCACTCTTTGTTAATACCAAACAGGAACGTGGATTTGATTGTCAGTAATGCCGGTTTGCTTTAGGAAATAAGGTGCTGCCTGCTCCCGTCCACCTGTGTCGGAGACGGAAGTTTTCCAGTTCCTGGTGCGGCAGGCCAGCAGTGAAGCACCCGCACAGCCGCTCGCTGGGCTGGGGGAGAGAATAGGAAGAAGGAAATGCCTGGGTCAAGGTGAAGACGGTCTGAAAGTGAAGGAAAGAGGGTGCGAAGGTGCGCTCGCCATCTCTCGTGATCCGACCGATGCTGCTATGAGGAAAGTGAACTCCTTTCCAGCCGGCTGCGGTACCCGATGTTTGGGTACCATCTGTCAAAGTGAAGCAGTCCGTCCGTGTGCGATGGATGAGGTGCGGCAGGTCTGATGACTGTTGAGGACGTTAACGCTTCTGGCTGTCTGAAGCAAGGTTAAAAAAAGGGCAGTCTGGAAATGGGTGAAATACAAAAAAAAGATTCACAAAGTGAGGTAAACCTTTACCTAAACTTAGGTAAAAAGTTTAACTGATTTTTTTTTTTTCTCTCCTCGCCCCCCCAATACTTAACAATTTTGTGGAAATAGCCTACAAATGGGCCTTAATTAAATATCATGATGATTAATAGGAGACTTTCTGATACATTTCCAAGGATAAACTCCAGTGAGGTGAGGTTACATATGAGCACTGAAGGGGGAAGGACTCTCTCTCTCTCTCTCTTTATTGCTTAAAAATTAAAGTTGCATGGGAGGCTAAAAGGAAAAAGATGGGAGAGAACGAAAAAGGGCTTTTCTGATTAATTCTTACTAAACTTTCTGAAAGTGTGACAAAACATCTAATCAAAACCCAGTGTCTGTAGGGAACAGAAGATCAGATTGACTGAGAGGTCTAATACTAATTTTCATCCAAAGGTGGCACTAGTCTTTTGCAGTTGGAGTTTTTGTTGAGACATGGGAAAGGCAGACACCAAGAAGCCCTCAACTAATCCAACGCTTACCATTAATCCCAAACAAGCCACCGTTAGTATCTGGTTTTATCCTGCTTAGTCCTTGCTGGATAGTGAATTACATAACCTTTGTTTTATTAACGTTTAATGGAAGCTTATCATCAGGTAGGTTACCTGTGAAACATGGGAGGGGAACAAAATGTAAGTTTGCTGCTTTCTGAGCTTTATTGTTTGTTTGAGGGATTTTTACGGACTTCTTAAAGAAGTGAGTGGATACTTCCTGATAGTTCCTTAAATAAACTAACTTAAAACTTACTGAGCACATTGCTTGGCAAAGAGCCGCTGTTTGAAAAATTACATAGACCTTTTCCGCTTAACTAGCAGATAATGTTGACAAACATAACTTAGAAGAGGACTACAAAAACTTATCTTTATGGCACAAAAGAATTTGATCTGATATTCAGGTGCAAAAATGGATAAAGTCTTTTCAACGAATGCCTGTTCTGTCCTCCTACATTATGGGAGACCGATTTTAGTACGTATAGTATGACTAAGAAACCACAATCTCCTCAGGTGTGAAGTATGGCTCATCATGCTCAAGATCTTGGCCTTGTTTAGGGGGAGGAGTTGGTGCTGGAGGCCTGAAAGGAAGTCGCTAGGTGAGCATTGCAGGCAGGGAAGCGATTTTGAGGCAAAAAATGTGAAGGAAAAAAACGTCCAATGCCATGTGTGTTAGGATGTTGACATACCTATGATGCAGTATTGCGGTGGCCGGTAAGCAAAAAATTTCAAAGCAGTTATCTGAGTTGCACCAGAATAAATGCTGATATAAAAGCCGAAGAAAAGTTTTGTAACCCGTGATGGAAACACGTATGCTGAGTAGCAGACCTGCAGCAGATGCTCTGTGTGATTTCAGCACGTATAACGTGTGATAAGAGAATACATTTAATTCCATTTGCCAGATGTTTACTTTCCATCTCTTTTTCATTTTTCCTGGATGATAATGCTTCATTATCAAATTGTCAACATTTTCTCAGTATTGATAAAACTCCAGAGACGGGAGAAGTCCCAGCAGTCAACATACATAATTATTTCATGCCCACACTGAAGGAGATGCAGTAACAGAGACTCTACTACGGCAAGTGCTGGTAGGGTGCTCTCACCGAAACCGTGAGCTGGGCGGTCCTGACTTGACGTGAAACCTGTGGAAGCTCGTTGAAGCTCTCACTCAAGTGCACTTCTAGCTGTCGAGTCTTTTGTGTCCTTCTGAGCTTACTCACACTGCGATTCAGCTCCTGCAAAAGGCTGAAGGTTTCAATTGTTGGAACAAAATCCAAAAAGCCCTTTTGCTGTGTATGTGAGGTGTTGCATCCAAGTTGCACCTGCTGTTGATTGCCACATCTGAGATTATCACCTGACACACCTTGATAAAGCTTAAGTGCCTTTCCAAAAGTGACAAACTAATCAAAAGGAAATTTCTTTTTAAAGCTCTTTTTGGGAGATTTCACGCTTGTTTGGTTTGTTTGTGGGTTTGGTTTTTTCTTTTTTTCTTAATAAAAAATAAGTAGTCATTCCACTCACATAGTAAATGATGTGTCACATCTTGAATGTTGATGAGAGTGCTACAACTGTAGATAATAGTTCCTAATACTGTTCCTAATATCAATTGCAGCCCCTGTCTTCTAGGAAACATAAAAATTGAGAATAGTATAATGTTAGAGAAACTTCCATATAATTTTGAAGGCAAAGTTTGGTGCAAACAGAGGTAGAAATGTTCTGAGGAATATGTTTGCAACTACCTTTTTGTTTTACTACTGCGAAGATGTTTTGTGATACTTGAATGATCTAAAACTGACTCAAGACATTTTGAAAATTCGGTAGAAAGAGAGCAGCTTTTTTATTAGACTAAGTGATCTCTTTTGAAAATACACACATTGTTTCATAAATACATCATTTTTTTCTAATAAAAGATTCTGCTTTTACTGACAAATTTTTCCTCTGATGTTGTCAGACCATCATAGCTACGGCAGTGGTCTACAGCCATGAGAAAAAACTTTGAATCACACAGACTGCTAATGAAGGTGTTTTGATGGTATCTTCAGAAAGTACAAGTTTAACCTGTCTATTGCAAAAAAATTATACTAGGAAAATCAAATCACCGAATTATTGGGAAAAATGCCAGCAACGTCGTGAATTGAAGTAACACAACATTATGTGAACTTTTCTGTGCCTGCTTTTATCTGTGAGCACTGAGTGTTCATTTAGTTTATTTTGAAAGTCAGAACAAAAAATAAAATCAGGGATTTTCCAGATACTTACAACGATTTCAGCAAATATGTTGTAGAACATCTAGAAAATCGTGGATTCAGCACACCAGATGATTTAAAAAACCCTGAGGTTACTGCTGATTCTCAGATTAGATGAATCAAGGAATTGTTTTTCCAAATAATTAATTTTGATTTGACCATAATGTGCAGTAAAACCCATAATGGCCATTTCTTATCCTTGGAATCACAAGATACCTTTGTATTAGTTCGTCTGAGTGAACAGTTTCCTGGCTGTTTAAAATACTGTTTTTATAATGCGTGTATTCTTCTACCATCTTGCCCTCTGTGTGCTGGGAACTTCCAACGCGTACCAGCTTATTGTGTTGCTGTTAAATAGTACTGGGAGAGAAGCAGAAATGTCAGTTTGTTCTTAGAAGAAAGTAGCGTCAGGGACAGAGGTTTGAGTACCAAGATCCTGCAAGGCACACTTGGTTCTGCTACTGCCCTGTTTAGATTTCAGCCATATCCCTTTTTGCTCTTTATCAATTGGAAAATAGGAATGCAGGAGTGATAAAAACACGGCTAGCTTAACGGGAAGGTTAAGTGATAATTTATTCAGCTGATAAACATCCACATTGTGACACTTCTACTAATAAGAGTGTGCTTGGCTTGGCAGCCGGAGGGATGATAATAGCCCATCATCTCTTGGAAATGAAATTACACTGGAGGTAAGATGCAAAACGTTCACAGTGAAGGTAATTAACAATTGAGTGCAACAGCAGTTGACAGGGTGGTTTCCCCACTGGGTAGAATTTCAAACTGAAGCTGAATATCTTGCGAAGGCTCGCTTCAACTTGAAGTTCTGAGCCTTACAGATAGTGGATTCAGAACTGGAACAACCAGGTGAAAATCCTCTGTGCTGAGTACTCGTACATAAGATGATGGTCGTGTGGGCATCTGGCCGGCCCTTAGTAGGGAATTGTGAATGTGAATTATCACGCCTAATGCTTGTAATGTCTTCCAGGAGCCTTGGCTGAGAGATACAAATAATCATTCTTCGCCGTTGTTCTCTCTGCTTTACATCAAACTAGAGAAACTCAATCAGTTTGAATTGATCCTGTCTTTAAAATTATCTCAAAACTGAGAGCATAGGATAAACTTTCTATTTTTGACATAATTTTTTAGTTTTTCTGGTATTTATGGATAAAAGGGTGAATTATAAAGAACACGGACGGAGTTAAATCATTGCATCAGAACAAGGGTTGACTTCTGGTCAGTTAATTCGGAAAGATAGGAAACCTTAATGGAAGCAGTTGATTTTTGGGGGTAATACTGAGAAATCACCAAAGATGTTAGCAGAGTCAAGTCCTCTAACACAGCAATTGCATTCGGAAAACTTGAATTCAGCTGGGGCGTTAGGTTATTTCCAGGGGCCGGAGTTGGTGCCAGCAGCATGTGGGAACGGCAGGGAGCTTGGAGTGGCTGGCAGGATGCAGCGCTCTCTGGGTATGGGGGAAAACAGCCTCGTCTTGTGCCAAATCGTATAGAGGTCTGTGTGTGCCGATGTTCTGACATCCCCCAAAAAGGTGGGGGTTCCTTTGGTTTTAAACAATTCACGTTGCCAGCAGAAGTGGTGCTAAAATATGGGGTTTATTCCTGCTCCCCCTACCTCCCTTCTTTATTGTAGGAGTTACAGTAATGGAGAGCGACATCCTAGAGGATTCAGAATCCTCCTCCAGTGGTTTTGACCCCCTAGTGAAATACAGGAGACACTTTGTTGCTGGTGCAGACTTCCAGACAGAGGTTCAGCAAAGAAACCCATTGTCTTGTAAAATGTATAGATACTCACGTAACTTTCTACAGATGTCGTTAAGTTTTCATAAGTGTCATCTCTACTATGTTTTTAGGGACTTGTGCCATGCTCTATCACTTTCTTTCCTAAACATCAGGTATTCTCTACCAGACAACGTGGTAGAATAATGCTGCAAAAGGAGAGAATCCCGAGGTTAAAACACTCGGGCAGAGCGGAGAGCAACAGCTTCTTCACCAGTTTTTATGCATAGGCTGTGGGAGGCAGTGGGGAAAGGTGCAGCCCCCTGCAGCCGCTCTCGACAGGATGGGTGACTCCATCACGACATCTCTACCGCACAACAAACGCACGTGAAGTAGCAGGTGGTTGTCTGAGCCAAGTTAAGAAAGATGTGCCTAGGCACATTAAATCCAGCTCGAATAATCTTCATCAGTGAGGACAGCAGATTTATGTTCCTATGAACAGGCTGTGTCTGAAATAGCGGACACGGCTCCCAGAAGGGATTTTCACAGGCTTTGGCAGGCAGCCTCCGGAGGGATTTTCACTGGGTGGGTGTTCCCAGAACAGATCGTGCGCATTATTTTAAGGGAAAGTGAAGAAAGGAAACCATTTCCCCTCTACTCGAACACCTGGCCAAGTCTGAAACCCTTCCTTGTCAGGTCCTTGCTCTGCTGACCTTGCTGCAAGATGACGCCGGGAAAAGTTCTCGCGGTCTAATGCCGACTGTCCTTATGTTGGGTGTCCAGGGACTGTGCTATGTCTATATGCTGGTGTATAGGTCCAGTAAAGCTGAATTGAGGGAACCGAATGATGGGGTTGGAGGAATGGGAGGGTGCTTTGCCCCCCCGCCCCTGCCTCAAACTGGGTGTGCCACCATAAAGTGTGCACACCCAGCAATCTTGAGAGTGTCCACAAGAGCTTTGAACGGTGACTCTTTTTGAAGCCCACCAACACAACCAGCCAGCTGGCTGGGCAGAGGGGAAGCCATCCGGTGGCAGCCGAGAGGGAGGTCATCTGTCCAAAGGCCACAGCCTCCCTCCTCTGCCCTAAACACATGGGGAAACTCGCTCTGGCACCAGCTGCTTCCCGTGGCTCTGTCCCCAGCTGCAAACCATTCGCTATGCGGGCTACTGAGAAATCGGCTCCTAGCCAGTTTCGCTGAGTGTCCTCCCCGCCAGACCCCCGCACTCCCCTCGTACCTGCGTGCCTTCGGGCCAGCCTGGGCTCTGTGTCTTTACTGGCCAAAATTGGATCTTGCCCTGGCAAGTTAATGCGATTGATCCGGCAGGTGATTTCCAGGATCAGTTCTGACAACAGCAGGTAGGCGAGGCAGCGCCGACACTGGAAGCCAGCAGCGTTAGGGAATTACAGCGTTTTTTTTCCTCCAGGGCCTGGAGAAATTGGTTAAAAACCTCCTTCAGCCTAAACCTGGCTGCTCCTTACTCCACTCTTTCTTGTCTAGATACTAAATACCAACAATTCCTAAAACAAGCGGTCCCCGTGTCTGCTGGTGTCCTGCAGGTGCAGCAGTGGGTGCGTGGCCCCGTGTCCGCAGCCCCCAGCAGTGCCGGTACCCTGTGGGAGGGCAGCCGGGAGAGACACGTCAGTGCGCAGTGGTACCACGCTCCGTTTTGTTACCGTTGCAGGAAACCTTATTAGTTTCAGGAAAAAGTAAAAAAGTTTTTTTGTTTTGTTTCTATAACGACTCCTGCCATGCCATCTGCTGCTTTTTATTCCTGAACCCGGTGGGTGCCGTGTAGCTGATCAACAACTTGGGTGTTTGTTTTGGCAGCAGAAGAAAATTTCTCAGTGAGGACCTGCAGCCACACGCCGGTGGTCCTGCAGCCAGCGCCCTGGAGTAGCACTAGCCAGGACTCCCCTGCTTCCTGGGAAAAGTGACCAGGTTTTTCCGTGCTACACGATCCATACCTGTGTGACTTTACTCACCCGTACTTTGAGGGTCTGGCACACGCATTGATGCTTAAAAATATAGTGGGCCTCAGCACCCTGCTGATGTAACAGGCTCGAGTCCCTTGGCATTCCTCCCCCTCTACTCTGCCCTGGTGAGGCCACATCTGCAGTACTGTGGCCACTTCTGGGCTCCCCAGTTTAAGAAGAACAAGGAACTGGAGAGAGTCCAGCAGAGGGCTACGAAGACCATCAAGGGACTGGAGCACCTCTCTGATGAGCAAAGTCTGAGAGACCTGGGTCTGTTTAGCCTGGAGAAGAGAAGACTGAGAGGGGATCTCATCAATGCTTATCAATATCTAAAGAGCAGGTGTCAAGAGGATGAGGCCAGACTCTTTTCAGTGGTGCCCAGTGACAGGACAAGGGGCAATGGGCACAACCTGGAACACAGGAAATTCCATCTCAACATGACGAAAAACTTTCCTTTGAGGGTGGCAGAGCACTGAAAGAGGCTGCCCAGAGAGGTGGAGGCTCCTTCTCTGGAGATATTCAAAACCCGCCTGGATGTGTTCTTGTGCAGCCTGCTCTAGGTGAACCTGCTCTGGCAGGGGGTTGGACTAGATGATCTCTGAAGGTCCCTTCCAACCCCTGCCATTCTGTGGTTCGGGAAAGCTGGTTGACACTGATGGGCAAAATAGCCACAGGCACAGACATTTTAACATACTTAGTGATCACTGGGAGTATGATGGGAGGGCTTCTCCCACTCTTGTGGTCATTTAACCTAAATTCAGTGCCACTGGTTGTGGTAGGACTACCCTGGATTTGTAAATGTGTGCGAGCGGACATGGGAGCGTCCGTTCTGCCCCACATCACTCAGCGACATTTGTACCTTACTTTCACCCATTTAAATCCTGATCAGAAACCAGGGAGGCAATGGCAGACCATTGCACCGTACTGCCCGCTGGTGTGGTTTCTCCCAGTAGCTTTATGGCCTGTTCATTTCAGGATGTAATTAACTGCTATTTAAGGGAGATTAGTTTTGAGCACACTGATGCTTGAAGAGCACCTCTGGATAATCAGGTAAAAAAAATCTGTCACACTTCTGAGAACTGACTGAAAGTCTCTCATAACAGTGGCTTTCCAGTTTAGCTAACTGGAAATACTAGGAAGCCTCTGCACTCCTACAGAAATGATACTCAACTTTTGAATTAGTTTGGTTTTTAACAGTTGCCTTCATATGTAGCATTCTTTTTGGCTGTTTTGATCCAATGTTTATTGACCTGACTCTGCTAATAACTGTGTGGCCTAAGGAAAGCCCATAGACAGTCATAACACAGAAAATTGGCCTTATGGGCTCTTGTCTATACTAGAAAACTCTTCTTGAAGGTGTCCATGCCAGGTGTTTGCTTTAAAAATCATAAATCAGGCTTGGCAAATACATGGTGTAGGTTCTTTTATATCTGTGTTTTGACATCTGAACATGCTGCCCAGGGAGGCTGTATGATCTCCAAATTTGGAGGCTTTCAAGCCCCAGCCAGCCAAAGCCATGGCTGACCTGCTCCAGTGCTGGAAATGATCCTCCTTCAGGTGAGAGATTAGACAAGAGCTGCCCAGGGGTCCTTTACAACAGACCTTTCTCTTCTTTCGAATCTGAATTACATTTATCAGCTTTTTCCACAGTCATGAAAACTTAAAATCAACTTTTACAATTACATGAAGTCATGAAAGCGTAAAGGCGTCAAGACGTGAAATATCAAGCATGGGAGTGCCAACGGACAGTGGTGCCTGAGCTTCACTTCATAACAACCTTGAACACAGTCTCTGCAAGTTTCCAATTTGACCTCGAGAGCTAGCCCAAAAAAGACACTTTGGGACCTTATTTTAGGAACATTGGACTTGACAAAGTGACTGTCTTTCTTGAACATGTATGGTACAATGATAAAATGCTGTCCCAGCTGCATAACCTTAGGACTCTGTCCGGGGAGGATTCAGCAAGAATAATTCCTTGAGTAACATGGAGCTCCTATGAATACAAACACCTTCCTCTTTATAGAAGTATGCGGGAAAGTAAGGCTCTCGGCTATATAATGTGCTGTGGAATCACCGGCATAACAATTCTGATCAAAGCTGACACCTCCCATCTGTTTCTATATGCAGTCTGTTCAGCATAAATCATACACAGATGGTGTCATGGTGTCAGTGTCTCACAAGTCATGCTGCAGTCACTGGGTGTTAGCTCGGGCTCCGTTGATGCCTAACTTTGCCACTTTACCCTTAATTGTTGAGTGTGTTTCATCCATAGAAATAACCTTTTATCCATCCGAAGCCAACTGCTTGCTGGTTTCCATGGCGTGGGTGGCCAGAGAACAGGTTTTTCCACCAGCCAAGCTGTTCATCTTCCAAAGCTGCCTGGCTGCAGTACCATTGTCAACAAGTTTTGCATCAGAGGATCAGGGGCTGGTAGTGCGTACCCACTCCCTCCAACCCATTTCCCATCTCTTTGCCACCCACATAGTTAACCTGAATCTCAGAGGAACACATGCTTCCACTCTCTCAACCTGCTAATTTGTTAGCTGGGGTAGCTAGTCATCTTGCTTTCCTCCACTTGATCTCGCAAGCTCGGCAGAGCGTTGGAAGAATAGCCTACCTTCGCATATAAAGCCTCCTGTCAGTCAAGGATTTTGAAGGATTGGTTAACAGTGATGTAGGGCTTAACCCTTATTATTTGTGACTACTGTTGAACATCTGGCACTTTAATAGGAGTTGTTTCTGGCTCAAAATCCAATCAGCTAAATTCTTCCTCTCTGGTTTCTCCCTGAAGTTGCAGCTGAGCATATTCAACCGCATTTGAATGACTGAAATGAATTTTTCTCCTTCGTGGTTTCCTCTTTGGCCATATCAAGGACCGAGTTTGAAATTCATCTCTCTGTTGCCCTGATTTAGAGCCCAATCAGCAAAGCTGGAGCAAACTCCAAAGTTTCTTAATTCTCCCTGATACTGTTGAGATCCAGAGTCTTGGCTGTGTCCTGTTTGGAGAGAGGTTGCTTCAAAGCTTGGATGTAAGTCTGGACCCGATGAGCTCAAATGGCTGGGAATTGTCTGCACCTCAGTTTAACTGATAACTGTCAGACTACCGGGCAACCACTTTTAGCAACACAGCTGCAAGTCTGTGATGTGACGTTCGCTATTGACAGCTCTGTCCCAGAGCCCACAGCACGGGATGGACTTTGTCCAAAGTGGAATGAGTCTTAGTTTGCGGAGACAGAGCTGCAGAAAATTAATTCCTCACCTCAGCAGCAGCTTCAGCTCTTCTTGGATTTCTCCAAAGCCGGTGAGAAAACCACCCTGTGAGTGTCAACAACACCTGAATGTCTTGCAAATCAGAACAGCCAAAGTTCAGCTGCTGTCCTCTCGCTTTGACATGCGTGTCTGTGTTCAGAAGTGAGGCACCACATCAGTGATCTATTTCAAATAAAGCAACAGCAGACAAAACTCCAAAGCAATTTTCAGCCTGAGTAATCGCTGCAAATTTGCTCCAAATGTTGAACAGATGGAATCTGTATATGACTTCTCTGAGTATAAACACAAGCACCCTGTCATATTTCAATTGCTGATGTAACAACACAATGTGGCTCCTTCTAAAGGGAAAGTACATGAATTTGGGGGTCTGATTATTTGTTTTCTCAGTGCAGTAAAAGATCTGGTGTATTCACTTGCAAATAACACATGACAATTGCCAACTGGTTCCACGCCATTCAAATATTTGCTCAGCAAAGCGGTAGTATGAGTTCTCCGCAAAAGGTGCGTTCTTGATCTCAAAACCCATTTATTCTTGATTTGGCGCTGCTATTGCCACATTTGGTCACTTTGGATATGCAAACCGGCATGAGAACAGAAGTGGAGGAGAGGGGGTCTTTTCTTGAGTTGTGACCTCCTCCCTGGCTGAAGAGGAAGGAGCCCTGGCAGTCCCCCACCAGGGCTCTCCTACCGTCTCCTCGCTTGCTCTCTGGCTTCGGGCAAGTCTCTCACCAAGTCATGCCTGTGTCTGTGAATTGAGAATAGGTGGTTATTTTCCTTCCATAAAATGTTTTGAGACCCGTTGATGAAAAGTACACAGGTTAATATTCTTACTGTTATGGCTTAAGGTGGGGATTTCAAATGGGGAGAGGGAGGCTATGTCCTACCTCTGTCGCGGGTGTTTGTGTTCACGCATAAATGCTGTTGTAGCAAAGGAGGAATAGGGGTCAGACATCCCCCTGCTTCTCACGGGAATGACTGGAGACCTCACAGCTTCTGGTAGGTTGTCTGGGGCAGGTTGTCCTGACCCTTCATAGGTGGTGTTCCCCAGAAGGGACCTGCGCCTTCCTCCCCAGTGCCTCCATAGGGGACTGAGATCCCAGTTTCCCTACGAATGTGTGGAAACTCTGTTGCTGTTCCCTCCCTTGATGCCTGGCTTTAACGTCTCTGTTTTCCTTCTACTCTGAGCTGTGATATTCCTCCTACCTTGTTCCCCTCCTCGTGCCGTTTTCACCTTCCGAACACCTGGGATCGCTACCCCTTTCCCTCTTCCCTCTTTGCCAGCTCCAGCCCTGCGAGTGATGGGAGCCATCCCTATACCACCCCCCTCGCTGTATCACCAGCGCCGCAGGACTCGTCCTTGGGAAAACTTGCTGCTGCAGGCAAGTCCCCTGACCTTTTCCTGCCACCTTTTTCCCAATCGCATAAATTCATGACATCCGAAACAGATCCTGAATGGAAGAGGGGCCAAGCAGCCAGATGACTGCTGTAGCTGATTGCAGCCTCTGCTAGAGCCTCATTAGTGCTTTAGCTTTCGGACGTAGTTGCGGGATAGATTTGCTAGCTTCATTTGCTTCCAGCAAAAGCTGCTTTAGGCTTACACATGCGAGGCCAAGTACCCCGAGGGAGGATTTAACATGGCAGGCCTGCGTGTTAATGTTTTACATAATGTTTAATAAGAAAACCAGCTGTCATTTGCTCTTAGTCAGTTGACTGGTTCTTCAGCAGTTTCCAATACTTATGGCAAACTTCTCTTCTGCTGGAGATGCTAAAGGTGTCGAAACCTCACACGCAGTACAATGTTTGGGAATGTGCGATATTCTGAAATGTGTGCAGGAATTTCCAGCTTCTGCTCTTTCTTTTTAGATCCTGCTAATATCATCTATATAAATACACAAACATGCAAATTTTCACACCCCAAACTTCCTTTTACTTCTATGTTAGCCTCCTCCTCTCCTTTTTAATAGATGCCTTAAAACTCTTCGCTGTCGGCAGATTCTCATCACCAGCCTCCACTCTGGATCCACTTATATCTGCCTGACTTTTCCTTTTTTTTTTTTTCCTCCACTCTTTTCCACCTTTCTCCCTCCACTAGAAAAAAGAGAGAAGGGGAAGGAGGGTTAGAGCAGTGTTCCCATTACAGATCTCCCAAGGGACCTCTCCTCTTGTGCCTGCGGAAATGAGTTGCTGGAATGTCTCAGCTCTGCTATCGCTGTCGCAAGGTGCGGGAGTTGGTCCGGGAGCTTCCCATAGTATCACTTGCTGACTCTGCCGCCTTGTCTGTGAGCCCTGGCTGATCTGATATTTATGGCAGGGGCTTGCTGTTTAGCCTTGGAAAGCTATCATACTGAAGAGCTGTCAAAATATTTATCAATAATAATAGTAACTGAGAAGTGTGTAGTTTGGGGGCTACAACAGCAAATGGCAATTTTGTTTTTTCACCTCTGCTATTCCAAGTCTGTCCTGCGTGTGTGTGCGTGTCCCCTCTGACATGTGAGCCATTACTTTCAAGCACACAGATTCAGTCAGGCTTCTGTTGCTCTCAATTTGGGTTTTTTTCTGCTTTTCAGTGACGGGTGGTGTGTCGTGGCTCACAAGTCACAGGATGGTCTCCTGATTCTCACATGATCAAGTAAAGGAAATGTATTTTCGTGCCCCAAAGCCTCTGCTGGTCCCTGCTTGCTCTGTACCTTTTTTCAGTTGTGTTCTGAGTAGCTGCACAAACCTTTTCGGGTCACGTCATAGCTGAGCCTCAACATCCTTTAACTAGAACCTCATCACCCTAAATGCGCTTTGGTCTTTGCTGGCCATTTCCACTTGCCATTCTGCTGCTGTCACTTGGGAACTGCTGAGTTCCATCCCACTGCTGCTATTGGGTGGATTTAATAACACTTTGCGATTTGATAGAGCACCTTCCCAAAACTAAGCTAGGTAATTCTTCCAGTAGTGCTACGTATGAGGATTAAATGAAAGCACATTCGAAGATACAGTCATCTTTCCAGTGACAGAAAAGGATAATCTTGCTTTTTCACTCCACTCCTTGGTAGAGAAAGCCACGATTGAACAAAAATGCAGACTTTGGAGAATCAGGGTGATAAAATCTTGTTGAAAAAATGACCCTTAGTATGTTCTGGCCTAAGCTTTGTCTTGGACCTTGTGTAATGAATTCTGTGGGGAAGGTAGTACCAAATGTTACTGCTCTGATGCTATGCTTTAGCGCTTTGTCCCTTCTCAGGATCCCTCTCTGTCTGGGGGCAGAATCAGATACCAAGGATCTAACTCATACCGCTCGCAACAGGAACAGGCTTTAACCCCGCCTGTCTTTTGCCCTGCTCCTGAGGGAGAGAGCTTGGCTTGTAGAATTGATCCGGTTTAATTTTTCAAGGCCCAGGTCACGAGCAAATATTTTTCCTCTTCACTTGTGCCACTGAGAAAGCGTTCACTTTTTTCTTTTACAGTGTGGTGTCAGATGGAAGATGCTTTACTGAAGAAAGAGCGAGGAAGGGCACGGCCCTGGAGACCTGACCTCAGCAGGGACGTGACGCTGCCGATGCCGCTGAACGAGAGGCTGACTGGTTGAGAGATCACGAGAGCGGTGTGATGTTTCATAAGCCATCCGCCTGTCCATCCGCGTGAAACAGGTAAGAAGGTCATGTTCTATTTGATCGTATTACTCTTTACTCTTCCAAAATCACAGCGTAGTTTTCCAAGCTAAGTCAGTCTTCTGCCATCTGAACAATATTTAGGCCCGCTGGCACTTTTTAACTTCCTGCATATTTTAAACTGCTGCAGACTTTTAAATCCTTCCTATTTCATATAGCTTTTGCTGTTTGAATCCTTGAAAAAAGTTGCCTGTCCTTACACTTTTGAGAGATGGAGCTGGGCCAAAATGCCTTCACAGATCCTGAAAATGGTAATTACAGAAATGGAAGTTACATGCACACACCAGGAACCTGGGGAGCTGCAGTGTTTCTAGCTGCAAATAGATACGTGGCCTAGGAAAGTTTAGCGTGGTGACTGTTGATAACAGAGAGCCATGGAAGAAATTTGGACCAAAACAAGTACTTTTCTTTCTTTTCCCATTATTTTTGCTATTTTCAGTATTACTTTTGGTCGCACATGGCTTCTGAGAAGGCGGCCCCCACTTACATGTCTTACTGGTCTCTACTGTCTAGAAGTTTCTGTGACAATCTTAGCTGTGGAAGGAGAAGAAAAAGAGGGGCTATAGCAGCCAGACCAGGACCAGAAGGCTGCTGGGTGAGTGAACGCCAACTTAGACATGGTGAGAACTTCTTTTCCCTCCATGGAAAATGCTACTTAAAAATAAAATTCATAAAAATCACTGGGTTTTTTTACATTCTCAGCAACTGAACTCTGAGAAACCATCAGTTTTTCACCTTAGCCAAGTTTATCTAGATTTGGGCTTTCCAAAGAAAAATACATTTTTTTCAAAAGAGCAGAGATTTACCCAGAAAAGGATTTGGCTGAAACATACTGTGGTCTATCTTCGGATGAAATAAACCTTTCATATAAATTGTATGCTGTCTGGGGGAAAAAAGCTTTGAAAGTAAGTTTGTGGCCAGCCTCAGCCTTTGTGCTCGACGCTCCAGCTGGTCCGAGGCCTCGGCTCAGACGGAACGTAGACTGGGGTCGTGCTGCAAACGACCTTCCTCCAGAATTTCTGAAGGTTGCTGGTCTTGGTAGCCCCTGGCACGTGGCAGCTTTGTGTGTCACCGAAGCATCTCCGCTATGCTGTACGTAGCTGGCGCTGCTGTGTCTCCGAAGGTAAGAAAGCGGGCTGAGCTGTACTCAACAGAGGAATCTAACACGCATAACGGTGGCCCAGCAGAGCTTTTGTGATTCCCAGGGTGTTGGTGTTTTCCTAGCAAGCTTTAAGTGCCGCTGTGACTTTGGCCTGGCTCACGATGGCTCACAGCAGCACGCTTATGCCGGTTAGATGTCCCCAGGGCCCTTCTGCAAGCGCTTGCTCTCTACCTGCAGGGCACGTACCCCGGGCATTAGCAGCACAAAGCCTTTCTCTTCTCTTCCCAACGCTACCTGGAGATTTCTCCATGCAGAGATAGTGTGGAACAGGTTCATGGCTTCTTTGTGTTCCTGGAGCTGTACACAGCTTCTGCTTTGGCAGCCAGGATCCGGTGTAGAGGAACTGGGTAAGAGAGCCATGAGGTCAGCTTCTCTCTTTAGCCAGGAATTGATACTAATGTTTGTATTTTCATCAAATACGTAACTAAGAGTGAAAGGACACATTCAGCTTATCGCGGCTATAAACACAATCCTGGCTTTGTTGAGTTGTGACATCACTGGTGATGAAGGTCTGGCATCGCTGGTCTCAAACAAGGACATTTTCTGCAGCTAATCTTTGATGAGCAGATCTTCTAACAGGCACCCTGAAAACATATTTCCGTGTATTCTAAAACAAATTTAGTAACTTGGTATTTTTCCTAGCAAATGATGTTAGTTATGATAATTACAGTAATTGTTTTACTCTTCTTCCCCCATCATCTTGTTGTAAGTCACTTCTTTGATCCATCACAAATCTGTGAGAGCATTTGGAGAAAAAGGAAAACCTAAAAATCCAACAGTTCTCACAGCCATTAGCTACTCAGCGCCCCAACTCAGCAGAGATGGCCTCTGAAAAGATTTCTGTTGTTTTCTAGAAACCTTTTTGCAAGAACTATATCAAAAAGATGGCAGGGAACATCCACATGTATTATTCACTGTTAATACCAATACCCTCTTTTGGTCTTTTTATAAGTGACACCAGGTGAAGAAATCTGTGACGACCTGCAACAGAGCAACCTACTTAGCTCTGCTTTGAGGTGGGCCTGTTCTTAAGTAAAGGACTGCTCAAAACTTTTTGCAAACGCTATTCAGTAACTTCTTTTTTTTAGTCACAGAGGCAGCGTTGGGTTTTGTAAATGCCTTCTTTGCCTGCAATTGGTAATAGTTTTTCAGATTATGGAAAATGGGATTGTGTAAGAAACTTTCACTTGCTTTTCTCCGATTGCCTTTTACATTTTGCCTGGAAAAAATCTAATAAATTTCCTTAATTTTTTTAAATAGCCTCTCTGCTGCCTGTTCCTTTGTAGGGCCGTAGACACTGGCACATTGGTGTACAGCATGCTGCTGGCTCTGCATCGTTCAGCTATGATCCTTCTCAGAAAAACAACCTGGAAAGATCATTTCAATCGCAAAATCAACTCTTCACTTCTAGTTTAATCCTTCTCCACTGTAGATAACTAACCTAATTCAGGTTTTAGGTGGATCTTACAAAGTTGCGCCTCATTTCTCTCCATTAGCAGTAGAAATCAGGGGTGACTGAGCTTCTAACTCATTTGACTCGAGTTACATGTTTGAAGTGTGGTGGGATGAATCCAGGTTACGGCCTCATGCCCTTTGTGCATTTGTACTGGAGTTAAAAACAGCATCACGGAGCACAGGACCCGGTCGCGTGTGTTGGAGGCTGTTCTTGTTGTTCACAGTAGGGTTTGCAGCATATTTCCTGTGTGCTCTTTGAGTCCCCTCTGAAAGCAGAACTAGTGTTTTCTGGGCAGGCTTTTTCCTGGCGCTTTTTGCCCGCTCCATGCTCTGTGGGCTGCGGTGAATTGACTGCCCCATCCCTGGTTTGCTATTACCCACTTTTTGCTGATAGGAAATTGAGGGAGGGAGAAAGTAAAGGGCAAAGATCTGCCTGAGATTTGGGCTCTTGGGGCAGCAAGGCCATCTGCACTTTCAGGGCTAGTCCCTCTGTTGCTGAGATACAGCCCTTTTCTGGGCAAGAATACAGACTCTGTGTCCATATAGCTAAATAAACCAAGATCCGCTAGTGAGCTTAAGCACTGGACAGTAATTACGCGTATCACTCGGCAGGTTACTCCCCGCTGTGGCAGGGCAATGCCAGCTGGCAGTCTGTGGCACAGGGAAGATGATGCTCCAGAAACCATCCCTAACAGGCAGGATGGAGGACACTGAGGAGCATCTGCCTCCCTCCTCAGTCCCCTGACACACTCCGGCAAGCCTTGCTTCCTCAAACCCCCCTCGATGACCTTATGCCGTGCTGCATGGCACATACGTTTCACAGGCACTTGCTATAAAATTATCCCTCTGCTGGAATCATATGATGTGTTTTAAGTCCCGTGATCTCAGGCATTAAACACCATTCCCTGTCCCAATAATGCCTTAAGGCCACAAAGCGTTACATGGGCCCTTGAGGACATGCAGGGCCAAGCCTATGCAGTGTGGATGTGACCCACTGTGGGTCACCTGGCCTCCCTCTTGGTCCCGTTGTTATGTAGCAGTACGGATACAGGCTGGAGGTCTGGAGCCAGGTGCCTCTGCGGGGAAAGGGCAGGTGATGGAGGTGCAGACTGAGGGAGCTCCTGGTGTTTGGGACAAATGGGGAAGAGCCATCTGCAGCACAGAGGCCCTGGCAAAAGTCTCTGCTTTGGGCCAACAGTAATGTCATTTTGGGATTTGTGCAAGCTGATGGTGCAGCCAAAAAGTGATGCCCAGAAGGGAAGGTTGAAACAGCCATTGCCTGTTGGGATTTATCTGTGCTAGTTGTCCAGATCTCCAGCCCATAGTCTAGGGCAAAAGTCACACGATTCATATGTCCTCTTTTAGGTATCTAAAAGATCTTTAGATCTTAGTGAAGCAAAGCACACCCTGAAATCAGGTAGACAACTACACTTGGAACAATGGCTCTCTCCTTTGTGTTGAGACTTCTGGGGAAAATTGACAGCCTGAGCCTGTTTCAGCTCCCCCCGCCACCCCAATGCTATTTGGTACCAGAGTTAAATGCGGCAGAAGCTGTGCCTGGTGGGAACTTCTGCACATTTAACACTTCTCCGAGCTCTGGCACTGACAGCTAGAACAAAGCTAGGATGGATGAACTTGATCACTGATGTGAATATCTGCTTCTATCAGAATACCAAAAAAAGAGGCAATTATTTCTGATAATTTTCCTTTATGCAAGTCTGCAAGGCTTTTTCCTCACAGAAATAGAAAATGGGAAGTACTTTTTGGTCAGACATGTCTTCTGTAAATTCTGTGCTTTGTGCTCCTTATGACTGTAGTTACTGACTAGCAACAAGGGGTTATTGTTTTCTATTGTTATTTTTAGAACCTAGATATAAATGGTGCAATAAAAGTAGAGGGGAAAAAATAATGTGCTTCAGACTTGCGGTGTTTTGAAACCAGCTACTGAAGTCAGAGGCTCAGGCAGTAAGCTCCGGTATGCCTGGTAATACTGGCAGGAGTTGGGTATACATGTCTGCAACGTGGGGAGTTAACGGCAAATCTCAGGTGACAGGTCTTCCAAAGAAACCAGACATGACATCCCTAGACCACAACCTGTACCAAAACCCAGTGGCTGCATTGCGTGTGGCTCACTAGGAGGCACAATGAAATTTTCGGTAGTAAGCCACTAGCCTTAGGCTCTAATAGCTGGAAATCATGGAGTCTGTTATCAGCTACTGAATGCAGAGTTAGGCCCTGTCAGTAAATCACTGAATGCTGGTATGTTATCCCTGGCGTTGCCCCTGCGGTGCTGGGCAGTGGTGAAGGTCCTTCTGTAACTGCTTTAACCTTTGTAACTCCATTTCCTTGTCTGCAAAACAGGAGAGTGAGTGATCATGTTCGCAGAGGAGATCCACCGATGAGAAGAATTAGATTACAGACTGAGGGTCTGGTTGTCTACCCACACGCTGAGCAAGCCTTTTCCTTGCCTGTGTGTTTAGTGATGGCCTGCTGGTCCTTTCCTTCACCTTGCACGTGGCGTTCCCCTAAAGGGAACCAAATGGGAAGGGCCGTACGAGACGGCCTTGATCGCACCTGTATTCCTGTGCTGAGTGTTGTGGGTCAGCTGGCTCCAGAAGGGTTTCTGCTCAGCCCAGTGACAGGCTCAGCACACCACTTTGGATGCGCCGTGCTCTCCTCGCTGCCCGGCAGCAGTTCATTCCCTCCGAATGCGGGCCACAACGTCAAAGCAAAACCCAATGCCCTTGCTTTGCTTGTTTCGTGAGAGTAATGTTTACATGACTTTCATTTGGAATCTGATTTTCACTAGGTTCACTCACATGTTTAATCAGCATTGCTCGGGTGTTTTAGCAACTTCCTACTGAACCTCAAGACTATAATAAAGCCTGAAACCGAGCAATTTATTTGCAAGCCTTTAAGACAATTCAGAAAATCATCTTCTTTTCAGAAATGCATCCTCCAGGAGCACAGAAAGTAATAGCTTTCCATTTCACCCGCAAAGAAGAATTAAATTTCATTTTTAGTTAGACTTTTGCACATTCACATCCTTTCTCTCTAGGGCACTTGTTTTACTAATAGCTGCAAAGCATTCCAAGCTCCCAGAAAGAAGCCAGAAAGGACTGTAACAAGCAGATGTTTCCACAGGACATCAGGGTTATGCAGGTAGCGCAGACATGGCCCATCTGTAGCTCAAACATTGTACCAAAGTCTGCTGCTCCAGCGGTGCAGCCTGCCAGTGCGGAGGCCCCAGGGAGGACCAGGTAGTTTGGGTGGGTGGGTGCTCTTGTTCCCTTCCACCAGCGCAGCATGCACCAGATGAGGCTGAGCAAAACTCACCTACTTTCCCCCCCGTCGGTTCTGCCACTATTTTTGAGCCTTACCTGCAAGAACCTCTGCCCTAACCTTTGCTGGGCTAGCAGATGCCACTGCCTGATGTTTTATTGCATTTATACAAACATCCACTAATGACTAAGCACTCCATCTACAGAGCGATGTAGGACCACGACCCAGAAAGGACTGAGGCCAAATTCTGGTGCCCGGTTCCCAATCTGCAGAAGTTCAGCTCTGTTCCCTCTCCCTGCCAGTTCCTTCCTAACCTTGGAGGTTTCTAACCTCCATAGGTATCTGCATCTGTTACTAAGATGTTCTGCAGATACCTTCAAAAGTTACTTCTGGTAGGGTCAAGCAGGAAAACTGCTTTGCTTATGTGACAGGCTGTACTGGGTCTGGCTGGGATGGACTTAGTTTTCTTCACCGCAGCCTGTATGGTGCTGCTATGAAAACCAGATTGCTCAGAGGCTAGTTCTGGTGGTGTAGTGGGTGGTGTATTGGGTGTAGGTGGCAAGGTTTTGATACTAGGGGGTGGGGGCTGGGGATGCAGGAGTGGCCTCTGTCAGCAGAGGCTGGGGTTGCCCCCATGCTGGACACTGCTGGTTCCAGACAGCTCCACAATGGACCCACAGCAGGACCCAACCATCAGCCAAGTGGGCGGCTCCTCTGTGAAAGCGTATTTAAGAAAGGGCAGAAAACGCCACAGAGGGGAGAAGGGAACAAAAAGAGTGAGAAGCAGCAGAGGGAACACCAAGGTCAGAGAAGGAGGGGGAGGAAAAGCTCCATGGTGCCAGAGAAGATACCCACCACCACAGCCTGGGGAGGACCCAGGCCGGAGCAGAGGAGAAGTATGACAAGGAAGAAGGAGCAGAGAGAAACGCCTCTGTGCCACTTGGGGTGAGGGGAAGAGTCTGGAGTGGAAGAGTAAAGTTGAGCCTGGGAAATGGGGCAAGAAGGGTGTTGGTTTAATGTCTGTTTCCTTGTTTCTCACTACCTAAAGCAGTAATTAAATATCTATTTTGACTTGCAACAAATTAAGTTAATTTAGAATCATAAAATCGTAGCAACACAGAATGGTTTGGGTTGGGAGGGACCTTTAAAGATCATCTAGTTCCAACCCCCCCCTGCCATGGACAGGGACACCTTCCACTAGACCAGGTTGCTCAAAGCCTCATCCAGCCTGGCCTTGAACACTTCCAGGGATGGGACAGCCACAACTTCCCTGGGCAACTTGTTCCAGTGTCTCACTACCCTTAATCATAAAAACTTTCTTATGTCCAATCTAAATTTACCCTTTTTTAGTTTAAAACTGTTGGCCTTGTCCTGCCACTACAGGACCTGGTAGAAAGCCTTTCTCCATCTTTCTTATAAGCCCCCTTTATATATTGAAAGGCCGCTGCAAGGTCTCCCTGGAGACTTCTCTTCTCCAGGCTGAACAACCCCAACTCTCTCAGCCTGTCCTCACAGGAGAGGTGTTCCAGCCCTCTGACCATTTTTGTGTCCATTTTCCCTTTCTTACCTCAAGTCAAATCTGTTTTGCCCACAACAGCAGTTGCTAAGTGATCTCCTTGTCTTTATGTCAACACATGAGCTTTCTTGCTCCTGTTTTTTCCCTGTTTTCTGCCCCATCCCATTGTCGGGATGAGGGTGGAGAGTGAGCAGCCCGGTGGGAGTTTGACCATTGCCCAAGGCTAACCCACCAGAGGTAGCATCCTTGGAGCACATTTAACGTACAACCATAGAACAGGTTTCTGCCAAAATGGCTCTTCTCGCAGCTGGAGCGTTTGCCCATGGCATATATTCAGTCCCTTCCTCTGCTTAAGAGAAGTCAAATTCTTACCACCCTGCCCTGTTGGCTATGTACTACTCTGGCTTTCTGCCTTGCCTATTACAGTTGTGATTTAAAAAAAAAACCAAAACAAAAAGATTAAATGTTGGCTGGACCAGAGATGGTAGGGAAGAGTAAGTGGTGCACTGACCTGGCAGGCTGATGCTGGCTACTGTCCTGACCAACTATTTCATGGGGAGAAGTCATTGAAAGAAATGTATAAACAGTCCATGGAGGAGGGATCAGGATCTGAGGGATCCCCTTATCCACCCATGCAACAGATCTGCTCAGGAGGCCAAACGGTTGTACTCCCTTTCTGTCTCTCAAGGGATTCAAGGATGACAGTCTTTGGTTTGAGAGCTCGTAGTGCAGGGAAATCATTTGGTGAAAAAGGACTCTGTCTTCCAGGCACTAGAATTTCCTAAAGTGTCTTTGGCATGCAGCAAGTTTACAGAGCTCAGAGCGATCAGGTAGGCTTGCACGACAGCATTCAAATCCTTGCCCCAAATCAGCCAAAAGTGGTGATTTGAAATTATCTAGCCATTAGCTGGACTTGTTTCTCTCTGGCTTTAAACAGCCTGTCTCAGAAATGGGCTCACAGCTGACATTTCTTAGCAGACACAACTACATGTTCTTCTTGGTGGCCTTCCCTGGTGGCTAGGCTCAGACAGCCCTTTGCTTGGTTTGCTAGTTTCCAGTGAAGCCAGTTCCGCTTTCTACTGCTCCCTGACATTATCTGGGGAGCCCCAAACACCCTACCCGGGACTGTGAGGTCTCTCCAGATCTGACTAATTCAGTTCCCCTTTGGATTTAGCCCTCGGGTCAAAGTATCAAATTTGTCTTCCCTGTGATTGATCCTAGTTTTCAAAACAGGTCTCTGGGAAGATGGAATGTTAGTGTGTTGTATCCTCTAGCTTTGCACATGACACAGGGACAGATTGGAGACTGCAGCCTCTGAGCTAAACAAATCTGAGACAAACTTTTGCAGAGGCCTAAGAGCATTCTCAGAATTCCCTCCTGAGTCCTCTCTTCTGTGCTAATCCAAACGCAGCCTTTTCAAAAGGCAGGAGGCTTGTGCTCCTCTTAATCCCAGCAAGACTCCGCTAACCATGCTGCATTTCAATTCTCTGGGCGCTATCATCTGATCAATTGTCTTCTCATGGAGAAAAGGCAGATTTTTCTTGTATTACCATCACTCCTGGAAAACAGAGCAGACAAGGTATGCCAATAAACTGCTTGTGCTATGGCTATCCTAGGAAGTATCTTTACTTAATTAGCTCAATGGCTTATAATATTCACTCACAATCACACGTGGAGGTGCCCTTGGGTTTGGAAAAGGCTATATTGTTTGTGGAAGGGTTAAACGGAATCAGTTCTTCCCGCAGAGTAGCCAGATGTGGTTGGTTTTGCCTCCAGGCAGACAAGCCCGGCTGTAGCCCTATGAAGATATAAATCACTGTGTAGACTTTCTGTGAAACTCAGCAGTGTGGATTTATATGATCCTAGTTTCATCTTTCTTTGATCAGCTGTGAAGCCAAGTCTTGTTTGGGGTTTTCAGGTAATTTTTTAACTTCTTCATGTCTTAGTTCCAAGCTCCTAAGGCTAATTTAGTTGTTGACGGTAGACTACTTAGCTGAAGTAGTAAATGTCTATTTCCTGGGAGTTTCCTCTGAGTCATGAAGAGCTGGACAGTAAGGTAGCTAGCACTGGAAGAAAGAACCAGAGTCCCAGGTGCTACTTATAGCCTCTTCAGATTAATTTTTGAAGTTGTTTTTTTTATTCAGATACTAACAAAAGCCATACAATACATTTTAAAGTACTGAGTTTTCTGTTCTTTCAGCAGCAATGGCTCTCTGTACATGAAGCCCCAGGGAAATTGGGTGTAAACCAGTGCAAACAGTGCGAGCAATTACTTTTCAGCCACTGGTGACTGATGAGATGAGCACAAGCAGTCGGTCCACCTCTGCTGTCACTCTTTCTCAGCAGTAACGTATCTGACTAAAAACTTTGTTCTCAGACTTTGTGTGGTATGGCTTGAGTCCCTCTCTCTGGGAATGTGCTGTGCCAAGCAATGCAGCTCATTTTTTGTAACGAATCCAGTCATATTTCTTAGATCCCAAAGTGTCCTGACAACATATGTACTTGTTCTGGGGTCATCATGCCCTTTTGCTTGACTCTGATCAGGCACATGTGCTGCTACATAAGGATCAGCAAACACACGCCTTCTGGACTGTTAGCTCAAACTTGTGTTCTGTTCTTGTCTAATTTGGGAATTTGGGAGAAAACTGAGGCCTCTGTGACATTAACTTGGCGAGTACTTTTGTTTAAGTTGAATTACCTTGAAAGGCAGAAGTAGGCTGGAACGGAAACTTCACAGCTGAAATACTTGGATGATATCTATTTTGTTGGGTTGTACCTTGCTTGAAGGTAACTGAGACCCACTTCATCTTTAGTTGATACTCAGAGAGTTAGAGTTACAGCTACCTTGTGGAAACACAGATTTGATTCATATGCTAGTAATATTTCGGTTCCATCTTCTCCATCTCTTGCTTGGTTGAAAATGTCTGTTATTGGTCTGCATGTGTCAGTTGATAGAACATTTCTTTGACGCATCCACATGAAGCTTGTGGATGATGTTTACTGCTCCTCAGGCTCCAACATTAATTAGGCATCAAATGGCAGAGTGAAGCCTCTAGAAATTGGAACTTCCTCTAAAATATGAAGCCTGTGACAATGCTGTCCGCCTTCTAACCACATGCTAATTACACATGTATACATAAACTTCTCCCTAATTTTGTTTCTATCTTAAAAAAGATCATTTGTTTTGAATCTTGATTTAAGCGTCAGTTCTTAAATGCTATTTCTGGATGTCGGTGATTTAATTCTCACCACAGAAGGAAACGCTTCTACCCCAAAGTACAGATGGGAGACCCGCGGCAGAGGACTCCTCTGCGGCTGCCATAGGGAGGGCTTGGTGAATCAGAGGCGGAGGAAGGCCACATGGGTGTAGGGCTGTGCTGGAGCCCCCTCTACCCAAGCAGCGCCAATGGGTTTTGAATTGAGGTGTGGGGAGATGGTATGTTCTCATGCTGCTTACAGTAGAGGAAACCAGCGGCCCTCACTCTCTGCTCTTCAGTGCCACCTTGTAAACACAGCTCGAGGACCTGGATAGAGCAAAGCCAGGATGATTTACTATCGTTACTTAAATAGATACAGCGGCTATCTTACTGAATCGCAGTGAACTGTTTATGTGTGAACCTGCGTTTGAAACGTTACCCCTAATCAAACACCAAGAGAAAAGAAGCCCGCATGTTTTCACTCAGTTCCATTGTTTCATTTTATCTCATAATAAGTTTCCCTATTTTATTTCCTTTGTATTCAGCCTAAGATCAAAGCGATAACTCTGTTAGAAAGCAATCAATTCTAATCAATTTAATAAGCAGAAAAGGAAGTGCTTTGACTAAAGGAAAAGCCTTAAGCCAAGCCTCTGTGGCTATCAGGCTGCTTGCTGGCACTGCTCCGTGCTGCGTGTCCCAGTTCCCTTGGTCCCTGCCCCATTCCGTCCCCGGCAGTGCAGAGCCTGCCTTGCAGCGCTGCAGGGATCTGCCTGCTTTTCCCACTCCGGGAGCGTGGGCAGCTTCAGTCTATTCAGCTCACATGAGAAAGGCCTGAATAATTACACCTCAGAGACTTCCCTGGGGCTGAGGGTAAACAGCAGGCAAGCGGAATTTTATTCACTTCTAATTTAAGCAGAACTTACCCAGCTCCTGGTATCCAGCGTGGAATTCTTGAGTTTATTACTTTTTTCACTTACGCTGCCCAGGCCAAACCCAAGCATGGTACATGTGCTCAGGTCATTTACTTCCTGGGGCTTTCACATACCAGGGCCGCATTTCTGGAATTCCACCTCTTCTTTAAAACATAAAGTTCCAGTTATCTCCAAGCTTCTGGTGTTAACTATGTTCCAGCCACCAAACTTTTATCTTTTTGCAGACCAGTTAGGACAAGATATTGCTCCTCCAGAGGGGGCTGCAGTGAGCAAGGTAGACCACAGTTCAGCAACTTAATTTACTGTTCAAATTGTGCAGCTGATCTGGAATGCCAGGCAAGAAGGCAATGACGGGCACTTGCGTTAGCGTTAGCTTCAAGACGGGAAGCAGCTTTTGCTGACTGGTTCTGCCTATTCTCTCCCAAAGGCTATTTCTGATGTGGACAAGCCTGCAAAGAGGAGTAGGGCAGAAAAAGAGGGAAGAGCAAAATAAATGCACAAGACAGACATGCTGATGCTTCAGCATCAGAAGACCATCATCTGCTGTAGCCACAATTCAGATTAGCCGGTCATGCAGGACGCCGGCAGCACTGCAAAGAGATGCACTCTTTGCCGTAGCCAATGCAAATGTTGCACCAATGTATGTACCCTGGTGACATAGGTAAAAATTTATGTAAAAATGCCGAGCGTTTTTATTGCGCAGTCTCAAAATCCCCTACAGAAAAGCACCCTCAAAACTCCTTCAGGTCCCAAATCTGACTAATTACTGACCTCAGCAGGGAGTTAAAAGACAAGAAGAAAACTTTTATTTTGGCCTCATTTAAACTAGAGCAGTATTTATCAGGCCTCACATATCTTTGGTACAAAGGCACTATTTTAATGGTTTTAAAGTTATAAAATCTGACAAAAACCTGGTAGATAATGTCCTTATTATGTATTCTCACATGGTCTCGGGAGGACACTGGAGAATAATTATAATGATCTATGGAGCTTGTACTCAAACTTAAAAGCAATAAACGATTTTGGTTCTTGAGCAGTGAACAGCCAGCATTGCATCCTCGAAGGAGGCCAGAGAAGTGTTTTAAACGTTGTCAGTGGGAGTTTAAATCCACCCAGGACTTTGTTAGTGTTTGCATATTTTGTAAGATATTCAGACACTACTAAAGTGATGAGCAGCAAGATAAAACCACAAAGCAGAGTGGTAGTAATAGCCACCACTGCACTAGCTGCAGTTGAGTCAAGGACAGACTAAGTTCATTTGTCAGAAGTAAATCGGTAAGAGTTTACACTCACCCTGACTTATTTGATCTAATAGACATCTGTGGTGAGCTGCAAGGAAGGTTAGCTCTCAGAAAGCGAATGTTAATGCAGTCTGTGGATTGCTTTGCCAGCGAGGTAGAAGTCCCATCTGCTTCACGTTACCAGTAAGGATTTCAGAAAAGCTTATCGTCACCCCTATATCTTTGCATTGCACAAACGGATCTCAGACCCACACAAGAAGCAAGTGCATTGTAAAATGAGATTTTTGTTCATTACATAGAGATCATCTTTCAAAAAAGTATATAAATAACCCACAGAATTCAATCCCGTTCAAGGTATAGGTTGTAAAGATCCTATTGCTACCTCTTGGTCTTAATGCTAGACTTGAAAACACTTCTTATTTAAGATCTATCCCTTACCCCCAAGATGAAATGGGGGTAGCCGTGCTTTACGAATTGCCTAATTACATATTTAGCTGTGAGGCTGGAGCCTTTCTGTCTCTTGGGTGATAAACCTGCCTAAAATACATACTGACTCAACATACAGTCTCTTAAGTAATTGAAAGACAGCTTAGACATTTTCTCATTGGATATTTGCCATTGAAACTAGAATAGCTCACAGAGGTCTTGTGGAGAACATAGCAATGGTGTGGAAGATTTGACAACAGAACTGAATGCAAGAAAAGGAAATGCCTTTAATAAAGGGCTTGATCCAGCTATACTGAATGAAGGGAGGTGTCTTTCTTACTAATGCTTTGGAAAGAAAATCAAGTTGAGCTTGGATAAGATTTGAAGTGCTGATGGATTTTGATACTGCTGTTGTAGCTTTTAATCCCATAGGTAGGCTGCTCTAACAAGGCGGCGATCGGGAGCAGTGAGCATGGCTTCACCAAGGGGAAGTCATGCTTGAGCAACCTGATAACCTTCTACGATGAAATGACTGTCTCTGGTTGTGATGGAAGACTATCTTTGGCAGACGATTGTCAAGAGCAATGGATATTGTCTACCTTGACTTCAGCTGTTGACACTGACTCCCAGAAGATCCACATAGAAAAGCTGATGAAGTATGGCCTGAATATGTAGACAGTGAGGTGGGTTGAAAATCAGCTGAATGGCCAGGCCTAGAGTGTGGTGATCAGTAGAACAACATTGGAGACCAGTAACTAGTGGTTTACCCAAGGGGTCCAATCCTGTTTAACATCTTCATTAATGATCTGGCTGATGGGGCAGAGTATACCCGCAGCAAAACTGGTAAGATCGGCTGATACACTAGAGGGTCATGTCATCCAGAGGGACCTTGACAGGCTGGAGAAATGGGCTGACAGGGACCTCATCAAATTCAACAAGGAGAAGCGCAAAGTCCTGCACCTGTGGAGGAACAAACCCCTGCACCAATATATACTGGGGGCCACCCAGCTGAAAAGCAGCTTGGGAGAAAAGAACCTGGGGGTCCCGGTGGACACTACGTTGAACAGGAGCCAACAATGTGCCCTTGCAACAAAGAAGGGCTAATGGTATCCTGGGCTGCATTAGGCAAAGTATTGCCAGCAGGTCCAGGGAGGTGATCCTTCCTCTCTACTCAGCACTGGTGAGGCCACACCTGGAGTACTGCTCCCCAGTACAAGAGAAAATATGGACACACCGGAGAGAGTCCAGCAATGGGCCATTAAGTTGATTAAGGGATTGGAGCGTATCTCCTACAAGGAAATGCTGCTAGAGTTGGGACTGTTCAGCCTGCAGAAGAGAAGGCTT
>VYXH01012312.1:562139-591332 GCA_013397275.1 Burhinus bistriatus | reverse complement strand
AGCAGTGGGGAAGGGGGAAGGTCTTATCAACATATGTAAGTACCTAAAGAGGATGGAGCCAGGCTCTTTCCAGTGGTGCCCAGTGGCAGGACCAGAGACAATGGGCACAAAGTGAAACACAGGAGGTTCCCTCTGAACACGAGGAAACAGTTTTTTGCTGTGAGGGTGACCAAGTACTGGCACAGGGTGCCCAGAGAGGCTGTGGTATCTCCATCCTTGGAGATATTCAACAGCTGTCTGGACATGATCCTGGGTACCCTGCTCTAGGTGGCCCTGCTTGATTGGGGGGGTTGGATCAGATGACCTCCAGAGGTCCTTCCAACCTCAACCCATCTGTGATTCTGTGACCGTTCCCTGTAACAGACTGTGAGGGCAGAGAATGAACTTATCATTTGATTCACATTTAATATTAAGCATCTTTGCTCTATCTAACTTAATACATGAGAACAATTTCTTGGTGTAATTCTTTTCCCAGATCAAGTAGTTTGGACTGGAGTGTATTAAAGGAATCATTTACCTGAGACCTTTGGGACTGAAGGGAGCACCCACAGGAAGAAGAATGCCTAGAAATAGATGTGGCAGGTGAACGTGAGCATTTCTGGGTGCCAGATTACGTTATACAATCATGCTCGTCCTTTGCCACCCACGACTTCCTCTGGATGCACACCTTGGCTTGGGCAACATGAGAACAGCACTGGGGACCTTGCATCCTCTTCTTCAAAAGGAAAAGGTGCGAAGCAATTTGAGGAGAGGTGAATCTCAGGCAGCTGATGACCGGGCAGGCCCAGGTACAACAGGGTACCCTGAGGCTGTCTTAGAGAGGGCAGAGCTGTACGCAGACACTAAGTAGTTCTTTACGCTATTAAAAGTCTCATGGTGTGGCACTTGGACTGTGCTTTTCAAAGTACACTCTGCATAATTGTATTTTTCATTGCGAAGCTGTATAGACCTTTACTACAGGAGGGTAATCAATCACTACTGTGTTTTCTGATGTTTGCTAATGATCAGCTGTGACATGCTATTTAACATGAAAGCAGCAAGTGTCTGCATCATTTCTTCTGCAGATTGACACTGAAAAACCTGGCAAATATATTAACCTGTTCATTTGACTTGACTTTGTCTAAATGCTTCAGTCCAGGCTGTGAATTCTTTTACTTAGCGAACGTTCATCCCTTTTAAAATAGAGCACCCTACTTGCCTCCCCTTTGAGTTGCAAATGCTAAAGCAAGTTGCAAACAGCAAAACATTGTGGGAATCATCAGGTGAATACTATTATTTTAAATTTACTTTCAGGTACTTTTCCTAACAATATCAGGGATATAATTCTTGTATTTGATAATGCACATCTTGCTGATAATCCAGGTACTAATTAACATACCCTGCATTTAAGATTCCCTAGGGACAATTAAAGAACAAAGGTCTTGGGAATGATTAACAATCAAAGCTAAAGGTAACAGTTGACTTCAGATCAATCTGATCTTTACCAGAATGCATTTGGCTACAAAGACATGAAGTAACCCCTGTAATCCTTTAAGTGAGGTTACTCCAATCATAAAGAGGCCATAAAAATAGCACTTGAAATTTAAGAGGTTTACGGTGGTCAGCACCCGAGACTAGTTGTTCTGAAGAGACATCAAAGGAAAATATTCATTCCACATAAAGCCTGCTCAGGGTCAGGAGGCCATTTAACACCTATAGCACAGCTTTCGAGCTGGGGAAAACGCACTTCTTTTTCCTGTCCTCTACACAACCGGTTAACTCTCCATTCTGTCTCTCCCTCTGTCCCCTCATCTTCAATAAATACAAGAGCTCTTCTGTTAGGCAATAATTTAAGTGACTTACTCTTTGGAGAGTGCTGTTACACTCCACTGTAAATATGATCCGCTCTTTGCTTTGTCACCTTAATGTTCTGCTTTAACTATGCCGAATCCTAAAGCATATTCTATTTTAGGAGCATCCTAGCTTTTGGCATGCTTATACAGCAAGTCCTCAGCAACCTGAAAGTAGAGTAATGGTTAGTGTCCAAGGCTGCAAATCAGCTTAGCTCGGTTGCTGATAGATATGACAGAAACACGTGTCTGCAACCAGTAATTTTCTCTTGCCAGGACATTTTTAGGGGCAAAAAGGAAGATTTTAACACATCCAATTGAAAATCTCTCTCAGACACGCTATCTTCATCTTCTTAACACACTGTTCTGGGGCTGTTAGTGTAGAAAGAGCAGGAAGAACAATTTAAACCTTACTGAAATCGAGCAAATTGGATTGTGAAGGCTAAGTTCAAGTGAAAGCTTCTTGTGTATGAAGAGCTTACAACTATTTGGCTGGCAGAAAGCCACGTGGTCTTACTCTTATAATTAGAAGGACACTTCTAGATGGTGACAATTCCTGCTGCTCCGCTGGCTGCACGCGCGCAGGTGCGGAATCGCAGAGGTACTGAAATGAATCGTGAGGGATGAACAGCAAGAAGGGAAGGCAGGGTGCCACTGCTCTGTTGTCAGGGCTGCCACTTGCTCTCCCTGTGACAATTCTGTTACTGTAATTTCCACTCTTATTTACCACGTTAATGCCAAAGACTCCGTTCCCAGTGTGGTCGGTACTCTGCAAACACAGAACAAAAAAGCAATTTCTGCCTCTAACCCCAAACTTGCCATCCAAGAATAAGCTACAATCCAGTAGGATGCAGACAGCTAAATGGGATTCAGTGGAGGCTTTATGTTTAGTATCAGAGGCAGGAGGCTTCAGCTACCAGCAGCCTGGCTAGCTGGTAGCGTTTTGGTGACACCATGGCAAAAGAGAATTTAAGAAATATTTGAGGGTGCACATAAGCATGCCTGTGGAACTTCACAGAGTGCCTATCTTGTGTGAGGGACGAGATAAAGAGAGATGATGCGTGTTAGGGCTCCAAATAAGTGGGTCTGACACACAGTCTGGTTAGAAGCATGTTTTGGTCCCTCTGAGAACGACTGCAAGACAAGAGCTAGGATGGGGTGGAGGTTTGAAGAGCTGTGAGTGAAAAGATGAAAAAGACAAGACATTCATGCAATGCAAGAGGAGGAGAAAGTGAAGGATCCAGGCAGCAGCATAGGAAAATTATTTTCTAGAAGGACTTCGAATGAGACAAGTAGATAGCAGGGATAATGGCAAAAACAACCTGTCAGGCTGAGATGTTGCCTGGACGTGGTGATAGAAGACGAGACACAGAGTGGCAGGGGTGAGAGTCTGGCTGTGTTGTCCCAACTGAGCTAGAGAAGAGGAAGGAGATGTGGTAGGACAGACTGTAGCCCTTATACACATATGTATAAGGAGGTACCAGCAAGACAGGCAGATTCGCATGCAAGTGAAAGGCAGGCCTGGATGAAATAGAGCAATAGATCTGTCAAAAACCTACACACAGACAGCAAGTGCCTCGGCTTGGCGAGCAACTGGTGAGATTACCAGGGAACAAGTATTGATGGAGAGTAGAGGATCAAGGATGCAGCTCTGGGAAGGGCGCTCAGGTGACTGCTGCTGCAGAGGATGCAAAGGAGGAGCAATTAGGGAGGGAGAATCAGAAGTGACTGAAGCAAAGCTATGAAGAAAAGTGGGGTCAGCAGGAGCTGGCAGGTTGCAGTGGAGGAGGCTGGTTCAAAGCTACTCCTTGAGCTGTGCTTTGAACCAGGTTGTTAGACATCCCAGTGAGTACAGTGCTGCCATATTTTTTCCTCCGTCACCCTCTCTTTCCTGGCACACCAAGTTCTGCTGGGCGAGTTTTAGCAGGAACAGGCATCTGCTGAGGCCTTTTTTCATGCAGAGAGGAGGTGCTGTCCTAAGGGCATGAGCTCGGCCAGCCACAGGAGATAGCAAATGTTTTGTGGGAGCTGTCACTGCGAAGCCCTTGCACTTTCCTGCCACTGCCAGCACTTGTTATCCTTTTCTTTTCTTCTCCAGCTGACTGCCAGTGGAAGGAGAGAGGGATCAGAGACAGAGTTTGCCCAAAACAGAGCTGCTTCCTGGCTGCCCAGGGAAGTTGTTGAGTCACCATCCCTGGAGGTATTTAAAAGACGTGTAGATGTGGTGCTCAGGGACATGGTTCAGTGGTGGACTTGGCAGTGTTAGGTTAATGGTTGGACTTAATGATCTTAAAGGTCTTTTCCAACCTAAATGATTCTATGGTTCTAAGTGTGGCTGTGTTGTGTGGCTGTGTTGTGTAGGACCAAGGTGGGAGAGGGCTGAGTGGGCAGAAATGGAGAAGTGCTACTGAAGTGCTACGGAAGGAGGGCAGCATTTTTACGGACAGAGGGCCAGAAGGAGAGGTTGAGGATTTTTGGGTTTAGTCCAAGTTCAGTTCATGGTGTAAGTCTGAGTGAATGTCCTACCCTCCTCTACCCTGCCTGTCATTCAGCTACATGTATAAGGTAAGGGCAGTGTTAATTGGATGGTATGAGGTTTAACTGGTACGCGTGCAGCCCTTAGAAACCTCTGCGTAATCCTGTTCTCAAAGTGCAAAGTACTATTTACCTCAATCTTGCAAATACTTCTTTCCACTTTTCACAAATTATTTTGGTAACTAGAGATTCTTCCACTTCCAGACACCTGTTGTCGTTTCATTGCAAGTAGAAAAAAACCCCAACAAATCAGCTCCATGAATTTCAAGAAAATTTGCTAGTTTAAAGGAGCAGTCTGAAGACTGTGAGGTTGTGGGGAATGAAGATCTCTTCAGTCTCCTTTCTGAAAGACAGCTTAATCTAGCCCAACTTCTCACATGCATTAAGCCACCAGACTTTCAGTGGTTTCCCAGGTTACAGTTCATTAGTGACTGCATCACAGAGAACCAAGCAGCACACTAAAATAAGGACACTGCAGATTTCATTGTTGCGTGGTGCTAACAGAGAACTCACTTCTCATACAGACGATTAGACAGGCCATGGTACTTCAAGTATTTTTAACTTGTGATCTGACGAGAGTTTTAGAAGTAGGAGAGCTGGCATAAAGGATCCACAGTTCAGAGCGTACGGTGCTGCTCTTCCAAGCTTATGGCATCTAACAGCCACTGTAATATAAATGATACCCGTGGGTGGGGAGGATTAGTTTGCTGAACACGCTGCTGGACTCCTCTTTCCAGAACCTGCATGCTGGCAGGTTTTCTGGCTGCAGGAGGGATGGCTTGAGGCCTGGGGGACTGCTGGAAAACTGGCATTGTGGGTTAAGACGCCTACCCAAGTGTGTGGTCACGGAAAATAAACACCCTTAGCACTCTCCCCGCCCCACTCCAAGGAAATATCTCCTTCAGCTACGTGACAAACAATGTGCCATTTAAAGGTCATGGGGAGACCGGGGAGATTTTCTGCATTTTGTGCATTCAGAGGGCCTGATCTTGAAAGGTGCTTCCTGCGGGAAGACCGCGGCACCTGCACAAGGGCTCCAGCACCCTCAGTGGCCACTCTGTAGATGCAGTGATCCAGGCACACAGGGCATCTTCCAAGGACCAGGGCCATCGGTAATCAGTCTAGGAGTTGGGACTGCTCGTCTGCTCGAGTCAGTGCTTGTCGTACTGACTAGTGCTGCTTCCTTGGTCCCTGTACTCCGTTCCCTGGGTGTATCTCACCAGCTGTCTTGTTTTAGCTCCTGGGGGCACGCAGCTTTGACGGTCAGTGTTCAGTAGTGCCCAACACCACTGGCTCCCGCACAGTATTACCATGGAGTAACAGCGGTAACAGAAACAGGCAGGAGGGGACAGCGCACCTTTTGGGTTTGATGCTGTTCGAAAAGAACCACATGGCAATATAGACAGCCAGAGTCTGACTTCAGAGACATTAGTAACTAAGCTTCATAGTGACTAAAAGCTACTGGAGGAAAAGATGAGCCTGGAAAATGAAAACAGGTTTCCTCAATCCCTTTTCCAACTGTCCTGTGAAGGAGGGAAGGGGATCTTGGTAGAAACTCTCTAAGACTGTATTCCTACCCCAGTTACTTTCCTGGATTTGCTGATGGATGGCACAGCTCACCGCGGAGGTTATTGGTACACTCAGACAGTTTCGTAAGCCTATTATTACTTGAATCTGTGGGCTAATTAATGCTTGCATGAGAAGTTAATGAAGGACAAAGATTCTTTACTGCTGATGGTCCCAGTGAAACAACTGTCTGGAACACATGAAAAAGCTATTGTCAGTAGCAAATTACCATTACAGAGAACCACATGAATATAAATCTCTCAGAAAAGGTGACATGCTCTTTATTTTGTGGCTCTTATTCTAATAGTGGCCCCGTGGTCCATGTGCACTATCTCCCTGATGCATCCATTTGGCTTCTTCGTGGGCGTCTGTACAGTTCAATGTCTCATCATTCTGCAGGTCTGGCAGAGTCCTGTCTACCTGCCACCTGAGACTTGTTCTTCTGTCTAAAAACTCCTCATCTCTTCTCAGTCCGATGTAACCATGTCATGACTCATATGAACCCTGAGCCAAGCACGTGGATGTAACACCAGCGTTTTAAGCAACATTAATGTCATTGTGTGTCGCTGAGCAAATAAGTGTCATGTGCCCTTCACCTGTGCAAGGCACTTCTCTACCTTGATAAAGGCCAGCAAATCCTTGGACGTGGACTTGGAGGTACTTTAACTCCTCTCTGGTAAATCAGACTGAATGGAAGTGTGCATCAGAGCACAAAACCTGCTTGAATTCCGGCAAACTAAGAGTAACAGGATAGAGGAATGTAGATCTGGTTGACAGTGTTCACATCATCTTCAGACGGGATCGCTTCAGTTCCTATTGTCCTCTCTTGCACATTTAAGAAAATGTTACATAAAACACAACTGCTTTTCCTTCCAAGAAAAAAATCATAATTTCTGCTGAGTTCTACTTGGCTGGCTGATGGAATGACTTTCCACCTGGGTCATGATTATCTGGCTGGCTGGGTATGAGCTGTTCCCGTTCCTCATCCCATCAGGCTATGATTGTTCTGAGATTGCTACAAATCCCATGAAAGTCCCTAAACTCTGAATTTTACCATTAGATTTAAGTTAGCTTAAAGATATGTAAAGCTTCCTGGGGAAAGGGAGCTCCTCATTCATTTGGTTGCTTGGGAAGTTCTTGTACATTTTTTACCTATGCTGGTACTTGAAATGACTTGCAAAGACAAATTGGTGCATGGTTTTACTCAAGTTGTCTGTGCGTTGCTCAGGGTGAAGCCCTGAAAATGCATACCAGCTAGGCAAAATGCTTTGATGTGGCCAATCAAGCTCTTTCATATAAAACCATGCCTACAATAGCGAAAACTGGCTCATCCCACAAAAACTGTCTGGTACTTGAGGCTATAGGTGACCCTACAAGCATCCTCCTCATTCTGTTTTGGGAGGACAGTTCATGCGTAGACCTGCATTCTGGATCACACCTTCACAGTGTCACTTCTCTTGGTCATTCTTCATTAATCTTGCTAAGACAGGAGCCCATACCTTGTTTGCAGAGAGGTTATTTTCATGTAATTGCTTCCCAGTGGTTACAGATAAAGGAAAAAGTTTTTTCTGAAGAGGAAGGGAAGGGCCGCAATGCTTCTGTTAGCATCTTCAGCCAGGTAAGGACACACAATGTGCCCACACAATCCCATCTGTATGGATCATTCTTATGTATGTCCGCACAAGGACTGCATTCAAGCCTGGTTGAAGTTTTATTAAAAGCTTACTTTGAAAATATCTTTAATGTAATACCAAAACTGGCTTGATCTTGGTGTAGCCTAGAGGAGGAAGAAGGGAAACAACGGGAAGATTTTTTTTTTTCTGTTCTGTAATGGATCTGGTTCAGCTTGAGGGGCAAGATGCTGGTGACTTCTCTGCTGCAACCTTTCTTGACTTCATAACGGTCCCTGTGCATCTGTGTCACTGTGGAGCAGTCCTTTTTGGCATAAATACCATAAATTAAATATCTAGTCATCTTGGTACAGACAGGATGAGCAACTCGTCAAAGGTCATGCAGGAAGTATAGAGCTGAGCAGGGCACTGACCTGTGGTTTTCCGTAGGCGCTATTCCATATAGGAGAAGCTATGGAATGACTATACCTCAGAGTTCACGGCATTCTACTTTCAGGAAGCGCTAGATGAGTGGACAGAGTAAGCGGAGGAAGGACTAGCTCGTTGCATGGCCTGGGATGTCTGTCTGTCTTAATACTGAATAGCACAAAGGAAAAGAAGTGGGAAAAAAAAAAAACCAAACCCCACCTGATTATAGCAACACTGTAGATTTTCCACCCCTGCAGGACTGGACTTAAGGGAGGATCAGTTTAGTAGCACTAGCGTGTAGATATAATGCAAATCAGAGTAAGCTCAGCCACACCATCAGTTGCAATTGGTAAAAACTGCTACATGTGTTCGCAGGAGCATCGAACCAAGACAAACTGTAAAATCCCAGCGATGCTTTAAAAACCATTTCATCTTTCAAAAGGTGTCATAAATAAAAGGTTTCTTTGTGAGAAAAAAGATCTGGAGAAACAATAGACCAGCATATCACAAAACAGTCAGCTCCTGTATTGTCACTTCTAAAAAGGTGAATGTGTCAGAAATGATAGGGACGAGACAAATGTGCTTGACTAAGACTGTTCAGGGAGCTCACATTAACTTTACTAAGAGCCATAGATATGTACACGTGAACACATTCATCTGCAAATGCAGAGCATAAGTGATGAAGAGACTGAGGTAATTAGTTTGCTCATGGAAAACAAGGAAAATACACCAATGGTTGTGCAAATGCAAAAGGCAGAGAAAACAAACTGAATATAAAGGAAAACATGACGGAGAGTGCAAAATGCTAGTGGAAAGTGCCCTGCATATTGGGGCATATGCAATAATTCTTATACAGTTTACAAATAAGTAAAATGAAAAATAAAAAAGCACCATACCAAGAAAAAAAGCAGCAACTCCGAACGTGAGGTTTAATATGTATATGATCTGATGGAAGGTAAATAATTTTCAAACATCTGACTGGCCTTAACTGGAGAAGTCAGGCAGTGATACACAGGCAAAAGAAGTGAAACATCAAACCAGAGTAAACAGTTTCTCTAAGATCAAGAAGAGAAACTGCAATTGACACCAGCAAAAATGAGTCATGTAATGCAGGGAACAGAGAGAGATAGATTGCAGACCACAGAGGGGATGGGTAGTTTTCACATCAAAGTCAAGGAAAATCAATCTATTTAGGAATGCTCAGAAAACTTACGTGAACTCAGCAGAGAGCTGTAGACATCAGGTTCTGTATTGCCACCGGAGTAGAATTACCCTTGACACGATGCAGGGTGTCCTGCAGTAGTGTAATTTCCATGTTAGGACTTAGACTCACAAATCTAAGGACAGGGAGCAATTCAAAGCACTTCAGCGTCGCCACGAGGAACCCAAAATGTTTTTGTTGAATGCTGTTGGAACTGCAATTCTGCTCTACACTACAAGAAAGGGAATGACGGGGGGACGGACAGACAACTGTTGTCTTACCTACAGCAGCCTTCTAGTACGAAAAAACAGCAGCATAAACTAAACTGTGCAAACAATACAGACACCACTTTTTTGTGAAATGTCAATGAACCAGCGAGATGAACACGGTATCTGTACAAACCCAACTGACTCTTTATACCCAGGTCATCCTTTCAAGTATACCTGCGAATCACTCAAACACTGTAACTCGGAAAAGCAGCTATCCATTTTCCAGGTACGTTGGTACATTGGTACCTGGAATATGAGAAAAGTTCTTTACTGAAGCAAGATGAGCAAAGAGAGCAGAGATCTAATCAGCTAGGGTATGGATATCTGGCAAAATATTAAGGCATTTTTAATTGCAAAAGGGTAAGCTGCAAAAATATTCCGCATTTCCAAAGCAATGATGTTGACTCAAGAATGGGCAGAGCTGAAAAGGCAGATAAAATTGCTAGGATTTTTAAAGAGTGCTGCAAAAAGCAAAGAAAATGGGCAACAAGCTGTTCCCAGACAGAGGAACATTTTGAATAGTTCTCGGTAAAAGTAACCCAGCACAATGGCTGAGGCTGCAGCTGGGACTACAGTACCAGCACTACTCCAGCTGGCAAAGACGGGAGAGAGACCCTTGCCGATCAGTCAACTAAAGCACTCGGAGAACTGTGTGCTCAGGTAAGGATCCAACTGTTTTGGGGAAAATGGATAGACTTACATTTCATGGGGACGTGAGTGTGTATAGTCACTACAAGCACGAGGCAAAAACATGACGAGGGAAGATGGTGAAATATTCACTGTCTTGAGATTTGAGCATCAGCTCTTAGAAAAGACATAGGACAAACAACAGCTATTGGAAGGAGCGCTCAAACCAGAACTGCAGAGGTAGGACCAAGTGCCTGGGATTTTCTGCAGTTCTGGAGACAGGCACTCTTGCCACAAGTAACTTCTTTGGAAATCTAGATGGTAATAAAGCATGAAAGAGCTACTGTTCTAAACTGAGAGGAAAATATTCTCTGTTGCTAAGGGAAATCAGGGCTTAGTTAACTCATCGCTTTTTTCGTAGCGGACATATATATGGATACAGAATAAGCCTCATGATACACATTCATGGAATGATGGCTATATGAATTTATTAACTCCTTGCATATATAATTCCTTTCATAGACATGATCTTCATGTTCAGTTTTGCTATTTACATTCTAGTAACCACCATTCTTGGCTACAGCGTGTGGAGATGTTCCTTCGCTAGCTGTGGGCACTGGATAGTCTTAGCAACCCAGCATATGGTTTGGTGCCAGCTGATCTGGGTATTTACCTGGTTTCTTATGCATGTGACATTTAGCCGCTAGGTTGTTCTTCTTACTGATGTCCCTTTTCAACTCAATTTTCATGAAGACAAACAAGAATTCTTCTGCATTTTGCAAATATGCCAGCTTTAGGTAACAATTTAGCTCTTCCTGGGATAAAGAAGTATCATCTGGTGCAGTGAAAAGTCCAAAGCACTGGTGCTGTGATAACTCTCCGAATATTTTTGGCTACTAGTCTTGAATTTTCACTCCCAGGCAAAACGTACACACATCGCCAACATAACTACAATGTAATGGCAACGCTTGTCTTCTGCCTCCTCGGTACCGAGGAGTTCGAGGCTTAAAATAGTGATGTGCTTGCCACACGGATAGTATTAGCTAGACAGATGGTGCGCTCTTCTCTCTTTGTGATCATACAACCTTTACTTCCATGGACCTGCGTAGACAAACACGTATCACCTACTGCCTGGTAGTCAGCATGTGAATACAAAAGGTTAACTTGCTAGGTGTGCCCTGGTAATGAGAGAATTGTCAAGTGTTTTCTGCACTGCTGAGCACATTGGTGCATGCTGATGATTTTCTAGGGTTTTTTAAATCTATCTTTCTGTTCTTTTAATAATTCCTGCCGGAATGGAGAAATGTGACAGAAACTGATGTGCACGCAAAACGGACTTCCTTCTCCCTTACTTGTTTATATATATGCAACTCAGAAAGTCGTGTTCCCCTCATGCATTGTAGTTGCTGCCTTAATTAGTGGCACATCCTATAAATGAGGTCCAGCTTTCAGGGGAATTGTTACATTTCCTTGGAGGGTCCTTCTAACACACAGACTCACGTTGTAAGTGTCCTTGTTTGTTGTGTGGTACTCTTTTTTTTTTTGCATTAAAAGATTCAATCCATTTTGTAAGCCATTCTCAATAGCGGCTGCAGCGGTATCGCGGTTCGGTTTAAGCACCTTTTGCCATTTAACTTTGCCAGGATTATACGACTTTCTATCCCAACTGCGTAAGCTCTGTAGCGGTTGTTTTGGTCCCTTTATTTGTAGCTAAGCTTATCTCAATGTGATTTCTACTTCTTTATTTCTGAAATGTTACCTTTATTAAACTTCTGCTTTCTTAGATAAAATAGGAAACAAGCATTGCAGAGGTGCATAGGGAAATCTATTGTATAAACAAACAGTATTTTTTTCTGCAGACATGGAAAAACTCTTTGTTTAGGGATTTCCTCAGATATATGAAGGGAATGAAACTGCAGTTTCTCTCCACACACACTCTATTGGTTTTGCTGGGGTTTCTCCAAATGAAAAAATGAAATTCTAACACTGCATTATTACCCAGAAATATGTTGCCAGGGCTCTACAGAAAAGTTTTCCTTAATTCCCACTTCTCTGAAATCATCTTGTTATACAAGCCTCAAAAATACTCAAACAGAGCACTGGGAAGACTTGGGGAGGCATATTATCTTTGATTTTTTTATGTTGCCCCGTGTACAAGTTTATCTAATCAGATGGTGATTTCAGAAGCCTGGATCCATCCCAGTTGTTAACATCAACCGAGGTTTGCCGAGTCGTTCCTTTCATCTCTCTCAGCTTGTCTGCAGACAGCAGTTTCCAAATTGATCCAAAGCAGCTATTCTTCCTGGAACGACTATAAGGAATAGTTGGATAATGATGATTGGGCAGAATTCATTTATTACTCTTATTCTTTTTTGCATTGTTGTCTCTTTTCTGACTTCCTATGGCGTAAGGAAAAGATCTGATTCCTATTAAGCAAAAAAATAAAATCAAATGAAATCCCACTGACTTCTCTAGGTGCTGATTCAGGCTCTGTGCCCCATTTTAGTCATAACCTTGTCAGGGTCCTGATGACAACAACTGGTGCTTTGAACAATACAAATAGCGTTCGAATGCCGAGAGCTAGAACGGTCGCTGAACTGACAAATGAATCCTCCGTTTTTATGTTCTTCAAAAATGATGTAATATAGGGCTGGGAGCCATTCAAAGTTTCAATGTTTTGCTGCCTAATGAGAGCTTTTTATGGCGTTAGGGTTGTGTGTATGTGATGGTATGGACCAAGGAAAAATACCAGCCTTGTTAGCGACTCGTGAGTCCCATCTGTATTCTGCAGCACACAGCTCTTCTCCTCTGTGTCTTCTGTAGGAAAGTATTTTAATTCCTACTGGAATTCCTACTGTGAAATCACTTTTGGAGAAGCAGAGAAACTGATACTGATGCAGAGACTAATGTATCTGCCTTGAGGCTATTCTTTGTTTTTCTTTTTTTTTAGCACAGCTGGCCTAGCCCAGCAAAGGGAAATAAGATGTTAGAAAAGGTAAATGGTTTCTTCATACCTTTGTTTTCAAAAACACAGAGGTCTCCCTCTTATGTGCATTAGTGAATAATGCCTTTTCCTGTGACTATTTTAAGGATACTTGCTAGTATCTCTAATGTCTTACAAGTGAATCCATGGGAAAGAGTGAGAGAGAGTGATTTATGTGGTGCTTCTTGAAACTGAAGGGCACTCCCTGGCTTCATCTGGGGTTGCTTCCATCACCCTCTATGTAATTAATCCTCATTAATATCTGTGTGAGATCAAAATCATGCGCACCCCTCACCCTCCCCCCCCCCATTGTTATAGCAAAGGGCATTCCAGATACTCTTAATTTTGGAGAAATGTAGGAAGCTATTAAGTTTCTTAGTGGAATACTATAGCAGGAACTATGGGAGACATTGCATGAACACAGACGTGCATGACTGGTCAAAAATGAGTGTCTGCCTGAGGACTGACTGTGAATATAGACGCTCTCTGTGTGAGCAGCAGGAAGGATGAGTAAAATCATGTGGAGAGGATGAGAAAAATGAAGAAACAGCTTGCCAGAGGGCATGAAGAGTGACACCAAGAAAGACTTTGGCGGTGGAAGGCGAGCCAGACAGGCGAGTCTCAGTTGCAGAAGGAACTGGCTGCCTGTGGCTTGGGGTTCTGATGTGATCAGCAGGACAGAATCTCACATAGCTCTGTAAGTAGATCTAGAAAACCTCAAATGTGGATGAATGGCTGCAGACAGAGAGCATGGAAGAAAAAAAGACAACGTACAACAGGAATAAACACTCTTTTTCAATAAAAATGCAGCATTTTGTAAAATATTCTCAATAGCTTTTCCAGTAGGTAAATAAGCTGCAATATTTGAAGCATCTGAAGTTAGCAGTAGACTCGAGTCCAAAATGAACTTTTGAAATGTTTGTGGATATGTGCATTTGGCTTATTACTGGTCAAAACACATCAGGCCAAATTCTTAAAGTCCAGTGACATCAGCAGAGCAGAGAGTGACAAGGTTTGGTAAGATCAGGATTCTAGAAACAAATGCATTTGAATGTAGTTTGTGTTCTGAAATGGAAATGAAAATCTGTAATTGCAAGGGTAATAAGATGAGAAAGGAGACTTCCAAGAATAGAAAGATATATATAGATATATACACTATTTTTTTTTTTTAATTTTCCAACTTTCTCTCCCTTACTGGCATTGACAAACACATACTTGAACAACCCATTTTTTTCCTTTCACTCGCAGGGCAGGGTCACAAAGACCCGAAATACGTTCCTTTGCACTCCAACCCCCACCCATCCTTTCCAAACCACAAAGGCATGTGCTCAGTGATGATTTCTCAGTGCCTATTTCTCTTTTTCAGTTATGGCGAAAATGGTGTGACTGATCATGACAATGCAAAATACAAGAATTACTTGGTTGTTAGTATCAATGCTATAGTGGAAAACACATTTCACCACCCACTGCATCAAAAATACTAACCCAGTCTCTGATACATCAACCCCTGCTACTACACCACAGTGTGAGGCTTGGGGACGGTATGCTCAACAGAAGTGCATATTCTGCCATCTTCGGCAGGCTGTTAAACTAATACTTCAACTCCCTTCTGAGAAGACACATAATGGGGAGGAAGACGTCCAGCAGATCATGCAGGAAATCAGCCTTTCCAGATGTCTCTGAGGAGATGCCATCCTGGAGAAGATGGTTGGAGATTCCTAGAAGCGAGCAATGAACAAACCTTGGGTTTCCTAACATCCAGTGCTTTCTCCGACTTTGCTTTTAGCTCCCTCTACTTCCCCATCTTCTTCACCCTCCACTTGGACTGTCCTCTATTCTGCCTCGTTACACGCATAGAAAGCTCCACTCTAAGGCATGTGCAAATTCAGACAAAACATGAATGCTGCTTTGACACCACAGGACACGTGCCGGGTCTCTGTGGGGCAGGATGGGGTGTGCGAGGCAGGGGGTTACTGCCAGATTCTGCTCCCAAGTGCTCACTGAATCACAAGGCTGCAAAGTTCACTCAGGTGAGTTTCCACAGTCTTCAGGAATAGCACATAGTGGAATTATCACTTCTCTAGGTCCCAGTTTTGGATTTCCTTCTGCCCTGTGCTGTTCTTTTGCATAGTCCCCTGTGAAGGATTACATCTCTTCCTGCATACAGATTTGAAAAATAAAGGGTATGAAATAAACATATGTCTTCAGCAGCTCTTTAGCCCTACAATGCATCATCATATAAATCTTAAAACCCCAAAGCATAATTATACATCTGGAGAAAACTCTAGCCACGTTCTCAAAAAGAAAATACTTTTGTCAACATGGATTTTTAAAGTAAATCACATCAATTGTCATTTCATAAGCAAATATGCCCAGCCCTTTATAACTTCTCAGCACAAAGGAAAAAATGTATGAAGCCAGGTTAGGAGAAACACCCTGTTAAGTGTACAGACTAAGAAATTAGCAAGATTCATGGAGAGGCTGGATGTTTATGAGTGTAACAAGTACCCTGACTCATTAGCAAATGTAAACTGAAAAAGCAACCCACAAAACCAAAAAAACCACTGAAGGACCAAACTCCTCCAAGTTTCAGGATTTAAACTAATCTCCAGCTACGTGGCATTAAAACCAGGCCTTCTTGTTAAGGCTGTATTTCTTCAACCTTCTTTTGCAACCTTCAGTGCTCATTGGTGCTCAAGATACATACTGGACCAGCTGGATTTTGTATTTGTTTCCACCTGCAGATCCTCTCCCTATCTTTAATAAATTACATTTTTCAGTCCTTTGCATGGATGGCTGATCATTAATACTGATTCTCACTAAGCCTCTACATACAGACACATATATATTTACAATGTGCAAATTACTTTCATTTTACTTGATGGAGTTATAGAGTGATCTATTGAGATAAGACAGTGTGTGCATGTTGTAAATAATTCAAGAGTGAAAGAAGCTGTGTGAGCCTTCAGAATAAATACTGTGCATCACCTAAAATCAGATAGACATTTGATTTCACTTCTGTAAAATTCCTCAGGTAGCAAAACAGATATGACTGAGAACTTCAAAAGTACAGTTCAGCTAGAGCTAAAACATTTATCTTCCTCCCCTGTAAGCCCACTTCTCAGTAAAGTCTGAGACTGTAAAATGTTTTACTTGCTAAATAGCACTAGATATTTAAAAGTCTGATGATGCCTTTAAGTTCACCAGAGAAATCATGAGCATTCATACTGGCCAGATATTTTATCACAGCAAAGAAAAGATTTTCAGTATTTTGGATTCTATGGTAATGATTTTCTTGTTACGGTTTTTTTAACAGCCTATAAGTAAGAAAAATAACAGCTAGGATACTTAACCTGTTGTAAGTTAGCATTTCAAAATCACTGGTGAGCATGCCAATGCTCAGTGTCCGCTGTCACAAGTTAACTTGGTGTAATCCCCTCTGCAAAGCTCTAAGCCAGGGGCACTGTGTCAGTGATAGCAAAACCCAGTCTGGGTTTCATGTAACTCTGGTCACATTAATTGGTTCATCTGCCTGTTGAAACACAGGAAAAAAGTACCAGACCCTGGCCATGATTATTATTCTGTGAGTGACTTTAAGTGGTTTTTTTCTGGATGACTGGCTTGCTCAGAGGCTTGACGATGAGCTGAAAGATTTTTCTTCTCTTAGGACTTGGTCCAGGGTCCATTGGAGTCAGTGAGCAGCAACTCAGACAGAAACACTGAGAAAAGCAGAAGGGTAAAGAGATTTTTCAGACAAGAGATGAAATGTGCCTTTGTTCAGGAAGGGTACTTGATGTAAACATTCAAGAAAGAGTAGTGGTGTATGTGCTTATTAGCTTCCTAACCGCCACAAACCGTGCAGCAGTGCAAATCCTGAAGGCTGCAGGTTGTTGCATTCCCACCTCAAGCAAGTGGGCATGACAGGACGTCTGCCATGGCAGCTAACGCAGCCGTGGCACATGGCGGGGTTGGCTCTGCCAGGCATGGAACAGAAGGAAAGCAGGAGGCAGCCCAGCTCTGGAAGCTTCTGATCTGTTCTAGGGAGACAAAAAACAACAAAAACAAAGCTGTGCCCTTTCCCTTGGTTTTCATGGCAAAGTCACAGCTAAGCCTCTGGAGATTTTCTGGGTTTGCTTTGCATATAATTAAAAATTCATTAATTAGGATTAATTTAAAAACTGAAAATCAAATTTTAAGGCTAGTTAAATCTTCCAGAATACTTGCCTTTTTTTTTTTTTAATTAATTTGTTAGAGTTTGGAAGGCTAAGAGGGGAAATACAGTTCAGTTACACAATAGCTTGCTATGTAACATTCACTTCAATGAACTGATTCATTTCCACCTTACTAACCATCTTGATAATTTGGGCAGGAAAAGTACGATAGATTTCCAACAGTGACAAAAACAAATTGCATAAAACACAGCCCATCTCTTCTTTTCCTTTGCATAGTTAATGCCAACAGCATAACTAATTCTGTGAGACTACATCAGTCACAAGGCTAAAGGCAACTCAGTACTTTTTTTAAATGACTGTGAAATGGACAGCAGATCAGTTTTTTCCAGATAAACATTTTTTTAGCTGTACTGTTATGTTAGTTCAAAGAGATTTTATATAATTTGCTTTGTGTGTAGAGAATTGTATAAACTATTTCATCAAAAGCTGTGGAGTGAATATATTTTATGAGGACCATTATGACCCGTCTGATGCCCTGATGCTGTGCCACCCTGTTGTGAATTGGCCTGGCTGTTCGCTTCCACATGGTCCCAAGCCAGCTGGGTATGGGTAAGATCTGCTCCTCGGGGTTTGCTGGTAGCAAGGTCCCATCAGAGTCCCAAGCCTCAGCAGATCAGTCCCCTCATGCTCCCTCACAGTTTACTTAAGTTGTGGGCTATATGGAGATCTCATTTACCATCTGACCCTCTGCCCAACCCTCCAGGAGGAAGGCACTCTCAACAGTCCACGGTTAAATCAGTGTTTCAGGCTTGTAGGATCTGGCTTGCCTTCTCTCTCCTCAAGGCACTCCTAATATGCAGTGGCAGTTTTTTGCCTGAACAGAGTAGACTGCCAAGTCTCTGAACAAGAAGCTCCACCAGTAATGCTTCCATCTCCTTGTGGATCCATGCAAAGCAGAAAACAATTGTTCCAAGGAGAAAGACTCTTCAGAAACTTAAAGTCAGTAAAAAACTCAGTTGGTCCCAAGGGCGACCCTTTGAGCAGGTGCTGGGCGCCCTTCCTGAGGAGGGAAGCTGTGGGGTGGATCTACAGGCCACCAGCTGTGGGGTGGATATTATAGGTCTCGCTGGGCACCAACAGCCAGGTGCTCAGCATACAAGTCAAACCAGAGCTATCGCTTTGCTAGAGATGTATCCCACTCTGCCAGTCTACAATGATGATAGAATTTTTCTAGTGGCCACTGATGGCCACTAGAACGGTTCTTCTTTTAATCATCAAGACAATTTCCAGCCCTAGTGAGAGGTTTTAAACATCTCCCAGGAGCCTTCCTTTGCCCACAAGTGAAAGTACGATGGTTTTAAGCATGATCTAAAGGGTTATGAAAAGCAACTAAAGCTCAAGTCTCTAGTGTTCTGTTTCTGAATCTGTTCTGAACAGAACATTTTGTGTGGCATATTTAAATGTGTTAAGTGTTTCTGTGGTCAATTTGCCAATGCGTGAAATGAATATGATCTTCATTACAGGGTTTTTTTTTTGAGCATTTCTTGCCTCACACATAGTTGAAACATTGGATTTTCCTTTTTTACCTTCACTACAGACAATATGTAGTTCAGTGAAGCTAAGGCTGTGTAAAGTCACAGCAAATCGTTTTATGATGTGTGTACAGGCCAAGAGAGGTAATTATGGTATTTCAGGATATATGGAGACAGATTGACAAAGGTATGCTTTTATATTTATCCACAAAGATAATTTAATACCCACTTCTGAGCAGAACAGCTCTGGGTATTCATTTGCATAACTGGAAGGGGCTTGCTCTATCTAGCTGCATTTTTATATCCACTAATGCTAAACTTCTTTTTCCTGTAGTCTGATTAAACTTTGCAAATATCTTGGACCACAACTCTCCAACGCTCACAGCCCACTACTATCAGCAGGGATTGATTTGTTTGAGGAAGTTGGTGTTGCTGAACCTTAACAATACCACTTCAGTTGCCTGACCTTGCTGATAACTAACTCTGGTGGTCATCTCCAAAGAGTGGTATTATCTCTTGTGTCAAAAAGGACTTTAGGTACTGAAAATTCTGCAGAGGGTAATTTTATTTTCTTGTCACGGGCAAAAAGGTGGCTTCTTGTCACTTATAAGAAAGCAGTAAATACAAACACATGCTCAGCAGCAGCTCAATTAATTATACATTTTTTAATTTCAAGTTACCCCAAAGCATGTCTCTGGATTTACTGTTGGACGACTTTCTTTCATGTTTAGCTGCCTCCTCACTCCATTGTTTCCATGGTAACACCTCTGAAACATTGCTTCTTTCTGAGGAGGTGAAATGTAAAGTGGCTGGAATATTTGAGTGTTTAAATATTTAAATGAAAACAACAAAAAGATGGTGGGGTGAGTCAGACATGACAGGTAGGTGACACCCACAATAGCTGCTACTAAATTGGACTATGGGGTAGCGCTACCTTTGCTTTCTCTGACTACGAGCTGAAAAGAGCAGCCAGCTCAGAGGAGCTGTGCTGAACCTGGGCTATCCTGGTGCTGAGAGGCAGCTGAGCACACTTATGACCACAGCTAGCTGAAATAGCCTGATGCTAACCTCTGCAAGGAGATAGGAATAGCAAAGAAGTTAATTTGCAGGAGTGCTGTGTTTATTATTTGCCAGTGATAAACATTTCTTGTTAAAATTGGCAATAACTACTAATTGTTTTAGTATTTTACTGTGAAGTCTGTTAGGAAGTTAACATGGAAATACTGTAAAAAGTGTTCCTGCCAATGCCTGAAAATATGCCAACGCTTGCTTTGACCATGACTTCTCGTTAATGGTAACGAACATCAATTATCTGGGTTTGGAGGAGGCTGTGCTGCAGATGTGGCAGTTACTGTAAACTTAAAGGGAGCTTTTATGGAGGACATTCTTCTTAAAGTACTGCAGCTACAGTGATGTCTCCCCTGCTACACTGACCCTTTTCAAATTCGCAGTACAAGACTTGGTTCTTCAAAGTGGATGTAGTGGTGCTCATTTCCCCATTTAGCTCGTTTCACTCGCCTTTCCGATCCACTTTGATTGAAGTTCCCTTTGTCTGCTCCCACAGATGGCTGTGCCTAGCCCACTTGCTTAGAACCATCTCCCTGTTCTTGTGTACCAAAGCTCTCCCTTCCTTCCCTTAAATGCCTCCTTAGACAAATACCTTTCCCCTTGCTGTTCTGAACCTGGACTCTGAAGCAGCCTTCTCTGTTCTCCCCTCTCTTGTCTGATCGTAATGGGGAGCAAATTAACCCTCCTTGCTTATCCCTTCCACAGGAGACAACATGAAACAGCAATGAAATAAATGACCTGAATTCCTCATACAAAACACTCCATTGAGCACTGTTCCCGCTCACTTGATTTCTCTGATTGCCATTCCCTCTAGACTATCATTTTACATTATTTTATACACTGAATTTATCTTCCCAGGGCAAGGCTGTTTTCTTCCTACTGTCTATAAAGTAACATGATTTCTACTAGCTTTACGGAAATAAATGGTAAGAATATTCTTCGTCTTCTCAGATTGACAGCTACAATTCCTCTTCGCTTTAACTTGATAAGCTTTCAATAGAATAAATTTTCTTTTTTGAAAATCTGTGGTCAGATGAGGGGGAAAATTCCCAGAACTCTCCAGGCTCTGCTCACTAACAGTGTTAAAAAAAGATGCCAGCCAAAGTAGGAGGTGTAAATTTTCTTAGTGTTATTCACCATCATTTTATTTTAAAAGCTTTGATAGGCAGTCCAACAGCAATTTCAGTATCAAGATGGATATTAAGTTTCAGAGCAAGCCCACTCAACATTAGGGAGAGTTGATATTGCCTTAGAAAAAGGGAGTGAACAGGATGACCTCTCCGGGTTCCTTCAAGCATATGTTCTACAAGTCTCTGAATAAAGACAGTTCTCACCTTTTCAATATTGTTGTTTCAAGGACATCAGTTGCCAGGACATACATTCCTGCACTTGCTTATATAGCGTTTGGAGTCTGCAGTTTGTTTTTTCCGCAGTCATTAAAGATGAATGCTTGCTCTTCTTTTCTTCATGATTTTGATGGACTTACCTAATGAGGGAAAGGAGCTGCCTGTTGAATCTCTCTCAGCTACCCCAACAGGACTTTCACTGAACCTCTTCGGCCTCCAGGCTTTCAAGCACTGACATCATCTGAGGCTTTTTGTGTGTGAAAATTCTGCACAGCTTCCTCCTGTGTATTCGTAAGATCACAGCAGTCTGTGGTTTGGGCTAACAACACATAGCTGTTGAAAATTTTTCTCACTGTAATGAATCAATTTTTGCTTAGTTAATGATCCTTCTCATTCTGAGGGACTAGCAAAGGGTTTTGGAAACAGATCCCAGGAGGTATGAAAGCTGAACAAAAGTGTGGTTGATTGAGGTGTGTGAACATGCCTCCTCAGTAGCTGTTTTGAATTTCACTTATTTCACAGACATACAAAAACTTTCCAGAAAGAAAACAAATGGAGAGCATTTTACAGAACTGAACTTAGTTCCTCTATCTGGGAGAGGAAAAAGACTATGGAGAGCAAAGGTGTTGTATAGTGATGGAAGACAGTGCTGCAGCTAACCTGCAGAGCTTTGACAAGCCAGAATCCCTCATGTTTAGCATGATGTCAGCTAACCTCATTCCTCACAGTTACAGGTAAGCACAGTCAAATTTCCCCAAGCCTCTGGGAACAGGGCTTAAAGTCAATACTAAACTCAAGCCCATGTGTAGATTTAAGGAAGGAATTCAGTTTACAGAGTGGAACAAACGAAAAATTTACACTGGGCCTAGAAGATCAAGAAGCGGGGAGCAACGTCATGCGGAGCGAACAGAGGGAAAGAACAGGGAAGTAGAGAACTAGGCAGAAGAGAAACTGCCTGTGAGGGCAGAGAGGAATACAAAATCACTGACAAAATGTAAAATGAGGAAAATCAATTAAGGCTGGGATTCAGTGGACATAGCAAGCTTGAGAAACTGAGAAAGACAAAAATGGTATGTGTGTAGGGGAGGATATGCTGTGTAACAGAGTCCCTGTAATTTAACCTCCATTTCAGTATGGCTTTATGCATGTGCACGAGTTCTTCAAATCTGGTAAGCATTTCAGCTGACACCTATATCCCTGAGAAATCTAGTGGGTGTGAAACATAGATTGTGTGATGAATTTGGAGGGCTTAGACAATACTGATTTAAGGAGACAAATATTGAGGTTTTTCTAACAAACTCCCTTTTTTAGGTAGATATTGATTGAAACCTTATAGGCGGATATGCATAACATCGTTCATTCTGTCCTGCAAGAAGACATTTTGGTAGGCTTAGAGAAACGAATAGAGCCAATGTGTTAACAGCACATGTGAGACACCAGGAGTCAACTGATCTTTTTTTCTTATAGCTTAAAGTAGAGCACATCAAGAGCCTAGATTTAGTTGGTACCTTTTATGCTTATATAGCAAGAAGATTGTATGTAGCAGCCTGACCTCCTTCCTGGGCTTATGTGAGGTTGTTTATGGCATGTAGGATATGAGGAACTCTTGCTTGTAGCATTCCTGCATACTGTGGGAGAATCCCATTATTGTTAAGTGATTATTGTTAAACTGCCAAGTAGGGTCTGGGTGAGTGTGCAGCTGCTAGCTAAGTGTTGAATGTGGCATATAACGACAGAAGCTCATCAGAAATAGAGAGTAGCATTACCCAAGGTTATTAAAGAGAAAACAGCAGTAAGAAGACTGCAACACATAAAACACAAGGGAGGAGATGGGTAAGTTAAAGGAAGATGTGGTTCCATATTACAGTGTGAGACTGACTTCTTCTTCATAGCATTTAAATTCTGGTTCAGGGTCGAGTTATTTATAGCCTTGGAAGCAAAACAAAGATCCGAGTTAAACTACAAAAATAACTCTGTATTAAGGAAAACTTCTGCCTTTGAAGCATGCAGAAGTACAATATGGTAACAGCTGGCAACTGTCCACTAGAACTAGAAAACGGATGGGAGAGAAGAACCTGAGAACGAGTAAAAAACATTGAGGATCTTAGCAGAAGGATGAGCCATTTGATGGGTCCTACAGCTGGAGCTTCTCTGTAAATCTAGTGGTCCCAGTTCAGGGTTCACCCACCACAGAGACTCTGGCAGAACCCTCAGTGCTGATGCAAACAATGGATCTGCTTTCTAAATTTTAAGTATGGTCCAGCAAAGCACCTTTCACCAATGCTTAAAGAGCCACTTGGGTATATACCTAAGGACATATGTTGGCCTGAGTTACAGTTCAACATTTAAATATTGATGTGCTAATATTTGCTTTCTGCAAGCTTATATTATCAACTAATATTAGTGTTTGTTCCTTTTCCAGGGATTGAGTCCTAAATAAGCACAGGATTGTCCCCTTCTTGATAGGCAGGTGATTATGGACAGCACCAAGCTAAGGTTCTCTCCATGGCTCCCTCATATGAACCACCTTGACCAAATAGCAAAAGCAGGATCCCAGTCTCCTCCCTCATCAATGCCTTTCCTCTCAGTTGAGTTTTTATGGCTTTTTGAGGGAACATCGTTGGCTTTTCTTTGATGCTATCTCTTCATCTTGTAGACAAGGATGATTGATACTGGGATGCTGATTACATCCGTTGGAAAAGCTGGACTTGAGCAGGCTCCTAGGGCTAGTTGGGTGCCTGTCACAAACGATCTCCTCCTAATCCTCCAGGCTTCTCATCTGATGCATTCTAAGCTCGTCTATGCTGGAACAGTCTTCATGGCCAACTAACAGAGTTTCAGTTTCCAGTTACCCTGCTGTGCTGCTGCTGCTTTTCCTGCTCCTTTTAGGGGGTGCCATAGAGAATTAGTGCAAACATTATATTTCTCCTTTGATTCTCAGCAACGTCAGTATTTTCTTCTCAGACAAGCTGCTTTCATGGATCTCCTGTGAGACGTTTCCCTAATTCAAAGCCTTTTGGCTGTTACTCAGTTCAAGATACTAATTGTGCTTGAGATGAAAAACAAGCAAATTTGGCAGTGCTAGATGAAGGTAGCATTAGTCTGTGCTCCTAGTGAGGCATTTTAGCATGGGACATACAAGAAAGTTAAATGATCACAATGATAAGCACAGTAATAAGAAAGAAAGATTGTTTCTTGTGTCTGGCCTAGTTTAAGACAACTAGTGCTATTTAGTATTTTCTTCCTCTACAATTTGTTTTGATGATATTTCCCAAATACTTCTAATTTCCGAAATGTAATTCTTTCAGGAGAGTTCCTAGATCTAGTCCAGAAAACATTTTGTTCTGATGATAACGGAAACAGAGAACATCCAGAGTATTACCAAACCATGCACTGTGAAGGCATCACTCAGAAAATCATGTGTCTTACNAAGTGTCTTTTAAACCCAGAAATTCTTTTTTTTTTTTTTTTTTTTTTTTTTTTTTTTTTTTTTTTTTTTTGACTATTAATGGAAAGACCCCATTGGATTTATATACTGTTGTTCTGGTTGCAGTGAGATTTAAGATTTAAAAAATGAATGTAAATTTCTCAAATGCCATATTATGCAGAAAGCATTTGCTTCCTTTTTTGCCTCTGACATTGTATCACCACTCTCATACATAGCACGGATGTCTCAGATCAGAAGAAAGCATTGGGATATCATTTCAGTAACGACCTCTGTGTGAATGGCTTGAATGTACTCAAACAGACCCTCCAGCTGTGGGTCCTGTCTGCTGTTCGGGGAGAGGTAACTGGAGCTGAATTCTGCAGCACACCACTTCCCTTTGAGACATCCTACACAAATAGTTACCTGACACATTTTCACAGAAAACACCTAAATAAAAGTGATTTGGAATTACGTTCTGAAAGTTTAGTATTCAAGAACAATTTTGAGGCTGTCCTGTGATCACCAGACTGATTAAAAATGCTAATCAGAAGCTTGTATGATTAGGAGATTAGTACTGTCTGAACTTTGATCTGCCTCATTTGTGTACGCAGAGAGGGAGAGACACACACAATCACACTGAGAACTGTTTTCACGGGTAGCAGATTTCTTTTGTGTAAAGGATTCACAAAAGATCTCTTCACTTTTTTGGTTTTTATTTCTTGCTTTCAGTTCCTCACAGGGATGGCCCCAGGGTTTCTATAGTCACTAACTGTTACCTCTAAAACAGGCAACTAAACAACTAAAACAGCCAGAAATAGGAAAAAACCCTATGTCAAAAAAGGCAATATTATACTTACATTCCTGTAACTAACCATGTGCTTTGGTTTGACCCATGTGATGTTCATAGGACCCAACAGAATTAATGAAAATCCCTCACATGTGAAACTCCGGACCTCTAACAATGCTTCAATTCCATGGTCTTTGTGTAAACAACCTATAGACACAAATATGGGATATCTGTGAATCACAGCCTCATCTCCAGACCCAAATTTACTTCAATTCCAGACAAACTTGTCATTGCATGTCTTAATACTAGTAACTCTTCAGATCAGAAGTGTGATGGCTCTGAAAATACCTTCATTGTAAAGAGCAAGAAAGAGAATAAACCTGGCAACCTCCATCAGCTGTGGGGAGAGACCCAACCATCAGGACAGCCTCTCTGAAGCCGTGGCCCTGGTCTGCCTTATCAGCGAAGAAGATTATAAACTTACAGCATGTGAATACTGAAAAGACAACAAATCTCTGCAATCCCTTCCAGTGTCACCATCCTTCTATTGCTAGATAAAATCTTCATACAGAAAACTACAGTCTTGTCAGCACCACAGCTCCTATTAAACACAGAATAAGGCGATGGCAGACTGATGGTCACATTGCCACTTTGAGTGGAAGGGGAGGCTTTAGTCCCAAAAAAGAGGTGCCATGTGAAGAATTAGCTCTCAGGCATTATGACAGCTGACAGGGTATGCAGCGGCATTTAACTATGCAGTGCTATTTCTACTGACATGGCCAACCAACACCTTCACTGGAGCTTAAAGGTCTTCAATGAAAAAAACAGTCCACTATAAATAATGGTCCTGATCTAAAGAGCTTCAGTTGCCTTTATCCAGCTTCCCAGGCCTCTGCGTCTAATTAGCCTGTAAGTTCTTTCAGTCAACGAGGGCTTTCATCATTCTGGGTTCAACTGTGAGATTTCCTACGTGGCCATGGAGAGAAATAAAGGGACATAAGCTGACTCGTAATCTTCTCTACTACCTTTTTTGTAGTACGCAAGAGCTTTCAGAGTTACTTTTCCTCTCTCAGCAGCTATAAAGGGAAAGAAAGAGAGGAGACTGGGGTGTGTCTTCGTCCCATTCTAACCTCCAGTTGTTTTCCTGCTTTAACGTAAATCAGAAAGTCAAAGGCCGAGCCTAGGTACCCCTGGAGCCTGAACAGTTAAGTCACACAAATTTCTGGAGCTGTGTGCATGCAAGCAAGCAACAAGGTTAACACAACGGCTTCTCTTTGGTTCTACAGCTTGAGCGATCCTTTTTGCACTCCAGACAACTGGGCAGCCTTCAGCATGAATCTAGAGCAATTTCACGTGCACCAGGGCACCCTGAGCACTGTGCTGCTGCATCTCACTATGACAGATGTAATTCATAACCATAAGAAAAAACTCCACATTTGCACAAAGATGGGAAAACACAGAGGATTAGTGATATTCTATTTGGGAAGATTTGCTTTTGTAGGCTAGGATATTTGTATTATAATTATGACACCATTACAAACAATGCCAGATATGAAGCGTTATGTTCTGAAGTACAAGGACAGCGATGCAGAGGGAATCACCTGAAAGGCCTTCCACCGCAAACCAAATGCCGCATCAAAAAGATCAGATGAGTTAATCCCATTTTGTCTACATGTCCTCCCTGGCACGCANCCCGCACCTCAGGCCCTGCCCTGTCCGCCCACTGCCCCAACGGCTCCCGCACCTCAGGCCCTGCCCTGCCCGCCATCTCCCCAACGGCTCCCGCACCTCAGGCCCTGCCCTGCCCGCCATCTCCCCAACGGCTCCCGCACCTCAGGCCCTGCCCTGCCCGCCATCTCCCCAACGGCTCCCGCACCTCAGGCCCTGCCCTGCCCGCCATCTCCCCAACGGCTCCCGCACCTCAGGCCCTGCCCTGCCCGCCATCTCCCCAACGGCTCCCGCACCTCAGGCCCTGCCCTGCCCGNGGACCTCTAACAATGCTTCAATTCCATGGTCTTTGTGTAAACAACCTATAGACACAAATATGGGATATCTGTGAATCACAGCCTCATCTCCAGACCCAAATTTACTTCAATTCCAGACAAACTTGTCATTGCATGTCTTAATACTAGTAACTCTTCAGATCAGAAGTGTGATGGCTCTGAAAATACCTTCATTGTAAAGAGCAAGAAAGAGAATAAACCTGGCAACCTCCATCAGCTGTGGGGAGAGACCCAACCATCAGGACAGCCTCTCTGAAGCCGTGGCCCTGGTCTGCCTTATCAGCGAAGAAGATTATAAACTTACAGCATGTGAATACTGAAAAGACAACAAATCTCTGCAATCCCTTCCAGTGTCACCATCCTTCTATTGCTAGATAAAATCTTCATACAGAAAACTACAGTCTTGTCAGCACCACAGCTCCTATTAAACACAGAATAAGGCGATGGCAGACTGATGGTCACATTGCCACTTTGAGTGGAAGGGGAGGCTTTAGTCCCAAAAAAGAGGTGCCATGTGAAGAATTAGCTCTCAGGCATTATGACAGCTGACAGGGTATGCAGCGGCATTTAACTATGCAGTGCTATTTCTACTGACATGGCCAACCAACACCTTCACTGGAGCTTAAAGGTCTTCAATGAAAAAAACAGTCCACTATAAATAATGGTCCTGATCTAAAGAGCTTCAGTTGCCTTTATCCAGCTTCCCAGGCCTCTGCGTCTAATTAGCCTGTAAGTTCTTTCAGTCAACGAGGGCTTTCATCATTCTGGGTTCAACTGTGAGATTTCCTACGTGGCCATGGAGAGAAATAAAGGGACATAAGCTGACTCGTAATCTTCTCTACTACCTTTTTTGTAGTACGCAAGAGCTTTCAGAGTTACTTTTCCTCTCTCAGCAGCTATAAAGGGAAAGAAAGAGAGGAGACTGGGGTGTGTCTTCGTCCCATTCTAACCTCCAGTTGTTTTCCTGCTTTAACGTAAATCAGAAAGTCAAAGGCCGAGCCTAGGTACCCCTGGAGCCTGAACAGTTAAGTCACACAAATTTCTGGAGCTGTGTGCATGCAAGCAAGCAACAAGGTTAACACAACGGCTTCTCTTTGGTTCTACAGCTTGAGCGATCCTTTTTGCACTCCAGACAACTGGGCAGCCTTCAGCATGAATCTAGAGCAATTTCACGTGCACCAGGGCACCCTGAGCACTGTGCTGCTGCATCTCACTATGACAGATGTAATTCATAACCATAAGAAAAAACTCCACATTTGCACAAAGATGGGAAAACACAGAGGATTAGTGATATTCTATTTGGGAAGATTTGCTTTTGTAGGCTAGGATATTTGTATTATAATTATGACACCATTACAAACAATGCCAGATATGAAGCGTTATGTTCTGAAGTACAAGGACAGCGATGCAGAGGGAATCACCTGAAAGGCCTTCCACCGCAAACCAAATGCCGCATCAAAAAGATCAGATGAGTTAATCCCATTTTGTCTACATGTCCTCCCTGGCACGCACAGCATTTCTGGATACCTGGAAGGAATACAGAACCGATGCCTGTGCTGTTGTAGGAAGTTCCCAGAACTGTTCTCAATGGCTAACACTTAACCACTTAATTAACACAAATACCAAATTTTAGTTTGAAGTGCCGTTTCCCCCCATGGAATTCCATCTTGAAACGCATCCCCTAGAGACAGGTGGGAGAACCCAGACGCCATCAAGACCCGGCCCGCCTCTCACCACGGCACCCCAGCACTCTCCCCCCTCAGCCCTGCTCCAACGGCTGCCCTCGGCCCTCAGGGCCCTGCCCTGCCC
>VYXH01012312.1:499685-558954 GCA_013397275.1 Burhinus bistriatus | reverse complement strand
AAAAAAAAAAAAAGCAGCACTGTTCTGTGTAGAAATAAGGTTTGTTGTGCTGTATCATGCCATGACGTTATCTGTCAAAGTCACAAGTTAATGTTCAGATATAAGAATGTTTTGGGGTCATTATGAGACTTGTGCTGACAATTTGATTTCTCTGATTTTGTTTCTTTTGGTGATTATTCCTGTCTAGCTGATACTGTGTATATTGCACTGGTAATGAGAGGTCTACTCTTCTCGAAACTCTGAGTAGCTAAACGTGCAGTGTTTGAGATACCATCTGAGCACAGTGTGTTCGATGTGTTCATTACCATTATGCATTTAATCATGTTTTGCTCATTTAATGATAAACTATGTATTCAGAGTAGGAATTTATATTGTGTGGAAGGGGATGATGAGGTAAGGGATATGGAAACCCTGGAATCCATTTTACTTCAGGATATCTATCCTGGCCAGGCGATAATAATTGATTGAGGGCAGGGATAGATGACGCATTTTAACATCAGTGTTAGTCCACAATGCTTTCATCTTCCCATCTGTCTTTCTAGTGTGTATTTCCTTTCTCTCTCTCCTTGCCTCTCTGTGGTTTACGGTGTGTGGGAGATGAGACATTTTGCCAATGGCACTAGCCAAATTAATTTAAAGTTCAGATTTTTTTTTTTTAAATATGACTCTTTGATCAATTCTTTGATGACAGCGGAGCCTGTTCCTTCTTGCGAACAGTGACAGCTTGAGTTCTGGGATACTGTCAGCCCCAGGTACTAGAAAAGTTTGGAGCAGTACTCCCGGCCCCTCAGTTACATGTTGGTTGTAATGCTGAGGCACCTGTTGTATAGATTGAGGATCACTACTGTGCTTGTGCACTTCTGAGAGGAGTGGAAGAACATTGCACAAAGTATGTGGGCCCAAAAGTTTTAACTGTATCATCTTGACATCCAAGAGCTTCTCTGTGCTTCTGTTAAAAACTTTGTGGGTTAGTTTGCTGTTGTCTGCACCTGTAACCTTATGATGCTGTTGATTTGTCTGTCAAAGTTCTTCACAGACAAGAAAGAAGACGAAAATGACTTTTTGGAAACATGTAATTGTTCTTGATGGATAATCAGAAAATACTATTCTTTCGTTATTCTCCACGTATGTGGATGCATCATTGTGCTCATGTCTGAACACATACTTGCCAGCACACTTGGAGCCAAGCCAACAAAGGCCACAAAATCATAGAAGCTGGATTAGAAAGATGCCCATCAGAGTTCTTGATGGGGATTTCCATTTAGTATGATTGAGAACTTTCTTTACAATGATATGATAAAACTGCCAAGGGAAAACATATGTTTATGTATAAATTGGAATACCAGGAGCAGTGGTGACTTCTGCAGATGTTTAGAATAAACAGCTCGGCTCCCTCCATTCCTCTAAAATTGTAAGATTATTTTAAGAACAATTGGAATAAATAAATACATTTGGGTCATTTTGGTGGGCTTTCTGAAATTCAGGTCATTGAGATGTGCTTTCCTCTGTAACCACAAGAGAGGCCCAAATATGCCTGAGGATGCTGAGGTTTTAAGAAAAATGTCATGAGACTTGCGTTAAATTCATGATTTCTAGTCACAGTGCTGGAATTAGCCTTTCTTTTTCAAGGTGTTTCTTCTGTTAGAATGCGTTTACAGATCAATATGTCACAGGATTGCAACTGTAGCATTTTTTAGTGACTTCCTGTTATTCTGCAGTTATGTACAGCTTATCTCTGTCTATCTTCTGCAGCTAAAGAGGGGTTTCAGATGCTGCAAGAGTGGCTCGATGTAAGATAGCTGCAAATAACAGGAGCATCTGAAAATATCTGAAATTGATGTTTGTTGGACAGGAATGGGTCTGTAAGAATCCATGATTGTTATTGCTCAGTAACAACTTCTGTAGATTTAGGGTTTTGTTTTTTTGGGAGTGGTTTTGGGGGGGGTTGAGTGTGTGTTTGGTTTTTTTTTTTCATTCTTGTCTGGTAGCCAGAGATTGAGATTTGTCCTGTAATGAGAAGAAGGTACAATGACCTAAAACCTATCAAAAAGGAGCGAGTAGCACATCTCCATGGGAATGTAGCTTGTGTAACCCCTTGACTACATCTGGAGAAAGTAGTCCCAGGAAAGGTCAAGAGACTTGATCAAGATTGCATAGAAAATTGATGAGAGTGTGGATTTTCAGTTGGAATATGCAAGCTTTCAGTCATGCGCTTATCCCAATGTAATGAAAATCTCAGGAATGGGCTGTCAGACACTTTAAATGGCTGGACTTTATTTCTGGTCTTTTTTTTTTTAATCTCAAAAACAGATAGTTAATATGTATGTATGTTGTATGAATACAGTGCACTCTGAATGCTCCTTTTTGAGAAGTACTTATTCTTACCTATGTCATTTCTGTATCTGCCTTAAGCACTAGGGGCCCTACAAATGCATGGAGATGTATACGGTATATAGCAGTTTTCTTATGTTATGTAGCTATTTTTCTATGGGTGTTTGGGTACAGGAACTTCATAATACCTTGGGAAATGCAAGTTCTTGCTGAGAGCCTGTTAATCCTTTGTGTTGTTGCAGTGCTATTGCTGTGCTCCCTCTTTATTCGCTTCCCACACAAGTCTGCAGCTCTACTTCCCTTTTCTCAGAGGCTTTCAACAAAGTTGATTTATTTACCACTTCACTCCCTTTTCTTACGTACATACAAATAAAAAAAAAAAATGCCCAGTTGTCAGGAATTGCAGCTGTAGAAGTTTATAAGACCATGAGATCCTTGCAGTTCATGACAGTGGTAAGAAAGGCTCATCCTTGGTAGTATAACTTGGGAGAAAAACTCCTTAAGCTTCTAGAAGTAATGTTAGAAGCCTGTGGAAGCTGCTATCTGCTAGAAGCTCACATAGCCTATACTGTCTGAGATTGTCTCATTTACTGAAGTAGATAATTATGTATTGTGTTCTTCTGGAAACATTATTAATGCTTCTGAGGCCATTGTATCAGAACAGAAAAAACTTTGAAGTCTTGGCAATGCTGCTTTTAAAAAGAACCCTGAGTCTCTGGCAAAAGAAAGGAAAATATGTGTGTGTGTGTATAACTAGAGGAGAAAGTTTTTTCTAATGTTTGTAGGTTAGAAGGACTGATATTCATGAATATCCTAAGAGATGCTACACATTTTTTCTGACAGTATCTGTAACTCCTTATGACTGCAGAGTAGTTACTATCTATCCCGTAACAGCAGCAAAGGAACTGTAGGTCAGCTGCAGAAAGGAGGTGGAGCATTAGTGAGCACCGAGCAGACCTCAGTTCTAGTCTGGTCTAAGACCAAATCCTCACCAAAGTTAACGTGTTGTGTAGCATTTTTCCATTAAAGATCCTATCTGGCTTGAAACTTCCCCTTTGCTGGAAGCTCCTCTGCCATGAAAAGATACAAGTCCTTATGTTGCCCTGGAGCCAGGCTGGATGGCTTATAGATTGTATGTAGAAGGCTCTGGACTTCAAAAATTTCATGAGAGCCTGGGATTTTTGAATTACGAACCTTATGCGTATTTTGTATTGAGTAACTCTCTGGATGGCTGCTGTGGGTATCCCTCTTTGAGGGAAACCAAACTACCTTTTCTTTATGGCTCTGAAAACTTTTCCTGAATAAATGTCTGCTGGAGGAGGGGTTGATCTGACCCTCACTTAAAGCAGAGCAATCAGAAAGGGAGAGTAGTTGTCTCTAGCGTCTTAACAGATCTCATTAGTTTGCAACCAATTTTTTTGCCTTATCCCAGCTCTCACTTCCATCTGCCATCAGCTCGCTAGCTTGCAGTGCCATCTGCCCAGCAAGTCTGATTTATACCTTCTCTGCTCCAATGGCTCGCCTCTTGTTTCAAATGTTCCCATGACTCCATGTCCTCCAGAACTCTTGAATATCGTTTCCAGAGCAATTACAAGCTGGGGTGACTGGTGGTGCGGTGTTTCTAACTGTGTGATTCCACTGGGTTGTGTTAGGCTGTTAAAGCAGCTGTTCTGGACTTCTTTCTGATGAGAATGTTTTCAGGTAATCCCCGTATACAGTACAGAGAATATTTAAACTACTTGCTGTGAATTAGAAATGTATCGGAGTATATTTCCATGAGTCTTCTGACACTAGTCAGTGAGCTGTCTTGAAACTGAAAGAACCGGTGGGGTATTCGGTCCAGCGGTTAGTCAGCTGTGGACAATTCATGAGCTACATTGATTTTTAAATAGCTGGGGATTTGGTACAAGTGTGCTCCTCCCATTGTTATTGGTAGGTAAAGATGAACTGTGGGTTGGGGCAAAGGCAGGGGTTAGCATTTCTTTGAGCCATGCTGCCTTTTTACTTTAGAATTAAAAGGCACGTTGTAGCAATGCTTTCTGTTCTTGCAGTGACAGAGAAAGAATCAGTCCTCTACAGTGAAATAAAGTGTGTTTCCTAGCAGCATGTGGATAACTGAGTTCTGAATCAGGATCAAAAGTCATTAAGTCTGTGTATATTTTAGACTGTTAGTTATAACCTTAGGGACTCAGGTAGGATGTGATGCATTGTAGAGAAACTACAGAAGTCTTAGACAGTTTTGTTAACGTACCATAGAGAGTAAAAGAGCCTGTTACTTTTTCTACAAAAATCAATGATGGTGTTCTCACTGACTAGGGAAGACAGGACTGACTCTTCAAAGTACTTTTCCAAAAGGATAGAAAAATCTATTTCTTATACATTTATAGTAAAGACACTATAGGAAGCATTGATTTCCATCAATTTTATTTAACAAACGCAGTGCTTAGTGAAATGCATCATTCTCAATATGCTGGATTGAAGTATCCCATTTTTTCTTAATCCTTATAGGCACCTTAATATAGAAGATCATAAACTTTGTGTAATAAATGCTGATCTAAACATACTTTTGTTGCTGGTGGAAGATGTCATTTTGTGCTGATGGAAATTCTCTTTAAACAATGTATTTCTTTCAAACGATGTGCTCATGATCTTCCGTAGATCAAACTTCCATTTTGTAGCAAGATAAAAGCCTTAAACTCCCGCTTTTAAGGAGGTGATATTAATAGTTTCACTGTAACCCTTTGTTTCATGAACAGTCTAAATTGGTAAGTTCAGCATGACCTGCAGGTTCTCTTACTATGCATTCGTACAGTACCTAGCACAGAAAGACCATGGTCTCATTGAGGTAATACAGACAATCACTATGTTATGTTAATTGCAAATATTCCCCACTAGCCTTTAAATCAGACTTGCTCTCTGCCTTGATGCATAGACAATGTGCAACTGTTGTAGTATGATAGATTTATTGCTAGCGCATACATTTTGATTGAAAATGTTTCTTTACTCCAATGTCTTATGCCCTCAAAGACTAGGAAATTTACCAGCCTTAGATATCCTATTCTTGCCTTGGTCTGAAAAGGAAATGAAAATGAGGAAAGGTGTAAGAAAAAATTTCTTTGTTGCTTTATGCATATGGTATTCACATAACATATAGGTGCAGTGTCCAGCAGATGTGTGTGTATATATACACAAATGCACATGTTTATGTAGTGGAAAAACTTACTAACCAGCTAGCATGTAGCTTATTTCTGTAGCCACTTGTCATATGCTTGTGGGGTTTTGTTGGTTTTGGGTTGTTCACCGCCCCCCTTCTTGCCCCTTGCCCGGTGTCTCTGGACTCCTCCTTGTCCCTGTAGATGCTGAGCAGTAAACTTTATTGATTGTGAACTCACTTGGATAGTTTCTGTTTCCAGGGGGAGATAGATGTGTGACAATTTAAAACCGCTTTTAGTGGACTAGTTGAGGGCAAATGACAAATGTTTAATGGCAATTTTTTCTCGTGTGGCTCTCAAAGCCTCCTAATCAGAATTCACACCTAGATTTAGGTTGAACTTCTGACACTCTTTGCCTGAAAGGTTGGCAGGTAGATGTCATTGAGGTTAATTGGGAAAAGTGTTTTGTTTATTTTTTTGTGAACTCATTTAGGAAATGTGCTTTTTTCTAATCTAGAATTTAAAAAATAACAAACCTTCTCTCCGAGCTGTTCATTTTCTAGCAGCGTATTAATAATGGCATCCAAAATAGTAGAAAGAAGTGAGGCAAACATCTCTCTGTGCTTTGGCTCAACCTGCTAGCGGCATGCCCTGGAGAGCTGAGAACAGAAAATGAACTCCAGGGTAATTTATCCATTTCCCCAGGTCTAGGTGCCAAGATTACAGGAAGTAGTTTAACACACAGTAAATAAGTGCCTGACTAAAATGCCATTTAGAGATGTAGTAAACAAGGGCAAATGAAACAAAAAGAAGTATTATTTACTATATTACTGTATATTCTTAAACCTAATAAAAATGTTACTCGATATAATCTTTATTTCATATGACTCAGATTTACTTACAGTTGCTTTTGGTACAGTTGGTTTTGGTACAGTTGAAGCACACTGTGGATAAGGGTTTTTACAAGCTAAGTCTGAAACTAAGAAGCAGGCTTGAAGCAAAAATCAGAATTTCTAAAATGTAGCAACGTCAGAACCAAATTTAACATCTATGGACACAGGCCCTTTCTTTGAAGGGAACAAAACACCCAGATTGAATGCTCTGGAGTGCTAGACTAAGATGTAAAGTTTCCTGTATTAGCCCAGCTCTAATATTTAGATGTCTGATTGCCTATATTTCAAACCACATTACCTAAGCATTTCTCAAATGTTAATGTAGTAGTAGTACAACATCTCTCTTTCTGTGGCTGCAGACAACTCAGGCAGACAGCAGCTGTGTAAATTAGTGACCTGAGGTTGGGGAGAAAATATGTGGTAGAACAAAGAATCAAATCCAGATACCTCAATCCTGATTTATGCTCCTGCAAAGATGATGTTTGAAAAGAAGTTTGGACTAATAGGACCTCCTGAGGTTCCATCCAACCTGAATTTTCCTGTGATCTGGTATGGAAACCAGATGAATTACATTTCACTCAGGACATATTTGAAGTCCTGAATTGAGGATTTCAAAATCAAAGTTAATGCGACTTGGGCATGCAGATCTCCATGGTATCACTGACTGTCTCACCCTTAATGTGGGATAATGTATGTGTATTTAGATCTGTTCTTCACTAGTATAACCATGCAGATAGACCTTTTTGTGTGGAAATCTGCTCCATTTTCCACTCAGAAAATTGCGCTGTTGGTATAAAAGCTGTGTGTAAATTTATTTGCCCATCCTTATCCATGGCAATTTCATTTTCACTCCCTGCTTTTTACCTTATTGTCTGTGACGTGTCACCACGTACTGCAGTTGAGACAGAAAATGCTGCTTTGTATCATGCACGATTGTTACCACACCTCATGTTACTGTTGTAGGAAGTGGGCATTCAAAGGCATTCATGGTGGTTTGGCCTCCACCGGCAACAAAGAACCATGCGGCCACTCGCTCAACCCCCCACAGCTGTGGGGGAGAATCGGAAGAAAAAGGCAAAACTCATGGGTTGAGATAAAGGCAGTTTAACAGAACAGCAAAGGAAAGAGGAAAACAACACCACCACTGATAGAGGACTGTACAAAACACGATTACTGTACCACCACAACCGGACCCTGGAAGCCCCCGCCCGCTCCCAAGCGGCAACTTTCTGCCCCGTCCCCGGGCCAGCTCACTGGCTATAGACTGGGCATGGCTTGCATGGTATGGAATACCTGTGTCCCAGGCCAGATCCTTGGTGAAAATCAACCCTATCCCCACCGGAACCAGGACAGCATTGTGTATCAGTCTGTGAGCGTTATTCCATACTCTTGTGGTCGGTGTAGGACAGAGTCTTTATGAGGTACTGGATTGTTTGGTAGAAGTTAAAACTCTGCAGTCATTACTTCATCTCTGTGCTCTTGGTATCCCGTCAGTCCATAACTTGGACCACCAGTGTGGAGGATTCAGGCAAAACTTGGCAAGCGTAGAATTGGGCTTCAGGGAAGTAGATTGAAAAGCACCTGGAGGTAGAAGCTGCAAGACGGATAGGGAAATTTGAGGTTTGGAATTGGGTGGTAGAAAGACTAAGAGTATCCAGTCTTGGAGCCTGGAGTTGGAGGGCAGGTGAAAGGGACACAAAGATGTGAGTGGAGGAAGGTTGAATTTGATTAATGAATTATGGGAGTTCAATTTATATCCTTTTTTTTTTTTTTTTAGCATGGATTGGGTATCAACAACGAACATTTTCAGAGCTTGTACTAATGACATCATCTAGATATAAAGCAATTTAGAAAGCTTCAGGATCCTCCTGAGCCTCAACTCTGTCTTTGTTTTGAGGGTCAAAGTGACTCATTTAAAAATACACTTAGGCACAGTGTGCAACTTCATTACAGTAAATTAATTTTAAACTTTGCTCTGCTAATATTTCTGATAAGAACCCTCATAATTGAATTATTTTTTCAGAAGTTACAGAATTTTATTATACATATCTATTAATGTATTCATTAATACCAATGACTTTTTACAGAGTAGATGTGGTTATCCACCTAGTAGGCTGAAAATATTCCATGAACGTGCTGGCAATTAAACTGGCATCACTCCTGTTCCACAGGAAGGCAACACCTTCAGGCAGTAAAGAGTGATGGTTTCCTTTATTCTTTAAAGTTGACAGACATTGAAGACATTGCAGCAGAAAATGTAATAGCCTTTGAAACTGAGTCAAATTCATTCCTTCTGGGACTCTGCTGGTTAGTTGAAGTACAGCAGAGCAGACACTTCAGGTAGAATGCAGGCTACAGGTATATGTACTCATTCAAATGTTTCCTTTTTTGCAACGTTAAATTAACAGTTTAATGTTAATGACAAGTGCTGCATTAATGATCTTGAGAGAGTGGCATTCTCTACCCATAATGGGGAACAGTGGCAAATGTGCCTTCCTGCAAGCAAGAAGATAATTTAGTCTCTGCCTGTTCAGTTTCCATACATACTTGCTTGTTGGACTATTCTCAGAGATTGCTGAAATCTGATGAATTATTTTTCCCCTGCATATGGTGCACTCACTTCCTCAGTGGGTTGAGGGTAATCTGACTGATCTATTGCACAGAGGTATTTAAATCTTTGAATAGCAAGATATAAATATTCACAGATAGTAGGAAATATATAAACTTTGGGAACGGTAGGATTAAAATGGATGAAATTTATGTTCAGAAGCTCAAAGAGACTGAAATGGGGAAAATAGATTTTTTTATTTTTTTTTTTTCCCATTTACTGTGGATCGGCATGTGCTTTGAATTTTGTGACTTCCTAGCCCAAAAAGTAGGCTCTCGAAGACAGAGGCATTTGTTCTTTAAGGGCTTCTGGGAGCATATCCGTGCTGGTGTACGCTGCCTTAACTCCACTATGTCATTATGGCCGTGACAGTTTACAGCAGCTGAGGTTCTGCTCTACAGATTTGTTGCTGGATGGCAAGATGCTCTTTCTGGTTTAGTTCTTCGGTAAGAATCTTCTCGCTTTAAATACTTTTCATGCCTTCATAAAGGTTACATTCTTTGCCTGATTATGTCACACTTCTTTAATTCCCTTCACAGGATCTTTGGCTACTGTTGCCTAAAATTGTAAGGCTTTTTCTTACCTTCTTAAGCCTTTCACAAGCCTTCCCCTTCCCTGATGCTGTTAGCCTTTATCTGCTTCCTTTACCTGCACTGAAACTTTGAGATGAGTTTCCAATGTCCATTTGCCTTTTCTTGTTATTTTTATGTAGCCCCTTTCAGACTAATATGTGAAGGGAACTCTCTGGAATATTATAATTATCCTTTTCTGAATCTCACTTCATGAGCCATGAGTATCATGGTGCTCTCAGGAGATCGGCCAGCCAGGACTGGCTAGACGGGGAAGAAGTCAAAGCTAGCATATTAATTAGTCTTGTCTCAGTTGTGCATGGAGGTTTTGCTAGTTGAGGGTAGAGGGAGAAGAGGAGGGTCCCTATAGAGCCATAGTGTTGTCTGTCCTTGTTGTGAGATGCAGTGACAGTCCCTAGGAGGACCTAATGGAAATGGACAAGGAAAAGACAAAAAAAGACTGAAAAAGGCAAAGGGACTTGCCCAGAGTCTTCAGAGAGGGTCAGTGGCTAAGCTGCATTTTTTCCCCCCTTAATCATAAATTGTAGCCATACTAAATTCATTGAGCCTGGAGCTGTCACTGCCACCACCATCACCTCTCTGCTCTCCTTCCCAACCAGCTCATAATGACTTGACTCCTTTATTGTGCTTTTTTTCATGAGAAATGTAACTTTTCACAGTAGAGATGTTTTTTCTCCTGCTGTATGTTTTTACAAAACCTAACATGGAGCACTAAGATTAGTTACTAGTATAAATGGGGCAAGGATATGCCCAGAACTGCTTCAGTATGCTTGATATTTTTGATTTACACTGATACCTAAAGGTTGTCAAATGAAGTATCCAGCTTGCCTCTAGGAAGTAAAGTGGTTACCACTTCACAGCCAGTTATACCAGGTAGCTGAATTCTACCTTACAGAGTAATAGTCATTTCTCCTTCTCCTCCACTTAGAGGAAGAAGGTCTGGTGGGGGAAACTTGGAACATATAGGTCTTCTCAGTTGCTCCCACAGGGGTTGAGGAGACGCCTGGCTGGCCCATCTGGGGGCCAGCTGCTATCCACAGAGAACGGGGATGAAAAATTGTGACTAGGGAAGTTGCAGGTCTCTGCTGTGGTGATGGTTCTACCACTGAGGAATGTTTTTTGGGACCACTGTGTGAGAGGGATGGTGTAAAATGCTGACACTCCTTTGCCATGCCAGGGATAAAATGAGCAAATCTTGTTGCTTGCTGGAAAAGGAAAGAAAGAAAGAGTTCAGCAGCATTTCCTCATGTGTGAGCAAACCTGTGCTTGTGCCTCAAAGGTTTTTGAATATTTGGTTGGGTTTTTTTTTTTTCCTTTGATCCGGGTGTGTGCGGGTGAGGGGAGGCTTTGTCTTGGCCATAACTGACTTTTAAGTGTGGAACAAGTACTTCAGATTTGAAGTTAATCAATTATGTTTTTTAGTTCTGTATGGATTTACTATGGTTATTTGATTGTCCAAGACTGATTAGTGACAGCACCTGATGAGTGAGTTCTTACTTGGAAAGACTATCTGGGATCATCTCCAGAACTGCTTTAATCTGTGGATATTCAGGGCAACTAAGTATAGTAAGTACTACTTAGGTAATTAAAGGTTGGAGCTGGGCTGCTTTCTCTGCAAGACAACAGACACGCAAAGAGAAATTAGTCAGCTTGGTTCAGTGTTATCTTCTCTATAGCACGGAGTCTGGCCCCACCCAACTCAGAGTTTGATTTTGTAATGTGTTATGGGGTTTTGACAGTAGAAATAATATTACTTTTCATGTAGTCTTCGGCATAGCAAAACTAGCACAAGTTACTTAAGTTGAAAGGAGTATTTATAATTGTTTATGCAACAATCACAATACCCATTTTGCACTCTGGACTCAAATTTGCTTTAAAGAAAAAAATGAAGGCTGGCTAAAGAAATAATTAAGTCTTTGCTAAATAACTACTTGTGAAATTCTCTTTACTTAGTAACAGTTTCACCAGTTTGTACCCACAGATACAGGTACAAGACCAATTTGTACATATAAGAGAGATGTTACATTGAAAAAAGGACAGGTGCCGAGATTATACGAGCACTTACAGGTCTTAAAAAGTACTGTTTCTATAAGCTCAGTGGCTTTTTGAATTGGTCAGACTTGGTGCAATGCATGAAATTATTTGCAGAATCTTTTGGTTTTGTTGGACACTTTCATGATATTTCGGTATTTTCTTCCCCATTCCAGCCCCTGCAGGGCTGAATACTACACAAATACCACATTACTGTTGTTCTGGGATGAGATTGCAGATGGAATGGGAATAGTGATGCATGTACTATATGCTTCTTAATGAATAAAATTATCATCTTCAAAACTAAAATTCTTCCCTTCCATCCAGTAACTGCAAATATTCTGGCCCTACCACATTGCTGACTCCAGACTGGACCTTCAGAGTTGAGCACCGCTGTGCAGCTCTGAGGAGGAGAGTTTGTACTGCTGCCAGATACTTTTTGACGGGGGCCCAACTGTGATCTGTGGGTCGATTCTGTCCTTCCCCAAAGGGTTTTCAGCTGGGAAGGGCAACACATCGTGGAAGAGATGAGGACCTCCTGTATCCGAAGTGTTGGGTGGAAAATGGCTATGTTGGACAACACTGGCTGTGTGCCTGTCTGTGCTAAGGTGCTTAGCCCTGTGACATCTCACTGTGCTCAGGCTGTAGTAGAGGGTGATGTCTCATGATTCCAGAGTGCCTACAGACATGACCCCAAACTGACATCTTGAGCATTATAATAAAAAACAGATCATTATCTGTTTTGTTTAGAAAACTAAGTTCAATCACTGTACTAAGTGGGGAGAGTTTTTTGTTCACTTGTTTGGAGTATTTACGACAAAATCTTGCTTCTCTTTTTGTAAGTTACAAATGCATATCTGCCTTTTGTTTTAATGACTATTTTAATGTAGTAGCTGAAGTTTGTGTTCAGTAGTTCTGTGCCTTGACATGAAATGTACAGGGCTGCATACTCTTATACACTCATCTTTAGTGCAAGGGACCCAGATCCAGTGTTTCAGCATGGCATGGGGACAAGGAAATCTTCAGTTCTAGCTGTGGCTGCAGCAGTGACTGCCCTTTGTGATTTTTCCGCTGNCCCCCCGGGTGCAAAAAATTAATTGAACAATAGTGGGGAACCTAAATCCCTTTATCCCTTCTACAAATATTATCCAGTTAGATTCAACTCTGAACATGAAAAGCATCTTTATAATAGTAAGCCTTGCTCTCTGTAGAGAATGAAGGTGATCCTGGCTTTCCCAATGGTAGATTTGCACCTACTTAGGTGCCACAGTACAAATTCTGTTTCGGAGTGAGTGTAAGTGTGGTGTAGCTTGTCAATGAGGCATCTGTTTCTTATCCTCAGATTATTCAGTTCATTGCTCTGATTATTTCTTTTTTTCCTCTGCAAAAATATCTTTCCTCCTTGTAAAGTTTATCTTTAATTTGGGAAAAACAAATGGATTGCTTGCTTTATAGTAGTGTATCAGAAAGTTTTACAGTCTTTGTGTTCCCAATGAATACGTTTATATTCTGCTAGTAAATATATTTGTGTGTTAAGGAAACAACAGTAATTCTTTTAAAAGGGTAACTACTAAAAATGATCTTTCTCTTCTTTATGTAAATGGTGTAGCATAGCCTTCAGTGCCTTGCTATTTTAGTTGCACAGTGACTTTATGCACTTAATCTTGGAGAGGCAACTTGGATCATATTATTTAACAGCCATGGATAAAAGCCTCTTGCAATTATGAGATTAACCAGTTACACTATGTTTTGATTCTTCCTGAAGTCTGATATGTGAATATATGTGTGCTTTGACTGGACATGTGTTTGACTTTTTTCTTTTCTGTTTTGTCTTTTTTTTTTTTTTTGCCTTTTTTTCTTTTTGCTTTAGAGAAAAATTCTGTTAGCTAAAAGATTTTCGAAGCATTTAAAAGGCTTGAATTCCATGAGTGTTCCTTCAGATGCTGCTGTGAGTGTCAGGCAGCTTTTCCACTGCAAAATAACAAAAAACAAGAATAGAAATTTGACTTTACTGGCTGTTGAGCTGTATGGTCTGTGTTTTATGAGAAAATAATTCAGATCATTTGATTTTCTTTGAAGGAAACTCAGGAAAGGAGTGTGCTTTTTCTCCCTTCTGGGAAAACGTTCACTCTCCAATATATGAAGATAGAAACAAATAAAGTTGTGAGAAAAATCCTACTGCTGTGAGGTATTTATTGGTGATAAAAATCTCTAAAATATTTTTTTTTTCCTTTTTGGTTCTCCCCCCGCCCCCTGCGGCTTACCAAAAGTTGATGCTAACTGTAAAATAGCTATGGCTTTTTAGAGCACAGTGCATCATTGTATTTATTTGTTCTTAACTAAAACATGTAACTTTATAATGCTAAATAATTTTATGGGGGAAAATATCTCTTAATTCAGATGCTTGAAAATAAGACCAGGTTGGCTTTCATAAATCAGCATAGCTCGTATTTCTTGATGTTGTGTAACAGCTATTGATGTGATGCTAGAATTTAAACTTCAGAAAAAGCTGATTAGTGTAAACCTCCCACATAGTGTTGAGGACAGGCTGGAGTGACATCTCAACTAAAGTGAAATGACCCACACAAACATGGTTGCACTTCAGTATTACAGAAGTAATCCTCTCTCTCTCAAAGTTGGTCTAAATGTATGGCTAGATTTAGAGGTTTGTATTTATTTACGTTTGGCCTTTGGATTAATTTTTCCTTTAATTGACATCCTTTTTTTATCCACTTTTTGGAAATGGAGACTATGGAATGGAGTTTTGCAGCTGATGTACTAGCACACAAACAGCAGTCCCTGGAGGGGACCATTTTTGCCTCACGACAAAGCTGTCTAGAACTGGAAGTTTGTTACATTACCCCATACTACAGTCCATTCCCTTCCGTTTGAAGGGCAAATTTCTAAGTATACTCACCGTGGATCATGATTTCACTTGGCTCACTTGAGCAAACATTCTGATTGAGTACAGCATTTATGCACAATTTTAAAATTAAACATGAAATTAACCTGGAGTTGAAGTTGTTGATCTTTCTCGAATTGAGACATTTCCAGTGCCTTGAGTATCCATCAGGAAGGATCATTCATGTTTCAGCCTGTGTTCAGGCAAAACAAGGACTTAGACTCATGCAGGAATCAAGGTTTTTGAGTGGGTGGGGTTTTTTTTTTTGGTTGGTGTGTTTTTTTTTTTTTTTCTTCAAAGGAATATTTTAGCGTTGTGGCCCCACTGGCCCTTCTGAAGCCACTTTACATCAGTAGGACTTCTCCCTGCACAGCTGATGCAGCATTGAACTGTTTCATCTAGTGGAAGCTAGGATCTTGTGGGTTCTCTCTGATTTATGTCAGGGATGATACGCTTTTAAGAAGCATTGCTACATGAAATGGGGAATGCAGATTTCATATGTCTTTGTCTATTATATTTTCATGATCTGTAAAGCTAGTGTGTGAGCTGACCATCTAATGACCTTTAAAAATGTAGCCTTTGGAGAGATGAAGAGGGATTTGTTAGTTGACAGATTTGTGCTAGCAAGCCCCAGGTTGTTTACGGAAGTCTGGAATTTTGTGCTCTTGGATTTAAAGAATGCTGTGTAATTCAGATCAAAGGCAAAGTATTAAAATCTTAATTCCACTGAGAGAACTATCCTTTATTTTGGCATTCTGAGAGACATTATTCTTAATTTGTGTTACTAATGGACCTTATAAAAGACAAAAAATTTAAAGTTTTCTCTTAATTTGTTGTGAAACCATTTTTCTTTCACAGCAGGACTATGTAGCAGTCTGTGAAGTTTATTCATCATTTTAAACAGTGAAACTCTGTTCTGATATTAAATTATACAAAATCACAGGATTTGCTGTCAGGTGTTTGTATTTCCTCCCTTAATTACATAGTGAAAACACTGACATGCTCAGTTTTATCGTTGAAGTACTGAAATATCCCTGTGTCATCAAAATGATTAGAGAGGATATAGATAAGTAGGAGGAAGGAGGGGAGCCAAGGGAAAGGACATTTCAAAACTGTTATTGTTGCTGTTCAAGAAGAGTGTTTAAATTGGTACAGATGGAAGATGCTAAACTGGGTTCCTGTGGACTTTTTGTACAACCAACTTAAAATTCATGGGGTGTACGTCTGAAAAAGATCACAGTGAAACTAGTTTGTCTGTTGGAAAGCAAAGTAGCCATTGCTTGAAGTGTTTCCCTCTCAGAGAGGGAGGTGATGAAAATTAATAACTTCCAGGCAATCTTCTTGTGCTATCTTTTGCATAGAAGTACCTTGAATCATGGTAGATGACTTTGGGTGGTAAAACAGAAAGTGTAAATCTCTGTGCTTGAGGCTGTTTCTTGTCCTTGGCCTGTGGAAGAGTGCCAGATGACATTAGCAAGTGTTGCGTGTGGTCCGAAAGCACCATGGCCCCTTAAAAACTAATTTCTTTGCCTATTTCGGTGCATCCAAAGCTATGGAATTGATAATTGGCAGCTTAATAAAGCTAAATATTATTTAGTGTGAGTTGTACCCCTGTCCACAGAAATTGCTTCTCTGACAGTGAAATAACTGGCTGTATTACTAAAAACTAGTTGATTCCATTCTCATTAAAGTCAGTAAGGAAAATTCCCTTGAACAGGAGAGGGAAATGGGGTGTAGAGTGGGATTTTAAGGACCGCAGTACTTAGATATAGACAGATTCTCTGCGACATCTTTGGAGTAAAGTTTCTCAATTCTCTGGATCTCAGTTGGAGTTAGATGTCTCTGGCAATCTCACTAAGCGCATCCTTAGGTACCTGGACATCTTGGCACTTCAACAGTAGGGGAAAAGTTAAAGAAAACTTTCTGCCATGTTTTAGAAGAACTGTATTCTCTCTCTGGAATGCTCTAGGTCTGTAATGCCCAATCATCCCTGCAGCACTCCCAGTGAAGTCGGTGAGGACTTCTGAACACAAAATGGGTTTTTGACAAGTACCTTGGGTAAGATTGGATAAGCTGCCCTCACTACAGAATCTTCACACTAAACACAAGGAGCTCTTGAGGTGGGGGTCAGTGAAGCAGCAGAGAGCAAAAATTGCTGACTGTAGGGGAAAACTCATGTTCAAAATTTAGCAGGTCTCATGGAGCAGGTTGGGAACTGTGGAGCTGTTTTGCCTTGCTAGCAACACTCACTCATTTTGGACTGGCTTATTACTGAATGTGCAAAGATGCAAAACTGCTATACTGTATGAATCGGCTTTAGGTCTGTAGTTGACATAGTTATAATATGTATCTTTTTTTTTTAGGGAAAGGTGGTACTCTCTTGAATTAGCAACCAGTGAGATGTGAGAGTGCTAGTCTGGAAATTGAAGGATTTATGTTTAACTTTTTTAATGAAAATGGCCATAGTAACCGTGGCTTGTGCGAATTCAGTCTTGCTGAGATGTGTAAGGAGTACTTCGGGCATACCTAATTGATCTAGCCTCTCTAGGGGCTTTGGCAGATTTTAATGCTGTTTTACCCCGTTACTGGAGAGTAGTGTTGCTCAGGCAAAAGCTAGCTGCCTCTTTCCCCAGGTGAAGGTAGCTCTGCGCAGGTGAAATTGCCTGGGGAACCTGCAAGATAAACAGGGAGGTGCTGAATTCCTGCTTCCTCCAGGGATAGGTAACTGCTAGTGCAGACTTTCTGGATTGTTTCTTTAGACTTATTTACTCAAGTTCTGTATTAGTCCTGATTTAGCCCTAAATTTGGTGGTTCTGATCTAATCCCCCATGTTGCAAGCCTCACTTAACGGAGTTTGACCTAAAAATACTTTTCTGTCTCACGAAAGTACAATGAAGTTGCATGTGTCAGACTAAGATGCTGTGCTACAGTAATGGAAGCTGCAGAATACTACAAACAGAAAGACAGTCATAACCACAGAATACTCAACACTGGGCAGTTATGTATACCCAAGATGCACTTAAATTGTTTCTCAAATTGAACGTTGCATTTGAAACAACTTCTCTGTGAAAATATTTAATGACAAAATTACAGCCCTTTCAAATGACATACCAAATCTTATGCTATGGCTATTGTATCTGCAAATTTAAAATAATATTCAGCCATTCAAAACCAGTGATGACACTGTTCTGGATTTTTTTTTGAACTGTTGAATATTTGGCTCTTCAGACAGTAGTGAGCACTTACCATTAAAAGTTTGGTTCCCTGTAATGCATATCACGTTGGTTGTTCATGATGAGAGTAACTTCCATGTGACATTAGCCATTTAAAATTCAGACTGTTAGTCGCGTAAACCATGTGGAGAAAGGTATCTCAAATGGAGAAAGGTATCTCAAATACCTTGCACACTGAGGGCTGGATGAATTTGGTGTATCTTACTTTTCTGTTCTAAAACAAGCATCCTTCATAGTCGGTGTTACATGACAGAAATTCAATGCCAAAGACAATTCTAAGTACGTATTGGTAAAGGCCCAGCTAAGATGGTAGAAACATGACCAACTTCTCTCTTAATTTGCTATTGCATTGTATTTCTTTACATTTTGCCCATGACTTTACATTTTGCTTTGCTTTGTCTTAGGCTTCTGTGAGTTGCTTGCATTAAGAGACCCTTCTACTACAAATATGATTTTGGAAGAACTTGTGTGTGCGCATGACTTTGAAGGACGTTTAATTGCCTCATTTGTGTTGCTGCAAACATTACTGCTCTATCTCATAGAACAAGAGTCAAGAGACGTATAGTGTAACTGGACCTTTCCATTATTCATTTCTTATTGATTATATATAGTAGAGGAAAGAAGTTTAGAAAGTAAAAATTAGGATACTGTGCTTACTGTCACCATCTGCATATGGAGAATGTGATGTCAAAACGCCAGCTGATTCTTTCTCCCAGGGTCTGGCACTCAGATTGGACCCTAGGAGTATTTTAGGACTCTTGTCTACACCTTGCTCTTCCAGGACTGGCAATTTACCCCCTAAGTGTTGTTAATAGAGTGTTTCAAATCTACTTTTCCCACCAAGTAGGCATTGCTGACTCACTCCTCAAACGCTGTTCATCGCCAAATTTGTCATGCAGGTTCCTTCAGTCAGGCAGCCCAGCCGCCACTGCTGCTGTCATTTACTGCCCCAGGCAGCAGCTCCGTGGTCTTCGCTTGTGACTGAAACCTGCACTGGAGGATTCCGTGCATCAGAAGCCCAAGTCCACAGAACCTGAAACTGTTCCTTACACACTGTATCAGATCATCTTACTGGGTGTTATCTCCTACTGTGTACCTTTGAGTGCTTTTTTTTATTGATTTCTTTATTCATCTACTGAGCATGGACACAAGATCTATTGCTAGCTGCATTGTGTATCTTGTTCAGACCATATATATTTAAATTCTCTATTTAAACACTTCCCAGTCTTTATACCCTCACTATACCTTATCACTAGCTCCTGTGTGGAATTGTCACCAATATGTGGATGGACTGCAGGCTTTCTGCATGTCTCAGTGCTTATTAGTCTCACTTGCAAAGTATGTTTCAGCTGAGTAGCCGAGGTAGTAATTAGAATTCGTATTTTTTGGGTATGCATTGCAATGCTTCTTCCATCCACAGAATATAAACTGTAATAAACTCGTGGCTCTTTTTGTAGTGTGGATCTCTCTTTAACTAGAGAGTTGAACTGAGTATATTTCATGGAAATGGTGAAGAAATTGATGTGGTGCCATTTGTGCCTCTCTCCATCTGCACTTACAGCTCCCCCTTGTGTTCACTTATTTATGTTTTACCCTTTTTGGGGGAATGTGCATAACGTCCCAGTCCCATGTACGAACACTGACATGGTTCCATCCCTCAGAACTGTGTATGTTCTGAGTGTATTTGACCAGAAAGCAAAGATTATATCTTTTTCTGTAAGTAACTATGCGTATTTGCTGAAATATCAAAACTGAAATATTTTTTTTCCCTTTTATTTATGGACCTGCCATGTTCTGTGTTCTCCCCTCTGTGAAAAGCAAGTCCACCTTATATCAGTCAGATGGGTGCAGTGTAGCACAGGAAACAGAAATTTGGCTGACCAACCAAACTGAAAAGTAATTGGAAACATGCAGCATCTGAGTAGACAGACTGAAGAACAGTGCTTGTAGCCATGTTCCTCTGCTATAGCAGAGCATTTCCATTATGTCCTGTTACTTTGGAACAGCAACTAAGCCTGTCCTTTTCAGGCACTCAGTGGTCAGCATTATTTTACGATTCTGGACACTTGTATGTAAATTGTATGCCCTGGAGCACTTGTTAAATGTAGATTTCTTCAGGAAAGAACTGAGAGGCAAAATTGCAAGAGCAAGTCATGTTACTCTGGCATAATTATCTAAAAACCCCCCTAGGGCTAAGATGCCCAATTGAGAGATCCTTTGATGTATGTCACATGCCTGCTGTGACAGACGTGTGCACATGTGCTGAATGACCCAAGCAGGAGCAGAATACACAGTTGTGGTTTGCGTCATGTGCACATTTTGTTAGTGTTTCCAATGTTTGAATACTCTAGTGAGTAATAGAGGTCCTCTCAAGTGAATACTAATAAAACCTGTATAGTATACCATATCCTACTCTGTTTTTGTTTACTCTAGATATTAAAGCAAAATTGCTCTTAAGTAAAATGTTTAGAAGGTTGTGTTTTTTTCACAAAGATGTTTTTTCCTGTCCCCCGCTCTACTAAGGCAGCTGCCTTAGTAACTGTAAGTCCAACAGCACAAGCTTCCAAGTGACAAATTACTATTAGTATGTTTTTGCAACCTCATTAAATGATCTAAGATAGCTTAATTATATAATTCTACATCTGTGGATGTTTTAAGGAAGTATTTTAAAATCAGCTGCCAGCTTGATCTCATGCCATACATAATCAAATTATGTCCCTAATTCAGGAGAGCATTTAAGCACATTGTTAACCAGCTCTGCTGAAGACAGACATTATGAGTGTTCTTAAACAGAAACCTTGAAGAAAATTTGATTTATTATTTTTAACTGATACTGTTGTGGGAGAGGGATACCCTTTCACAAAATGTGAAACAATATCATTGAAAAGAAAGATTGCTTGTATAAAAAGAAACAAATTCTATCTTCTAATTATTACCTGTTCCAGGCATACATTGGATTATGCTCAAGATTAACATAGAGCAGTGCTTTGAATCTTAAGGGTGAACATCATATCACCACTGAATTTCTTCCAAGTTTACAACCACAGCTGGAGGTTTCTTCTTGGATGAGCTATTCATCGAATTCCAACTATTTTTTTTTTTCCCCCACCACATCCCTCTACAGATGATGTAGCATCTACAGAAATGGTCAGCAGGCATTGCTCCAGACTGAGAGCTCAGTGAAATATATACTGTGTTAAAATACCTTCTCTACATAGGTGGCCTACAACATTCTGATACGTAAGCCTCTTCACTTAATAGATCTAACAATAATGGTTAATACTAAGTAATTTATTCTTACAACCTCTCCTCTCCCTAGAGACAGAGAACCCATTTTACAGATAGAGAACTGAGCTCAGGAGCACATTTAACCACATGAAGGACTGAGGCTATGCGCAAGTCGAAACCAGAAGCGTTCAGACAGGATACAAGGCAAAGGTTTTTTACCATGAGGGAAGCCAGGCATTGGACCAGCTTGCTCAGAGAGGTTGCGCAGTGTCCGTCCTTGGAGACTTCAAAGGTGTGATTGTATAAGCACTGAGCAACCTGGTCTGATTTCACAGCTTACCCTGTTTTGAGCAGGAGGTTGGACTGGACACCCCCCTGAGGTCCCTTGAATTTTTCCATGATCTCGTGATCCACAAAGCCCAATGAGAGAGAGAAGCACCAAAGTTTACATCAGAGTTCTGGCATGCACCATGGGTATTGCCCGTGTTTAGTATCCAGGTGCCAACACTATTTGCAAACCGGAGCTTCCCCTGCAGGGAGTGGTATAATGATGTGCCTGGAGCGTATTATTTCACTGAGCTTAGCACAAAATAGGGAAACTATAGTCATTTTCTCTCAAAGCTATGGCTGAAGGAGAGAGAACAGTGCTTGCATTTTGTGTAGCAGTCTAGGAGTTGAGAGGCTTGCTTGGGGAATTCACAGTGAGTCGCGTTGTTTCCATCGCAGCGTAAGTGTATTCAAAGCCACCTTTCCCAGGAGCTTGCACTAATGACTAGACTGTCAATAGTCTGGCTGAGTATGGTCCGCCCTTCTGGCTGAAACTGGAGGACTGCAGCCAGGAAAGTGGCCCTAGTGTGCCTAAGGGTAAACATAGGTAAAAAGAATTAATTTCTACTTTGCGTAATGCAGATTTACCGCTTCTTGTGTTTCCTGGAACTGACAGATTAATCTTCAGACAAGAAAGATGGCAAGCAAGAGAGGTGTCTTACTCTGTAGCCTCTTGATTCAGCCAGCAAGTTGGATGGGATAGGTATAAAGGGAATTATTTGCATGTATCCTAGGTGCTATCACTGCCAGCTATTTTTCAACATCTGCATCCAGAAGAGAGAGAGACTATAAAACTCAAGAAAGAGGGGTGATTATTTTACTGATCCCCTTTGGTATACCATTACTTCACTATTCCTGCCCCTCGGGCTGGTACCTAACAGATCAGCAGGCTGATGTTTGGTGTCATACAACCTAAGAATCTTTCCAACTGTGGGTTTAAGTAACTGAATCTTGTTCATCTAGGTCATAAACTTTTAGCCTAGAACTATTTTTTGGCCAAAATTAAAGCTTGTCATATATTTTTCTTTAATACATCTCTTAAATTCTTACTGTATTAAAAATACATAGGAATTACACCTACCCAAAACATCCATGATACAAAACGGGCAGCCGGTAAATCAAACATTTAGAGCTAGCAGAAAGCAAAGAAAAGAGTTGAAAGAGTATGCACCTTTCTCTTCCATCAGTATTTTTCTGTTTTTCTCGCTGATTTTTCTATTAAGCAAAAGTATTAAATAAGTATGTGTCAGAAAATTGAGTCATCTGTGAACACATGCTGAAAGAGAAGAAATTGCGGAGTACATTTTGATCTAAAAAGCATTGTAATTGTGAACCATCAAAAGCTTTTCCAAATGTCTCTTGAAACAGCGTACCTACTGTACTGTAAGCAAGATAATGCCTGCTGTTTGCTGCCACGGATTACTAGATGTGCTGTCTTACAGTGTTAAAGCATCTACCTGAAATTTTGTTCCCAACATAATATTTTTCAGCTTATAAAGGGCGTATTTTGATTCTGTTCATATTGTGTTTTCTGGTCATATATGCATGAGAAGTGCTGATAGCATAAGAAAATGGAGTGCAAGATGCTCATACACACAGTTACTGAAATACACATTTATTGCATACACAGGCATGGGTGTCACACATCCATTACACAATTATGCCCCACACATACGACACAATTAAATGAGAGAAGAAAATCCAGCTAACCTCATAAAGGAAGATAAGGGCATCTGTAGCAGACCCCGCTTTTATTTTTTGTACTATTTGTGTCTGTATGGGTGAGTAAAGGGATGTGTACAGCTTCCCATATGCCAGTACAGGCAATCTGTGAGAAGCTGGCCGTAGGCAAGAACAGTAGTGCTAGGCTGCTGCTTCTGGTGCTGTGCAGCTGGGTAGGAATTGTCTGGAAGTATGTGAAATCTTAAAGCTCCTTCTGTGAGACGCTGGTTATGGTGATAAAACTGACTTAAGAAGATGTAACCTTTGGCATCTTGTTTCTGACTCATCACTGCCATTTACTGTTACCTTTGTTGTGCTGTAAAGCTCTAGGTAAAGAACTGCCCTTATTTGAAGGCATTGCAGAATAGATGTACATGCACAGCCTGGATGGTGGGGAGAACAAAAGCGGGGAAAAAAACGTGTGCCAGGGCAGATACAAGACAGGAACTTCTTACTACACCTTTGCCACAACCTGAGTCTTGGGGTTTTTTTAATTGCATGTGGAGTTACAGCCTTGGTGCAGCACCACCTAGAAAGGCTAATCTGCTCCCGGGCCTGCACAGCCCCGTGTTGTGCAATATTGAAATGCCCATAATGTGTCCACAGAAGTGCTTTGCTGATTCTGGGATGTCCCAAAAATCGAAGCCTGTATGCGACTCTTCCTCTAGCAAGATAATACCTCCTCCCCCTGCCCCAGATGAACCAAGACGGAGGGTCATTTTCTGCTCTGAGGTGTAAATCCAGAGATATTAAAAGAAATAGAATGACTTTGGTGTTCTACTGAGTGTAAATCTGATAAATACTGTATTGAAATCTGAGCATACATGTGCAGGCCAGGATGATGGTCATGAGCTTCTGATTCCTACCTTAATCCTAGGCAATGCAAATATGAACTGTTCCTTACTTGGGATGTATTTTTTAAGGTTAAACATTCTTTCAACAGCTGTGATAAACACGATAGTGCAAGTATATCAAGTGGCCAGGTAGGTAGTAGAACTGATCTGTTTCTGCATCCCTTGTTACTGTGATATTTTCTTCTCTCTTTTCTTCTCCTAGTTAGTGAGTAGAGTTTGCAAACACTATTCTTCTGTAGTATCTAGATCTTTGAAAGGTTGTTCTTGTCTTGCAGAAATTAGCAATTTCTAAACTCATAAATAATACCATCTAATTACTTTCTGTTCTACATTAAAAAAAATTAATAGGCTTGCAGATAATTTCTGTCTGATGACATGGACATGAAAATTTTCCATTTGAAATAGCTCCATGACAATATGAGGAAGCTCTGAATATTAAACAGAAAAAAGTTTGTAGATGTGTAACAGGCAGGTGTGTGATTTAGTTGAGGCTGTTGTTGCCATTTTGAAAATAAGCTTAAGAATTATGTTGGTCTGGGAAGTAGTCTACCATGTAATTGTCTTTTGATTCTAGATAGGGGCCTTCTCTACTTAGCAGGACTGCCTTAGGGCCCAATTCAAAAAAAGCTTCTAGATTTTATTTAAGCTACTCTATTTAATAGAATTTATTTATTGTGCAAATTTAAGTGCTTTGTTGAAATGATGTAATAAAGAAATGCAAGCATAAAAGTTACGCACAAGTGTTTGTACTCAACTTTTTATCACTGAAACCTACCATTAGATTATTAGTTCCTTTGCCAATTCATCTCAAAATACTATATAGGTTGTAACAAAGTCAGTCAAATGCAACTCTTCGTTTTGCTGTAGGTTGGTACACTGAGTATAACCTGTTTGTCTTCTGGGGAATAACAATGCATTTCAGAGACTTTTAAAAAATACTAAAATTACTATGTTATATCTGAGGACCACTTAGTTTCCTTTCTTTTGTTGACCAGATTATGTGGAAAGAGTTGGCTCTTCCATCACACTGGTCAAGGACTTCCCCATATAAGCAGAATTTTTAAAATCTACTCGGTTTCATGAATCAAACTTTCCTTGGCATCCAGTATACCAAAGCCGCTGGAACCAAAAAATTAAAGCTGAGACAGAACTCTTCTTGCTGCTCTGCACATGTCTAGGGGTTACAATTATATACAGTGCCTTCAGCATTAGATGATGTCTGTCTGCAGTTGTTTCTCTCATGCCTATTAGGAAGAACTTGGAGTTCCTTGTCTATGAAATTTGGTCTATTTTGTATTGAATCAAAGCTCTGTTTGGCTATGGTCAGCCAGGATTTAGTGTGGATTTTTATTTATTTCATGACTTAAAGTTTAGGACCAAGGTGGTGGCGCTGTTGAGGTTTTAAGATGAAACTCACTTTGTAACTAAGGAACATTACAGTTTTATTTTGTTGTTCTTATTGCTAACTTTACCACTGTTCACCACGCTGTGGCTCTCACTCATTTGGTTGTATGTAATAATTGAGGGACAGAAACATCTTGTGCAAGGAAACAGCTTGATTTTTGTTGTTAGCGGAATGCTGGTACTCTAATACTGATAAGGAGTAATGCTGGTCTATTTGACACATGTTCTCTTGGCAATTAGAAGTATCTTTAATATTTAGAATAACCTCGACTTCAATACTGTAGGCATGCTCAACTCTTACTAAAAAGCTTAACTCTTGTTCAAATCTGTGAGTATCTAGTTTAGGCGTTCTAGTAGCTGTTCAAGCTTACATATGTCTCTCTCTAGCCTGTAAGTACTTATCAGTGTGGTCTCTTCACAGTAGTGCCTAGTTCTCACTGAATATTCAGGAATTAATTAAAGAGAATTCGTGTACATCCAGCCGAAGAGACTGGAAAGAGTGTCAGTGCATGAGGAGTGAAGAGCAGGATCTCTGCACCTATTGCTTTTTTAAATGCACTCATTTAAAGGGCCTTCTCACAACATGTAAACAACATGGATTTTTCTTTTCATTTTGAAGTATGATTAATTCCAGCTTTTTTCCAAAGTCATTTGTCACTGCTGTCATCCTTTGGGATCACTCAGGTGTCTGTCATTGGTATTCTTTTTTCTCTTCACTCTTTCACTGCCATCTTTCTGGCAGTGACTCTCATATCTTTCTTTTTCAGTTGTCCTCTGACTCACCAAAACCAGGCTGCTCCTAAACTGTCTCTTCTCCAAACCCATTAGAAACTTTCCTTTTGTTAACTCAGGCTGTCAGCTTTGGTGAGATCTCAGGAGAGAAACAGCTTATGGCTTCATCTCATGGCTTGTAGTCAAACATACTTTTTTTTAACATTATTATGAGGTAACAATAAGGAATGTGTGTGGGTACACACACCACCAAATGTGTTTGGAAAGGCCTATTCCTCAGCAAATCTGTGGTGGTTCTTTTTTTCCCACTCTCCCAGTCTTTTCTTCACTCTTTCCCACCCCCCACCCCCAATGTAGGTACTAATGCTGAGTTGCTGAATCTGACCATTTTCCCGTTACCTCTAAATTATATTCTTCCTTTCATTCACAATATGCATTCCTTGTGTACTCCTTCTGGGTCTGGTACTGTTCATGCATGCAACTTCAGTACTGTTATTTTCAGATATGGAAAACAGCTGAAGTGTGTAAACACAACAGTCACCTGTTGCATGTGCATCTTTTTGATTCATATGCATATTAGTAATAAGTAGATGCTAATTCAGATATAGAGGTTTTTTTTCTTTTGACATTGAAATACTCACTTTTGAAATGTTCTTCTTGGTACAGAGAAATTTACTGATGATGTATAGTGTAGCCTATGGCTTAATTTTCCTTATTAAAATGATTCATTTGTAAATGTTTGATGGTAGAATTTGACCTTTTATTAAAACCAAGATATTTTAAAATGTGCCATTACACCAGCCTGAGATTACTGAGTTCTTTGGATTCAGCTGTTTTCTTCATTTTTCACAATATAGATTCCCAGCAGTATAAACTGTTTTGCAATTCTGGCGTGGTGCAGCTGGGGTTCAGCACCTCACCAGCAGCCCAACGGGGATCACGTGGCAAGCATCAGCCCTTCCTTTCAAGGGAAGCTGCGAGCCATGGACTCTTTCCAGCTCAGTCACTGCAACCATTTCACTGTGGTTAGCCTCCGTATCCAAACTGCAAATCAGAGACAGTTGTCCAGCCAAGGAAGGGTTTTCAGGCTGTTCTGAAAAGATGCGGTGCAGGATGTTGCTTTCCCTAAACAGGTTGCAGCAGGTGTTTACTTCTGGGTAGAATACCAAGGAATAGCATCAGTCTTGCTCGTGATCACTTTGTGCTTCAGTAGTACCAGTGTGGGCACATAAGCCTAGCAATTTCCTATGTCAAACAATGAAGAAAACTGCAGATAAAGTTACCTGCTTCATGTATGTAAGACCAGGGTAACTGTTATTTTGCCTAAATAAGAAGTGAATTAATTTTCTGCATTTGGTAATTGATCTATGTTTGTACAGTGATGTCTAAGTATGGGTCTGTAACTAAGATATCCTAGTGTAGTGGGATTTTACAGCACTAAAACGTAATACTGTTTGTGTCTATAATATGTAGATATACTACGTTAGCCACCAAGAACCCCTGCCAGGAATAGAACCTGCTTTTTACAAACCTTTATAGAGATAAGCTTGTGTCTTCCTCTGTGACTCAGGGACACAGGAACAGCCGTCCCTGACCAAAATAGCCCGTCACCTTTTTTCTTGTTACAGAACTGAATGTCTCAATGCCCATATGCTTACCAGCGATTTGAATTAATTTATTAGATAAGTTGTTGAAAATCTTGCCATTTTATATCTTACCGTGTCTTAAGCAGTAATGATGCAGAACCGTACCCTGGGATATGAGAGCCTTACCTGATATAAACGAGTATAACTGTCCTGAAGTCTGAAAAACCGGCACTTTCATCCAGCAGGAAATGGAAATCACAAGCAAGTCTATGATAATTTCACAGTAAAAAACAAATGAATATTTTAATAATGAGTGTAATCCAGCTTCAAAAAAGATTACTTAGCGACATAATGTATTGTCTAAATCCAGAATGGATTAATAAACAAATGATTATGTGGGGTTTCTTGGCATAACCTATTCTGCAGTAGGTTAAATAGAAGATTAAGATACTTGTTCAGAAAGGTGCTTTCTTGCTTCAAAGTGTGCAAATCTATGAAAACTGATTGGAAAGGAGGAAAAAGTATTTGCTGTGATAGAAACTTATGCTAGGATATCACCTCACTGATTTTTTCATGTGTTTGAGAACTTGATATGAAATGCATAGAGGACAAACAATATTGCATTTCTGATCTGAACACTGGGAGAACACTTTAAAACTGATTCTTTATCAAGGGGACCATTTAAAAGAAATCGCAGCAGTTGCTCTTTGGATGACTAGTAGCTAGCATTTAGAAACCGGATGTTAAAAAAAGGCTTGCGCAATGTGTAAAGATGATCACTGCTTGATATTTTGTCTTTTTTTTTTTTTTTAGTTTTTGACTTCGTTCTTATGAAATGGGAAAACACACTGAAATTAAATTTAAGAGTAACTGAGAAAATGGACACTCTGCCTCTCCATTTTTGGGGGCTGCAGATGTTCAGATTCTTGGACATATAAGCAGTTCCAATTGAGTCTTTTTATTTAAAGATTTCAGCCTTCCTGAAGCAGGACCGCCCACAAATGAAGAATGTAGTTCTAATAATAGGCTAAATGGTTTGCTTTCTCCCCTCTAACATCAAAAGTAGTGGTGGGTAGGCTGGAAGGTATTTTTCCAAGATCCCTATGTGCTCCAAGTCACCAAGATGTTCCATATAGACTGGCTTAAATAAGTAGGCAAAGCACAGTGAACTGGACACCTTCTAGGTTCAGTGGTTCCCAAGGACCATGAGACTTCTCTAAACCTGTTTTTGCACACACTTGGTGTTATTAGGTAAATGTTTAGATTCTGGTGATAGCTGAGTAGAATGGAGCTCACCATTTAAACCACTTTTCTGGCAGTTTGTACTATTTTTGTTAAAAAAGCATCCTTGAGTTATTTTTATGGTAACTTTGAAGGTATGTTTGATAAACTGTTAGGCATGAAAGTTTAGATTTAGAAAATTTATACTATGGTTGGAATAACAATATACCTTATTCATTAGTACCAGTCTAAAAGCACTTGATCTTCCCTTTTCTCTCTTTTTTTTTTCTTTTTTGCTTTGTATTTGGATGAATCACATATGACACACCAGAAGACAAATTAGAAATTTCCAAGGCAAATTGGATCTTACAGAAGAGGTGAAAGGTTCTTGTCAGCTTACTTTATCAAAAGCATAGACCTGATTAGTTTTTCAGGATACTGACAAGGGGTTACAGATATTTTGCTCACTTAATTTTCTTGCAGAGGGAGTAGTTTCTTTGAAAATTATTTTCAAAATTGCCTAATATTGTTTTACCTAATTTAACTTCTGGCAGTTGATGATGTTCTGGCGATGCACACTTTCAACCTCAAAGAAAAGAAGCTGAAAAAAATAGGTGTAGACTGGTCCTAAGGGAAACTTTAATGACTTACATACACAGAAAATGAGAAATGAAGGGGATAAGCAAACAGCAAAATGAATTTTCAATTACCACTTGAGCATTGTGTGTATTTGTGACTAACATTCATGCTTTTTCTTCCACTGAAACATACCCCTCTGTATTTCAGAAGAACTTGGCAGGTGATGTCTTTTCGGTAACAGATCTTCAAAATTAAAAATGTAATAAAGGAAATTTACTGGTTCCTTTAGGCTGCTTCAGCTTGAGTGACAGTGTTAATACTCAGTCTGTTTTTAGGTGGTTATCTTACGGGACAGTGGGTGATGTGTGTGCACAAGCTTTTGGCATACAGACTCAGAACTTATGGAAGTGATCTAGCTTATCAGATTCCTTTTTGTAATGGCATTGCCATTGCAAAAAAACTATTTAAAAATTGCCAAAAGTATCTGGCAGAATTTGAGAGGTAATTTTGATTGTAAAGAAAGGCCTGCCTGCAAGTTGCTTGGCCTTTATCCAAACTCGTGACAGTGACATAGCGAGAATGGAGATAATATTACTATGAAGTGTTTTAGAAAGCATCTGTGTCATCCTTCAGTGTTAGTTTCACCTTTTCTGTTGTACACATTTATAGTGAGATATGCCAGTTTATAGTGAGTTATGCCAGCTTATTCATGAAAGTTGTATTGTAATTTGTTGTCAAGAATGCTCTTCTTTTTGCAGAATGGAGGACAGTGGATTACCATGTACACAATAATCAGTTTTACAGAACATTTAGACACCAGAATTTGGCAGGATTAAATAAAATTTCTATGTTCTGTTCTAAATGTCAGCACTTCTGTGTGACTAGACAGATGCTAGCTTGTTCTGTACCTAGCCAGAGATGCACCTCCCTACTAGTAGCCTGGGACAGAAAATAAACACAAGCACTCTAATACCTGCACATTAAAGAGAATTGATGTAGCTGAGCACACCAAATTATTTCTTGTCGCTGGCAAGGCAATGGTCTGGCTGATGATGTAGAGGCTTTTGGGGCAGATTTTCTACTAATCTACACCAGTTCACATTCTATTGGATTTCATGCAATTATTCTTCATTTATGACAGCACAAGAGGTAAATAAGGCCTTTGCTTTTTGGATTATATATGTCATACAATAACTTTTCTTTTTCAGCAGAGAAAGGTAAGGGGAAACAGAACATTTTTTAAAGCAATGCATAAGGTGCCTGTGACCCAGATACAGAGATGTTTTACAGTGTTCCAGACATGCTTTGCTAAGGCTGTCTATCCTAATATTGGTATAATAATGAAAGAATCAATTTATCTGTTATAATTTGCCAAGCAGCTAAACATGTAAACAGCTAAGCACAATGCAATTAAGTGTGCTGTGCAGTCTTCTCTGTAATCTCAGCAGATCGCCCCTTCATCACCTGGTAGAAAGACCTCCTCTCATAGGGTTTCAAGGGTCGTGCTGCTTTGTATCTCGATCTTTGCTAATCCACCTTATGTTTTCACATTGAGATTTCCATTTTTTCTGCTTGAAACACTTAATGAAGTTCAATTTCTAAGAAGACAGTGGCATGTTTTCTTGCTTGCTTGACAGTCGTCATGATGTGGGAAGTCATGGGGTTTACCAACAGTGTAGTTGTTAAGTAAAACTGAACTATCAGTCTTGTAACTGGAATTTTATGAGCCACTTCCGTATCAAATATTGTTCAGAAATCTGATTAGATATGAATTATGTCTTCCAAAACAAATAATTTAAAATGAAAAAGAAAATTAAAAGCACCAAAGGTATGTTATAGTGATGAATTCTGTACTGGTTGACAGGTAAATTAGATGACCTGGTAGGTTTTGTCCACTTAAAATCTGTATCCATGGCAAGCCACACCAGGTGGTGCTGTAATACATAAACTTTGCAATTTTTATTCCTAGCAAGTTAATGCTTTCTTGGGAAGATAAACTGTGTGTTGGCACTTTATTTTTTATTCCAGACTCTCTCAAAAGGGACTAGTACAAGCAGTAAGGACTCATCTTGAGCTTTGATCTTATATTAGAGATTATTCTTGAAGCATAGTTATCAGGCTGAAATTTCTGAAAGAATAGATTTCTTAACATTCAGTTTGACTCCCTCATTTTGCAATTGGTATATTTGGTTTGAATATATATTTTAAATTTCTCATATATTAGCTATTAATAGAAATTATTTATTCTCCTCGTCTAAGCACCTAGAAAGTGCTGGAAGGTCTGCCTTTGGCCTTGTATCAGATAGCCATAGAAACCTCAGAAAAGAGTGCATCATATATAGCCAGGTAGTACTGATGACACCCTTTATGACTGGAAAAGTTTTCTGGGATTCTTTTTATTGTATCTTCATCTCCTTTCTTTCTTTCTTCTTCTCTATCACTATCTTCTCATATTTTATACACTTTATTTTTCCTTTGCACCTTTTTTGAGGAAGAAATGGATCAACCCACAAAAATTTTGGAAGTCTCTGATTCTTTACATACAGTGCTGGGACCTGAACTCTTAGTCTGTCAATATGGCAGCTTGTCAGCTGGAGATAATTATTCTGTTTTACATAACATTTGCAATTGGATTCTAAGTTAATTGGCCAGTTAGAAATGTTTAAGTTGGTTATTTTACTTGGAAACATTCAAGGTAGAGTCTTAATGGAATACTACATGGAAACCAGTATTTTAGACATTCTCCCTCTGATACCATGGAATCCAAACTTCCTAGCTGAAATTTTCACAGTTGATTAAGGGATTTGGATACACCATTTCAATAAAATCAGAATAGGACTAAATCCTCCAGTCATCTTTGAAAATGTGCATCTTCATTCTTTTGTTACTAAGGATTCCTCTTTTGTGCTGCGGTTTTGTAAGACCAAGAATGATGCTTCTGGCTTCTTAATTGCTTCCTTTCATTGTAGGGGATAAAAGCTGTTTATCTCAGCCCTTCTGTATCCTGTTGTGACCAGAGCTACTTTAAAATAACTGGTTTTGAGAACTTTTAAAAGATGGGAATAGAAGGAGAAGGGGGAATGATTAGTTATTTAGGGCTATATTGTAATACAGAAGAGAGCTGTATATTGAAAAGACTAGGAAAAATATATAGGAAAATGTTAATGTCTATCCTTATTTGACAAAGCACATTTATCCATGCTTTAAGGTGCTTCTCTAGATTAGGGCCTAAAATAAAACGTAGGAAAGTGACTGATGTGGAAGAAGGTCCTGCAAGTGCTGGACCTGAGACAGGAAGGCTGTGGATTAGAAGTGCAATTTAAAAAGGGCTGACAGCCCTTATTTATTATTATTTGAATCAGTGTTATGATGGAATTTAGGGGCTGTTTCTTTGTAATGGTAATTGCAAGATTTCTAATAGTTAGAACTTTGAAAGTAATATTTGATGATCTCTAAAAATTTACACACTACCCCTAATGCTGGATTCTTCCTTTCTTATTTTCATATGGAGTTGCTTTTAAGTGTGGCTGTTCAGCACAGCACTGTCTTCTCATGTCTTCAGTAACTTATTATGTTGCTTGCTTGATGTTTTAATAAAAGCTAAAGAGTGCTAGTTATTTTACATTGAACTTAATTTGATCTCCGCTGATTAAATTCTTCTTTTTCTATTTTCCCTTCTTCAGGAGGGTTCTATAATGTATATGGTTGAACGGGAGAAGGAAGATGTATTAGTGGATTGCGTTAAGTGGGAGGGTTTACTTGTACATGGTAGCACAGGTGTTTCAAACCTGAGCTCACATGCTGTTTTACCTGGTTATGCAAGTCAGGGAAGTGCAAGGAGCAGAGGATGCTTCCGCTTCATTCAACTCCGTTTTTTGCTCAGTGTGGTCAGTCTGCTTCAACTCATCTTATAAAAAGCAGTATTGTTTTTCCTGCTGCAATTCAGCGATTCTATTTTGCTAGTGGAAAGGCAGAGGCTAACGTGATCAGGTAGTCTCAGAGTTTGCAGAGTTTAACACTTAAAAGCATGAAACAGCATTGTCTAAAATTGTTTTCTCTGAGACTACAATGGCTATTTTGTCCCTCTGCACAACATGTACACATAACAGTGTACTTTTTTCCTTTGCTGAATTTCTATTTAAGAAAGAAGCAAAATCTTGAGACCATTATGTTTGCTATCACTGAAGTCTGAAATATTTCCAGCAAAATCACCAAAACAGTACACACACATAAGCATGTATAGACACATAGATCAAAAGTAGAAAAACATAGCTAGCCATGTCTGTTTGATATTGTCAACTAAACTTCTACAAATACAAACACTGAAGTAATAGCAAGTCCAGCTAACAAATATCTAAATGATCCAGGTCTCCTACATCTCAGTTGCTGTCTTGAAATTGTATTCTTTATTCTTAATGGTATGTTTTTGGCTGATAACAAGGAAAGTAGGTTTTTAGCTTGCCATTTAATGTAAATACCATTAATTACCAAATCTTCAGTTGTAAAACCTCTTTGTATCCTAATCATCAGAAGAGACAAAATGGTGAGAAGGGAAACAGATGATCTGAGTCCAAGTGGTTTATTCAAGGTCACATGTCAGGGTATTGCCTGGGTTGAGAATATAATAGTAGCCCAACTGTTATAGTTTATTAATTAATACTGTTCAAATATCAGCCAAAAAGTAATTTAGATTTTGGCAGAGAAAAGATTCTTGAATCTAAAGAAAAATGATGTTGAGTTGGGCCAAAACGTGCAGTCATTTTTCAGGGGAAAACTACGATGAAAATAATTGGGCTTAAGTAAATACTGCTGGGTGTATTTTACTGTTTTAGAATTCAGTATTGCAAAGTATTGAAGTCTTGCAGATTAGCTGCCCTGAATGGCAAGTTTTACCTGACTGAAGATGTTCAATCAGGGTCTTTGTATGTTACTTATTTTTGTGAGCTCTTTGATGGGAATTACAGTTTGAATGTTAAATAGTTCAAACATTTTGGACATCTGTGGTTCCCACAGGTTGACTCCTAATGAAATATGTGGGGCAATTGTCATTTGTTTGTGTGTCCATCTCTTTAGGGAGATCACAGGGACAGTTCTTGATCTGTGTGTACCCTTCATCTCATACGACTGTCTCTGCCTCTGTTTCTTCCCTGCTCTTGTCTTCTTTGGTGTTGCGCTCTGTTGGAGATCTTCTGCTTTGCTCACAGTTTCCTTTGCCTCCTTTTTTTTTCTTTTGACATCATTCATGTTTCTTCCTTCTGTTGCATTCTCTTCTTTGTAAGATCTTCAGCTCAGCTCTGATGGGTTCAATCATAGCTTCTCTGATGGTAATTTCCAAGTATGTCTATCTGTGCCTGCTTCTCACACATTTTCCTGTTCTCAGATCTTGAACTTTCAGGCTTTTCTTCCTGGATGTCCTCAAGTCTCATTAGCACATCCTTGAATGTTTAGTCAAAAATGGTACATCATTTTGCCTCTCAGTAGTTATCCCTTACTGTGCATGTTTTGTGTAATTTCCCTCTCCTCATTTTATTTTCTGTACTTCTCTCCATATGCTCTGCACTTGTTTAGTCCTCTCTTAGCTGTTTGTGTCTTCATAAAAAGCCTTTGATTTCTTCCCCATTACATGCTATTTTTCCTTAAAACCTTTTACTCCCATAGCAGTTCCTTTATCAGTACTCTCTTCATCCTGTGTAGTGCTGTCTATGATTTCTTTTTGTTTTTATGACATTAACTATTGTGCTCAGTTGTATTATTATGTACATACCTTTTACAAATAGTGTATATGTAATAATAAATTTTAAGAATGCTGTGAAGATACTGCACTCTTCAGCTTCTCCTAACAAGGAGAACATGCCATAATGATGGCATGACTTTTGTGTGAACTGATTTGCAGCTCTACTTCATTGGATTTGAATTGTAAGCTGTTACTTTAACTTTTTTTTAACATATACAGACCTGTAATCTCACTTTCATGTCTCTAGGGTGTCAGTATGTAGCATTTAAAGGCTTATTAGAAGTGCAGCTGGCATTTAAGCCAAATGCATGTAAACTGGCTTTGTGGAATCTCCTCCAAACACTTCCCTCCTGCAGTCTGTATCCCTTAACCCAGAGCTATGCCAGGTGGGGTGGGGGTTTTTTGAGGGAAAATGAAATATTTGATTGCATATCAAATGTGTGAGGAAATGTGACTTTGTAACGTTTATGCATTTTTTCTTTCTGTAGGCATTAACATTCTGTGTCCTGTATCTAGTTGCTGTCACTACTCTTGCTGTCACTACTTTTAACAGTACTTTATTCACTGAAGGTTAGTCAACGTTCTGATGCCTTTATGTGCCTGCACTTACTAGTAGGAAAAGATTCAACTCGTCTTGTGATTGTTCATGTCATTTATTCATGGCTTCCTTCTTTAAATGTTAATTTTAGACAATTGCCACCCCCTTCTCAGCTTCTTCCAGCTGCCACTGCCACCTCCTCAGCCTGCTGGCACAGCTGTGCCATCCTCCTTCTCTCGGCAGCTGCGCCTGCTTTTGATTTGCAAACAAATTTCTTCCCATTGAATGTGGTGGCAGTGGAGCCCTGTAGACAGTACTCCATCACTCCTCCTTGGCTGCAGCCTTCTCTGTCATTACTATATATTGCTGGTATTTGTTAAGGTCTACAGTTAGTACTGTATGTGTCAGAATCTGTCATTTCCTTACATATTCACCATTCACAGCCCAGTCTTAAGTGTGGTGCGCCTCATCCGAAAACCAGGGCAGGCCCCTTCCAGTGTGAACCACCACTTGTGTCTTTGAGTCCTCTGATGATCTCCTGTGTTCCAAATATTTCCACAAAAAATGGAGTTTATTTCAGTCTGGCAGTCACAGTCCTAACTGCCACAGCATCCCTTGAAGTAAAAGGGGTACGGCTTAGCTTGGGCTGTTATCAGTGTATGGTACTGTATATGGCTGGAATTCTCTAATATTCAGACATTATCCTTGCTTCCTTAAGGGATTATATTCTGATTGCTTTTGACAAGGAATTTGTCTTAGGTGTGGCAGCTCTTTTAGCATCACATTTTAAGAGAGTGCCTAAGTAGTTCAGATCATGTCTATCCAGGGCTACCACTGGTTCGCCGTGCAGTTAGTGGAGCATCATGCCCACAGTGCCTAGATTACAAACCGGAGTAAGGAGCCCGGTCTGACCTAGATGACGCCGTACTCTTCCCTATCAGTTGTGTAGAAAGCAGTACCCGGTGGTTCCAAACATTTAGCAGAGCTTGTGCTAGCTCAACTTTATTTTGTCTGTGCTGTTTTTATAGTAGCTGCATGAACTGGACTTCTGTTAACCTTACTTGTGTGAATCCATTTGAAAAGGGCATCAGTGCCATTCATTATAATTAATGGCTAAAATGTCAACTTATGTTTCTCAATATGTAGGATTTTGTTTTGCCTACCAGTGATAATTCCTTATAATTATTTCTCAGTGTAAATAGTAATGTAGTCTAGTAGAATGTGGTTTTGCTGTTTGGTTACAGCTCGAACTGTGTTCAGTGAAATAAACTGCTGAGGCAAATATGTCTTTGCATGGTGACTTTTTTTTAGATAAGATCATTGCAGGAACTTTATTGGAGTACTTAAATAGGTGCCTCACTCAAAAAACAAGAAGTCTAATTGAAATGGGACGTCTGTAACTGGTAGGCTCGATTTGTGCTGATGACCTTACAGGAATACAGCATTCATAGGAATCTAGGGCCTTGGTTTGTGCCTTGTAGTTGTTACGAAATGCCATCAAAACTTTGTTTCTGTCTTTGTGGAAATGCACCATCCACTTGTTTTTTCTACTTCAGAATTCTTTTGTCTAGTTCTAAACTCATACTTGAGAGCAGCATCGTGCACTTACAGTGTTTGCACTGTTTATGCCTCTGAACCTTTCTAATTAAAGAAAAATACGTGGGCTGGAATCTCAAGCTGATGTAAATCAGCAAAGCTCCATTAACTTTTGTAGAGCTATGCTTCTTAATTTCAATGTTAGCTTTTCAGCAGAAATATGGTTAGGAAATTAGAGTTGAAGAGAACAGAAATTGAACTGAAATGAGTTTTACTTGAATTTGTTATGTCTGCCAAGTGCAAATATGTTAAAATCCCCATGTTGACAAAAAAAAACACCCCATACAATTATTTTGCTCACTGAACCATTTAAGCTGTTGATTCATCTGCAGACACATTTCAAAATCTCCCAACTGTTAAATTTAGGAAAAAAAACCCTTCAAACTGAAAAAACCAAGCTGTTACTTGGTCAACTGCCCAGTCTTGTATTAAACCACAATATATGCTTTCACAGTAAGAATGGGAAGAGATTAGTCTAGTGGATGGAACAACTGCTGGAAATTAAACTGGTACGTATCATTCCCAGATGTGGCATTAACTACACCATGCAGTTGGGAAAATCATGTTCTCTCGTTCAGCCTGTGTCTTCACTGCAAAATTAACTTGAATGATCTGTCTTGGATTAGCTTAACATAGGTGAGAGCAACTGCACTGGAAAATAACTCAAGAGCTTCACACAGGGATTGAATGCCTGCAGAGTGATTGTGTTAGTGGCTGATGAGATGTGCTAATGTAAGCTGTAACTAGTGCTTTCTGACAGGCTAGCCAACTTGAATCAAAGTACTGCCATGCTCAAGTTAAGGATTTTAAAAGATATAATCCATTATTAAGCAAGAAAGGTTTACCAGGCCTTACTGTTTCACAAAACAGGTACAACATTTTATGACCAGTATTTGATGATTGCAAGGTAACAAAAGAAGCATTCTCACAGAACAAAAGACTAGAAAAATGATACTCATCTGGTTATATCCTTTGGTGTTTGTAACTGGTTTGCAAATTCTTGAATCCAAGTAAATGGAAATACACAGACAGGTCAGTCAGGTTGCTGCGTTCATCAGCTACATCCATCCAGGCTGTTGAAGAGAGGACAAACAGTGTGAGGCATTTTCATACGTTTAGTTTTCCCTCTTGACTGGGACAGGGATTGGTATTACATGACACAGTGACACTGTAAGTTAAGTTAATAGATTCAGTAATCCAAAATGGGCATATAAATAACTTTTGAAATGTTAGATCTGGCTCTCTGGGCAGGTGAGATATGATAGATCAGATCAGTGGTTTAAAGCCATGGCTCCTGCTCTGCTCTCCTTACATCATCTGAAAGCAGATGAAGTTTGTGGTGAGGCTCTGCCATCTTTGAGTCCTCACTGTCCTAGTCCGCATTTCTTGGTTTTGTGACCACGCTGGTCTTTCAGCATCCTTCTGCTCCTGCAGCCATATTCCATCAGTTTTCTTACTGTGATTCTGGCTCTGTTTTCTGGTGCACAGCAGGAATACAAGCATGCACCTTATTTCTGCATGGCAGGTTTTTTTTTACCTAACAGTTTGAGACAAACCTAAATAGATATAAGTAGAGAGACTATAAACAGAAAAAAACCCAAATTTTCTGTGTATTCCTAATATATACTAGGAAGGTGGGTTTTCCTCTTCAGTTCATCTAAACAAGTGGTAGGAGAGCAAAAACAGTTTCTGAACCGCTTGATGCAGTGAGACAAAGGTGACAGAAGATTATTTTAAGAAAGAAGAGTGATGCAGTGTTATTTCTATATGGACAGTTGTGAAAGCATTCTGTAGGTTTTGCAGCTGGTTATATCTTGCGTGGTCCTGCTGCATTGAGTGGCACTGTAAAGTGTGATGTGGGTACCACTGGCATCTAGCCTCACTCAGACCAGGCTAAAAAAGATCCCTTGAATGAGCTATTTCTAACGACATGCATTTTTCTGGGCACCATCTTGGTGTGAAGCTTCTTGAGAATGTTAGATGGTCCTCCTGGAGGTTTTTTTAATTTGCTGTATATGGTCTCCGAAAGTGCTTTATAATATATCTCTCTTAAATATCTGCTACTCTTTGGTATGATTAGATGAGTATGTCATTTTCCTATTTCTCCTCTTATCAAGAATTTAGTGCATCTATTTAACTGATTTTTTTTCCTTCCTTAATTTTCAGACATTGATTCTTTTCCTACCGTGTTCTGAGACTCTCTGTAATTCTCTGTCTTCATTTATATAGTTACCTCAGTGATATTTACAGACAATGATTGTTTCCCATGGGTGTCTTTCTGAGATTCCAGATAAATGTACCTTTCTCGCCTCTCAAGGCCAAACAATATAGTTTGGTGCCTGTTGAGCCAAATGCAAGTGTCCATTGGGTACGAATACATTTCTGATGTGCTGATTTGGGATTTTCTGCTGAGGGTTACCCCATAGCCAGTGCAGAGTGAACTGGAGAGAACTCTAGGTACCACTTCCATCAATTTGCCAATGAAGTCTGGAAATAAATTAAAATAAAATCTGCTAGCACTCTTTAAGTTGTTTGCACTTCTGATGGCTGCTCTGGCATGAGAAATGCGGTTTCACACAGTGTTCGTGCATGCAGGCTTGTAACAGTGCAGTGTTTGTTTTTAGAAAGTAACACTCTAGACTTACAGCTGGAGTATTTTTGCAGTAATTGAGAAAGGCCTGAGTTTGAGTGAACTAGCTGTGCTACCAGCAGCAGTGAAGCAGAAGCTCCAGCTATGACCTATGTACCCAGGCTTCAGGAGGGCTTGTACCACACGTGCCGAAGCTTGTGTGGCAGTAGTTCCCCTATTATTGGTAGCTGACCTGACTAGACTACAGAGACTGTGTTGTATTAAACTATACACTCTTCTGTGCTTAACTTCTAAAGTCTAAAAAACCCCTGTAGTAATCATGATTGGGCTGTGACATCACTAAATCAATGTATTTTTTTTCCCTCTCTTTCTTTCCTTTTGCTAATTTCAATTCTGTGGCCTTTGGCTTTTTCCTCAGCCTCGTGTATGCACTGCTCAAAGTGCTCCTTCTTTATGTGAATTGGTATGAGCTTCATGGCAATATTCATTTACAGATACTAAATAATCATGGAGTAGGATTTCACATGGACAAAGACAGTGTGACAAGGACTGCAGATTTGGATTGTGAAATTATTGTAATGGTTATCTTTTTACCTTCCAGCACTGGACTCTCCTGCTATACGTCTCTATTCTGGATTAAGATCGCTTTTATTCTGGAATAATTACTGTGCATCTAGGAAAAAAATAACTTTCCCACCCTCAAATCTTAAGTGCTGCTTAAGATGCTGCTAAATGTGTGGAAGTCTCCAGATCTTTTAAGAATCTGGTTTTACTTACCAGATTTTATATCAAATGTGAGACTGCTGAAGTATGTAGTAGAGGCTAGGACTGAAAAGAGATCATTCTTGAAGTACTTCAGCTTCTTATTGAATTTCTAGAGTAAGGAGAAAATGCCCCAAGGGATATTGTCTGGGGAAAAATAGCACAGAACTGTGCAAATCTGCCATTTGAAAAACTATTTATCTAGTAAATGAATCATGACATAGGAGCTGGAGGGGTTAGATCTTGGTTGCCTTAGATGGAATTACTTGTGTGGAAAACGTGAAGTAGGCTTTAGCTTATGATATAAGAAATATGTTGGCATCATTTTATATCATTGGGCAGGAACCACATGCTGGAATGTGCATGTATTTGTGACTTTGAGCTAAAGCATATGAACTAAAGAGTAATGCTAGTAATCCTGTGTGCTCAGAAAGTGTAAACCTGGCCCTGCAAAACATGATGTTTATTTAGAAGATAAACAAGTCTGGGTCTCTATTTTGTTTGTCTGTTGGGTTTCATAAGTCTTTTAGATTTTTGGGCTTGGGCCCTCTTCCACAAACACAAAGGCTAGAAGCAGACTTTTTTGTTTGAAGTGAAGGCTGATGTTCTTACATACTTGCATGATTCCAGGACCTTAGCTTCAGGAAAAGTGAAAAAACAACGAAATAATGAGAATTAGCTATACCACATGAGCATGGCTCACAGGGAGAAACTGTTTTGCTTCTGTTTGTCCATATGAAAATGAGTTTTTCAAAGCACCAAGGGGTACATGGAATAAAAAATTACCCTAAATACTCCACTCCAAAACCTGGCTTCATTATAGATCCAGTGGTTTTTAACACTGGGGTTTTTTTGAGAGCTTAGTATGTACAACTTGAAACAATTTTTCAAAATTCAGCTTCCCTCCAAAATAAAAGCAAAATTCAGAGAATTAATCAACTGATCTCAGCTTGTGGCATCAACAGCCTGATTTTTATAAGGGCTGGGCATGGTGTCCATGGTGAGTTCCTTGAAAATCTTGGCTTGCCTGTGCTGAACCCTCTTGGGAATTCTGGCCCCAGAAAGGTCACCTAGTGAACAGCCTTCAGTGGCTTCCTCTGCCTTATTATTGTGTCTTTGTATTTTACCTGTTCCCCCTTGATTGATGGAGCTTTTTGGACAAAGCACAAGAAAACTCACTGTTGGAAAAAATCCTGAATTGGCAGGGAGTGGAATAAATGTTTGAGTAGGTCTTTCTACTGCTGCCTTCCAGCATTTTCCTCCTATATCCAGAAAGAAAAACTTCTAAGTAAAGAAAGTGCAAACAATACCCATGTCTGACTTTATTTTATGCCTTTCTGTGTTTTGTCTCTGTAGGCCTGACTTAAAGTCTGCTGTTACTCCACTGCCTCATGCCCATTTGTTTCTAGAAAACCAGTTTATTTAACTTAAGATAATCTTAGCCTGGTAGAAGTTATGTTTTGTGCTGTTTCAACTTGGAGAGTACTACAGTTTTCCTGGATGGTTAAAATCCCTGCTTGGATTTGGTATCAGAAAAACAGTAAAAATACGTATATTTTAACTATTGAATTTCACTTCCTTTTCCATGCAGTTGGGGAAAAAGAATGGCGTGTGCCAATACAGCTGCTTTTAAATGAGCCATACTGCAGCTTTTGCTGAAGTAGAAGGGATTCAAAAGCCTATTTTTATGCATTAACTGTGCTGAAGGCACAATAGCATAGTTTCATTTAAACTGCACTTCTATTCTGAAAGATAGCTGCTCTGGCAGCTCTTGCAGTTGCTTGTTTCTTCCTTCTCATTGTTTTCTACATGTAATCTGTTCAGCTTTTAAGTAACCTGGTAGCTGTTCTAGCTGCCAGCAGTTCAAACTTAATCTGTGGTCTGGCTTTCATCAAGGCAAACGTTGCCAGTCATTTTGCAGTTTGAATGTGGTTGTCACTTCTACTGAGGATGTACCAGGCAGAAAATAGCCTCGTATTCTGTGTTAGTTGCGGTCTCTCTCTAGCAGGTATAAGGAGGTGGTAACACCCTATTTTATTCACTGAAGAAGGCTAGGGAGAAGGACCTTGGTTGTCTAGAAAAATACTTTTATAGTCAGTTTGCAAGCAGAGGTGTCCATTAAACAGTATCAGTGATGTTTTCTAAGGAAAACTGTTATTTCCTGCCACTCCATCTATATCCATTCATAAATGGGATCGTCTTTCGTATTATCTCTGTCACTGGTAGCCAGCTTTTCTTTTTGTCTTTAAAGGGCAGATTTTGATCCCATTGTTACATGGCATCAATGGAATGATAATGCATCCCAGTTTTGAAATGGGTGACATCTGCCAAATGGGCTCTTCATGTGTTCAGAGAGGAAGGAGACTTCAACCTTGGGCCAGATTCACTTAACTGATCCATCTTGCTTGCATATTCAAGCAGCACAGAAAAGAGATTCTTCCAGCTATGAAATTCTGTAGTGTAGGGAAATCTGTCAAGGAGAACTTGTGTGGTGGTTGTTCCTGGTACACCTGCTGGAAGAGTCATTTTGGGAACAGAGCGGGAGGTTGTGGTCTACTCTGACTGTTGAGCTGTTCATGAGGCATAATACAACAACGGTATATATAAAAGCAGTTCCAATGTATATTCAGTAACAAAATTGGGGAGTTATAACCCACCTTCTGTAAAAATATCCTTCTTTTGTGCCAAATGGTGTGTGTTGTTTCAAAGAGAGTTACTAGTCCACAGTGTCTTAAAATTATGTTAAGCTTTTCATAATCTTTTCAGTAAGTGCTACAGCTTGTCTGGTTGATTTTCAAAGCCCTCTGGTATTGAAACCAGACTGTCATTTTCCGTGGCTATACCGTTTACTAAACAGATTTGTAGTGAAATCCCCTTCCAGATGTCATGAACGTCTTCTTATCAGCTAGTGGTCTTGCCAGGGACATGCTTTCTACCTGTATTTAAGAAGGACACAGCCAAGTTGAGTCCAAAACCCTGCATAGCCAAAGGGCTCCCTCCCTCAAATGAAACAAGAGGCTGTTGGCCATAGAAACCATCAACTTTCAGGAAACAAAAAATGAGAGAAAAGTGACGGAGAGAGGGGAGGTCAAATGTATAACGCTCAAAGTGAGAAACCAGAGAGAAATCCCTTGTAGAAGACACCGGTTTTTACTGGTGACTGATGTCTGTGATTAATTCACAGACCAATCATGAAGTAGCACAATTTAAACCTGTTTGGCCTTATTCCACAATGATTATTCAGTCCTGAGTGGAGGATGAACCATATTGTTCCCCCTAAGCTGGGAAATGACATGTCCGAATAAGCTGCGCCAATACTAGACCCTGCTTTTGCAATCTTGGCTGTGAGTAGTGTAAACACCGCTGAGGCAGAATGAGACACTAAGTAAAAAAGGGAACGAGCTGAAAAAACTTTTTAGTATCCTGGTTTAGGAGTCTGAGGTGTAAAATAAAAAAGGGGTTGGTGTCCTTGGGTGGGGTTTTGAAGCATACACATGCGCTTTGTGGAAAACCAGTACCGTAATCACGGAAGATGTTAGCAGAGTTCAGAAATTCTGTGAGTGGTCACTGAGACCAACAGCTTATGTCACATAAACACTGGAGAGCTGTCAAACGGAGGTAGACTTCAAGCATTGCACTACACTGAATTAAACTCTTTTAATGTAAGTTGTTCTTAGAATGTAATAAAACTAGGCATTGGTAAATTCACCTCTGTTCAGCACTACTTTAGAAATGTTCATGTCCTCATTCTTAGTAAATTTGAGTGGACTTCACAGTTTGGTAGTTGTACTGAAATCCTGGATCATGGTAGAGGTGCTCCAGGCAGGTTCCAGCTGTCTTCTATGGTATGGAACTGCTACTTTGTGGTAATAAAATTGAGATACAGGTGTATGAAGGCATCAGGCAAGAACTATCCATGTGAGAAATAATGTGAAATAACTAACTGTTGCCAGAAAGAAAAGAAAACTCATCATGAGGTTCTTGATCTCTAGCTCTTTAAAGGCAGTTTCTAGAAAGTGTATCAGCTGGAGGCCAGGGAGAAAAAAGGTAATCCATGATCCCAAACCTTGAGATTATTTTAGAGTTATCTTGAGGACATTTAAAACCGTTAACACAAGGCCCAGGACACATGAAATGCTGCACTCTGATATGCCGATGCATCCCCATGTTGCAGTACTTGTGCGTCCCTGTGTCATCGCTGACTCCCTTGACTGGGAGATGAGATTTCATCATGCCTTTCAATTTTTTTTTCATTGGCAGATAATTGTTAATGTATTTTTATTTGATTGTTTGACATTGCCTTAATAAGTGCAAATACTTTCCTTTTTTTATAAAAGAGAAAAGAAACTAAATGTAAGTTCAGGGTTTAATAAGGTATTAATGTTACTTTTTATTGTAGCTAATCCAGTGTTGTATAGATATTTTCATATTTTCATACTGATGGAAGGAGAGTTTTGAAAGCTATTTCATTAATATGCCATCCTTTACATATATTAAATGGATTTAATAGTTTAGAGTTGAGTCAGTTATTTGCTTCTTAAGCTGCCACTTACCATTGCACAGATAATCGCATTTGGCAGTCCTCTTTTGGTTGTGCAATGCAAATTGAGTGAATATACCACGGAGATAAAATTTGCTCATAATTCTGCTGTTTGTGAGGTGAGGGCTATGGAGGAGGATGCTTACTGTGCCTCCTGCCATATGGTACTTTGCCTGGAAATAGAAAGCTTGATCTTTGGCATCACGTGGCATTACACTTGCGCACAAATGTCTCTCAAAGAAGTTGGGTGGTGTTTCATATAATTTCATTGCACTTCATTCGGATGCTCTGTTGCTCTCCAGGTGGTATAATCCATGAAACCAGTTTACTAAAGAGTTGTCTCTAAAGGACTTTGCTTGCAGAATTTTTCAAGTAAACATGTGTGTTTCTTTGCATGGCCCGTTCCTGATTTTCTTTAACATTAGTGCCTAGATTAGTATCCAGCAGAAGCTCAATGAGTATTTGAGGGAAAATCCATGTGTCATCCTGCTACAGAAAACTGGAAACAGCTGTCTAATGGGAATGGGAGCTTGAAGCTTGGTAATTCTTATTTTTTCTGGATGGCACCCAGGATTATCAGTTAATTGTTCTTTTTTTCTTCTTTGGTCCTTTTAAGTTACTGGCTTTCATGTGTGAAAGCACTTGCTAAGTATACCATTTTTCACCACTGACAATTCAGAGTTAAGGGCATGTTAGCTTGTGGTGTTAGAAAGGGTTATTTTAAAATCTGAGATTTGTCTGGGTTTTTTTTTCCTGAATTTAGACTTTCTGTAATTCTGTAAAAAATACAGCTTTAGTGTACTATGGGACATGTATGATTTTCTAATGACTGTTTATTATATCTAATTTGGAAAGCAGGATTAAAAAGGACCACTTTTCATATGACACAGTAAGCTAGTTTCACTGTGATAATATGATCTTTGGTTGACTTTGTTTCCGCTGTTAACACTGGACTACATAATTAAAACAAGTCAATACTTTTCTATGAGCAAAAGCAACCCTGCTTTTTTAAAGTACACAGTTGCTGTCACAATACTGGCAGTGAGCAGGCTGTGCAAGAGGATCAGGTGAGTGTATTATGCCATTCCCCAAGACCACCTCCATGTCTGTTTGGCTGTACTGAGCTCACCACAGTAATTTCTGAGACTGTCACCACTTCAGCATCTGAGCTAAGGTGTGAAACATGGCAGGAGACCGACCCTCTTGACAAAGAGAATATGGGAGGAATATATCCCATTGCCATCAGGTTGCCTTCAAAGTGGCTAACGTTCTTTCTGTAAAAAATCTTCCCAGTGCGCTGATTTTGAAGAACACTATGGGCCAAAGCCACGAATGTTTTGAAGGCAAGGGTGGTTCTAAGACAACCCTATCTCATTCATTGCAACTCAGCTCATACAGGACCCCTGCATTCAGGGAGATGTGGTTGGCAGAAGTGATGATTTTCTGACTTTCACTCAAATCTTCCAACAGATTGTATTACTACAGAATTATAAATTAGTGTAAGTTGCAGTACCGTGAAGGCTGTTGCAAGTTCAACTCTTGGTGCACAAACTGTTGATGTTTTACCGCTGACACCAGGTAATGATGCATGCATTTGCTTGACAGGTATAAAGAAGCGCATTCCTGCACACAGCGAGGAGTTTGTTTGCTGTCACTGAGGCATAAATAAATGTACACGAACGCAAGACCAGGCCTTAGGAAGATGAGGCTCTGCAACGTGGAGAGGGAATTGCACATAAGAAGAAATTCACCAAGCGCGGAGGTGCCTAAAGCTGCTTGCAGTGCTTAAGCAAATGACACAAATTTCAAATATTCAAGCTGGCTTGTGAATAGGATCATAGAGGGGGTAAAAGTGGAAGTATGTGATTCTGTCTTCCATTTGTCCTTCTTCTCCTTATACCTCTGCCCTGGGAGAGTCTGATGGTCAGCAACCCTTGAATGCCAGGGCAAAGGGGTAGGTATCGCAGTCTGTAGATGTACCATGTCCTGAAGGGACAGAGGAACAAGGGCAGAGGAACAACATGCAAGCATTAAAAGGAGAAGTGAGCTTCTGTGTACATCATTTGCCTAACACCCTTCCTGCAAAGGCAGGATTGCATGTGTCCTTTCAGACAGCTACAGCTCCCTTCTCCTTATGAACAGAAATTAAAGAGTTGTTACAGGCTTGAACGCTTAGCAGGTATTAAGAGTTGGCATGTTTGTTGCCTCTGTGAGTAAATCAACTGCTGATAAGGTGAAGAAATCACATGTTGAGGCAGGTTATAAAACCACAGATCCACGTGGTTGTTGAGATGTTCTGACAGGCTTAGGAGATTTTGAAACTTAACTGCATTGGCAGACTGCCTGTCACAGTATGGATAGGGCATATGGGAACAATGCTCTGATGGTACCCAGAAGTAATCCGGTAACAACCTAAGTCTGGGCAGGTGTCACTGGCATGCCTGGGTTGCCTGGCTGCTGCGTACCAGATCTTCACTCCAGAGCCATGCAGACAGCTTAAACTGGGCAGCTGCTATTATATTCTGTTCTGAGGCACGCTATTTGCATGCCTTGTGTAGCTCTTTAGCCACAGACAGCTCAGCCAGAGCTTTGTATCAAAGATGAATCATCCTTTCTGTCATGGCATAATCAAGGATTTTTTTTTTGTTTGTTTCTATCACTCGGGAAAAAAGTGGTGGTGTCCCCTCCAAGTCGTGGCTGGATAAGCTGCTTTTGTTTCCCCACTCATTTCATGACTGGGGAGAGGGAACGAGCTGCAGAAGGATGACAGTTCCAATGTACACTTGGCTTTCTTGGTGCCCTCCCTTCCCCCTCAAAAAATCTGTGCTTGATGAGATGAGCTGCAGGAGCCGTGGGTTTGCAACAGTAGCAGCAGGATAAATATTTCTGTATTTCTAGATGATTTTAAGATGATTGGTATATGTTCCCCTCCTGTTTTTGGCAAAGGTTAGCCCCATTAGATGTACTGCTCTTCATTTCATCTTCTCCCATCTGTTCTGTCTCTTTTCAGTAGAAACCAAGGAGATGTAGCTCCCACTCGGGCTGCCAGATACCTCTGTCTCCCATAGATAAGAAAATATCTCTGTGTGAAGTAGAGCAGTGCCCTGCTGCACACCCACATCAGATTGTACCATGAGGGCAGACCGTGCTTTCTCAAACTCCTATATGATATCATATCCCCTCTGTCAGCTCATGCAGATGAGGGAATACCAATGTCCCCCTCAGTTAAGCGATGTTGATTCCCAGGCCTAAGCTAGGAGCCTACAGGATCCCAACAGCCTTTTCCTGAGCAACCAGGTTATCATAGCGGTAGGTAAGAAAAACAAATCTTTGTTTAAAATATTAAAACCGTGATACAGTGAGTAAATAAAGAACAGTGCATGTAGATAAGGTCTACAGAATTTATAGATGACAATTATATAAAACCTATGATTATCTGGATAATAAAGCCATAAAGACAGATAATGATTATATTGAAAAACTCCAAACTTTACCTTGGAACTCACTGCCAGGTGGCCATTTCATTAAGGAAGAAATCTTACTTACCAAGCTCCAGAGCCTTGCTGCATTTCCCTGACTTTTAAAGGTTTTGTAGTGTCTGTATGTGAGAACAATTTCATGCCGTGAGTTCTGTGTAGAGAGGAGCATTATCTTTGAGAAAAGCTGTCTTCATGTTAATTCATTTAAACTTACCTCTGTGAGGCAAGCCGATATTTATTATAAGTAGTTATTTATTACAAATACTATATCACTGGACTATATATGAAGTAAGATGGTTTGCAGTTGTTACGGTTTGAGAAACCCACAACAATTTATTGTCATTTAGACAATTATTCTATCACCCGATGACCCCTCCCCACCCAGGAAGGGGGAATCGGGAAGAAAACAAGGAAACCCAGGGGTTTCAATATAAACAGATTTAATAGGATAAGATTAGATAATTAACAGTAATAAACTAAAGAACCAATAGTGACCCCGATACCAATATAAAATATAGAAGGATTATACTCAGCCAACTATATCAGTAGGAAGCTGTGCACTCCCAGCAGGGGGCAGGAAATGTTGGAGACTGCGAGTGCTACGGCTTCGGGAAGAAGGGAGAGGCTCAGGGGTCTGGCACTGGGGCAAGAAGTTCTTTGGATTGCCGCCATCAAGGGAGAGCCCCCCTCCTCAGCAAACTTTCTAATTTATATTGAATATGACATTCATGGTATGAAATAATCCCGTTGGCCAGCTTGGGTCAAGTGCCCGGGTCTTGCTCCTCCTCATCCCTGCACCTGGTGAGCTCAAAAACACTGAGACCTTGAAACCCCCACACCATAGCTGGCTATAAAGTAAATATTTTCACAAATTGAGACACTAGTCTCTTCTAAAAGTACAGTTCTCCCAAGCATTAGAAAATAAATTAGTCCTGTGTTGCTCAAACCAGGACAGCAGTGAAGCTGGTTTGCTTTTGCTTGGTGATGAGATGCCTGGCTTCTATCTTCTGACTCTTACTTTTGACATCTTCTGGTCTCCTCGTTTCCTATTTAGTATTAACTTCGGATAAGTGAAGTCACATTAGAAAGATTAGAAAGTGACTTTTATTCATGCTTTCTGAAACTTCAGTTTATAGTGACTTAAGCATTTTTAATGTTACACTGTGAAATATTGTACAGTCAACTGAATGAGATTACCAGGTAGGTAGCTTCCCAGATGACACATCCATTTTGCCAAATTATGGGACAGGGGCATATTCCCACTGCCATACAGTGGCAGTAAGGGGGATGGTGCTCCTGGCACAAGCACCTTTGATGGGAACCTTTGCATCAGAGTATGTGGAAGGATGTACCCCATGTGCAGGGTCATGTTATCATTGCTAGAGACTCAGGCCGGGGCTCTGGTCTCGGCTCTCCTAGTGCATTGCTGGGGTACGAGTATTCTCACAGCCACGGCTTGGGTGGAGGAGACAGACGACAAATGAGGGGTGTGATAAGAAAAATAGTATATGTGTCCTGAATACATCCATGTCGGTGTGGTATTTTAGCCAGTGATGCAAGAACAACCATATTGTGTAAGATGCCAGCACCTGTACCTCTGGGTCTTTTCTCCCAAAGAAGTCTCCTCAGTGCTTTTTTAGTTATTAATCATTTTAGTTAATATTAATTGTTAATGGGGAGAATTTATTTAAAACCACATGCTTTGAGTGCTGATTAATTTTTTGAGGTGGTAGGGAATAAGTCCTCTGAGAAATTTTGTGTTTGGCAGCTAGCGTAACTGACAAGAAGTTCTTAAATTTGATGCTATTCCAATATTATTCCAGAAGTGTATTCCTCCCTGATTGCTACATGGGGGGAACGATATTACTGTATTTTACTATATTACATATTACTATATTACTGTGTTTAGCAGTATATTACTACAGGGAACCTGTTTGGCTGTTTACATGCATATAAGGTTCTGTTGGCATCTTAAAAGGTTTATCTGTAGATAAAAGCATTGCAGATTGCTGCGTCTTGGCCAGTAGTTTGTGGTTTATCCTGCACAATGTCAACTCTAAATTCACACTCTCTCAAAGCTACAATGCAACTAGTTTATGTGTATTTCCACTATGCTTTTCCTTGTTTGAGGGTAACAATGATGAAAACCAAACAAAAAGGAAGATGTTTTATTCACATACTTTGATTTTAGAAGTACTTGAATTTGTTTGGCTCAATAGGCAAATGTCTTTTATTGACAGTGTGGTTTGCATTTGTATAGCAATGCTACTTCCTCACACTGTTTCATAAGGTCACAAATCTCTTTAAAGTGCAAATCACGGCCCTTAAAGACTGTAGAGTTCTGTAGCAAACCAGAGCCACTTTTTGAAGCTAGTCCTGCTAAACACTGGTGTGCTGATGGTCTTTAGGCACTGAAATATTCTGCATCCCCTTGAATGGTGTTCCATAATTCAATGGGTGATTGGGTATTATTGTGCTGATGCATTTGTACATTTATATCCACTATTGCTTTCATTTTTCCTGGTGATTACAGGAGGACCAGGAACAGAACCTAGGCGTAGGAAATCACATTCAGGAGTACCTAAGCAAAAGTTAGTATAGATTTATCTAGTTTGTGTTGTCTGAGATATAAAAGAAAAGATGCACCTATATATTGGGAAAGCTCAATTCAACATGCCAAGTGCTGATATCAGTTCCAGTCAGAATACAACAGTAAGAACAGGTCTTACTGAAAAGTCTAAAGAAAATTAGTAAAAGAATTGCAGTCAGTCATTGTTGGTGAACTTCTATTTTATGCTAAATATTTTACAGACTGTTCGCAGTTTTAAACAAAACTATAGTGGCTTTCGAATGTTAGGTTGGAGGATTTAGAGAGATTTCATAACATGGTAACTTTGACTTTTGGAAGGAAGGTATTATTATGATTTATGTATGTAAGGTTTGAAACACTGCCTGCTACTAATGTGTTAATTCAAAAATACATTTATGGTAGCGGGCACTAAGGAAAAACGAGAGCTATGGGATCTTCAGCTTTGCATGGAGAAACTGTTCAGATTTTTCTCAAGCTAGGCATACACAACATAGGTAGGTGTGTAGTACAGATGAGAGAGGAAGCATTTTTTTGTTTATATAAAACTCAAAGATTGAGGAGATGAGAAGTCATTCAGGTCTTTGAAACTAGATTATCCTCTCACTGCAACTAAGATTTTCAAGTGTGTTTGGCGAGTACCGGTAATGCAAATTTAAGATACTTTAAAAAGTGTAATCTTCAAAGAGTTACAGTGCAACATTTCCTGAAAATAAGGCTAGTTTAGAGTGTTTAAAGTTTAGTAGCTAAAAACATCAACCATACCTCAAGTTCTTGGTTTCTATGTTCATGGTTATTGTTTGCAGAATCGTATCAAGAAATTGAGAAAATATGCCACTGACATTGAAAATGGAACAGCATAAATATAATGTACTGTACTCTTAAGCATTCCTTTAAACTGGCAGACTTGAATATGGGGAAGATGATTATATATTCCCTGTTTCCTTCCCTGAGTTTCAGTATATTATGGTAAGTTCATAAGAACCTTCTGGAGCTTATTTTGTTGTCAACCTACATCTACAACTCCTTGCAGAAAGGAACATCTCTTTCTGAGTAATAATTTAATTACTTCAGTGCACTTGGATTCCAGTGGCTGAAATAATTTTCACCCTTAAACTTCCCAGACTCCTGTCTGAGGCACTGTAGATCTCTATCCCTGCCTGTCTTGTCAGTCTGGATGGTTTTTATCTCCTATTTCTTCAGGCCTTTGATTTAGTTGCTGTCTTTGTCTCCACCATCTGGAATCTTTTTTTCACTCTGTTGCCTTTGTGTGGAACAGAGATCCTTTAACTGAACCCACACAACTTCATGGTCACCCAGAAATAATCCCAAAACTCATGTTTTTGCACATTCCTACCGTCCACCTACCATTTCTGTCTCATTCCTTCCTTCGGCAGATTTAGATAGTACACTTTATGGAAAAAGTACTTGGAATCACTTTAATCTTTGTGAAACGATTTGCAAGACTGTGGTTAAGAACCTAATGGAAGGTTACAACCATTGTGTAATTTTTCAGGCAAGGCACACTTAAAGCCAGGAGTCATATTTCAGGATGAATTTTCGTGTCTGTGCCTATCCCTTTGGAAGTACATTTAGAGGAGACACAGAGGAGACGATAGTAAAAATAAGACATTAAGAATGTGAAACTCTTAGTACATTGGAGATTGGTTTAAGTCACTGGAATGATAATAATAACAACACCTAAGTATCAGTTCTCTGGTTTTTCTACATAGCAGAAAAGAGATTCTGAGGTGGCAAGCTATAATGCAATAAATGGGAAGATACACTCATGTTTGGTCTCATATTTCTACAGATGCATCCCTGTTTTTCAGTCCTCCATTTACAGATGCTGTAAAATTGGGGGGAAAAAAAAAAAGTGTATTTCTCTTTCAGCCATTAATGAATTCCCTGATGATGTTTTTACAAATAAAGAACGGCAGCAAGGAGGAGTTCTACTTCATATCATTGCCGTAAGTTTTCCTCTACTGTGCTTCATTTTTGTTTGCCTTTCATTTGTCCTGTAAGATGTTAATCTTCCTAGTGGCCTTACTAAGTAGAGCTCTGTATGTATCAACATGTTTTTGATATTTTGATTTCAGTGTTTCTAATATGTCTGTATGGGTACAAGTGCTCAAAAGGTAACATCTTAGGGACATGGTTTAGTGGTGGACTTGGTACTGCTAGGTTAGCAGTTCAACTCAGTGATCTTAAGGGTCTTTTCCGACCTAAATGATTCTATTATTCTATGATTTATGAAGAAAATGATGCAAGTCTGAATTTGCAGTGCCTGTGCATTCATCCTCTAGGAGATAAAATCCTGGCTGCATGGATCACAGACTTGTATTTGTTTCTATTTAATCTTGTATAAACAGGATTTGGGATTCCTTTGTTCATGACATTAAGCATAATGTGGAAGATTCTTGATTCTCTTTTCTTTCCTGTTGTGCCCCTATGGAAAAGATGCAGTTGTAATTAAAAAACCCACAACCCTGAAGAAATATAGAAAATGTAATGGCGAGTTTTAATTCTATTGTAGAAAAAACAAAACAAGTAAGGCCTGTAGGCTCCAGTTTTCGATTACCAGCTTAGGGAAAGTACAGTAAGAAGGAGCTGTGTTTGCTGGAGAACAGCAGGATTAGGCCCACTGCATGAGCACAGCGCATAAAGCCACATAAGAGAGTGGGAGAATCGCATGTATGCAGGGAACTAGCATCATTCCTAAGAGTTTTGGTGCAGTGAGCCATGGTCAGGGTCTCCTTGTTTCCAGGTGTGATTATTTCTTGAGTATTGTTAATCAACATGGTGTTACTTTCTAATTAATTACTCAATCTGGTAATTAATTGAAAATATAGATGATGACTGTGTAACTTTGTGAGCCTTGCCCATTACTTTCTTTTATATGAAGTCTGTTGTGACACCCTATTCTGTCAAACTGTGGTACCTTTCATATTCGACAGTCTGGCAAACATTTGTGTCCTCAACTTAATCTTACATTCAAAAATCTTGGGTTTATGCCATAAATTGATTAGCAGAGGGATTTTTATTTGGAATGGAATAAAAAATGAAGCTATATATTTCCACTAGTCTGAATAGATACAGTATTACCTTCTTTCCTCTTTTCTTGTACAGGAAAAATCTGAAGTATTTCCTGAATTTATTTTCTTTACAGGCTCTTTATATGTTCTATGCTTTGGCTATAGTATGTGATGACTTCTTTGTTCCATCCTTAGAGAAAATTTGTGAGGTATGTTAAAGAACTTTATTCCTCTTTGAGAAATTTATTTAGAGAATATTATGGAATCACATATTTTGTGCTGTCATTGTTTGGAGTTCATTCCTGTCAACTTTTTGGCCTCGGTCCTTTTCAAATGATTTGAGCTTCCCATCCAACAATGAACCTGTGGTCTGGGCACATTGGTCCCCCTGGCCACACTCAAGGAGAAAAAAGTAAAGTTTTAATGACATCAGATGGCAAAGCCCACTTTTAAATACCTGAAGCATGTAGGTAGGACGGATATGATATATGGATGAGTTGGGTTTATTATTGTACTCCTAGTTTTAAAAGTCACTTGTGGAAAGAAATCATACATAGATAAATTAATGTGTCAGCTATGCAAATTTTATTGCACATCTACCACTATATCAGCAAGGAGAAAGCAAGGACTCCTACCATAAAGTGGAGAAAAGTGAGAAAAGGAAGAATGCATGAGAAAAGTATGTACCTTGCTTTGATGTGGTATGAGAATACCTATTTTATACACAAAAAATAGTAAATAAATTTAATTCCTTTACACAGTTGATGAGGAGACTTTGTAAAATTACATGTAGGATTCAAATTGATCAAAGTTGATCAGGACAGCGTAGAATTTATACTTGGCATGTAAATGTTGTGTTAGTGTTAGGTAAGGCTTTGGTGAATTACTACAAAATTAATACAAAATACAAAGCCAGATTTTAATTCCTTTTTGAGGGCAAAATGAAAATCTCATCTCCTTTACTTTTTAATAAAACTGCCTGTGACCATCTTCTGAAAAAATCCTGTAGCTAGTTGAAAAGTATATTTTCCTGTGGATATATGTACTAAATTCCTATTAGTGTTACTCAGAGCTATGTACTTATATTTATCAATAGAAGAACAAATAGAAGAATAAGGGAGGTGGTCAAAAATAGTAAAATACTCAATAGGGATCTTTTCTTCCCCTTTTCACATGTTCTGCCTTCAACATGTACCTTATACACCGTGTTTAAGTTGTACCAGTTGGGTTGTACCAATTAAGTTGTCACTGATCCTTCATAAAATCTTTGCCTCTTGTCTCACGTTCTGCTGAACATTAAAACTGCTAAGAAGAATTCAGATATCACACTTATATTTGAGCTCCTGCAACTGTATGGCTGGTACAGTAAGGGCTTGTGTTTATGTTTTGCCAAGTTCTGTAGGATGCCATTTTCATCAGCTCAAAATGTTGCATACTGCCTGAAAAATACAGGATTTCTGTGCCGATCCTTCTGTCACTAATTGTTTTTCTGTCGTTGGAAGAAAAGTAAGGTACTAAAGATGAGTCTAGAGACTCTCAAAAAGGAAAAAGCTCCTCAATAAAACCTTCTTTATAGTTCAAGGGAAAGATCTTCAGACAGTATTAAACTGATGCAGCCATGTTTCTGCCGGTCTGAGAACTCGAAGTTATCTATATCCTATTACAGCTTAAGAGACACTGTCATAAAAATAGATCAGTCTACAGTACACAAGCCTCTCTGTGTCTAATTGGACTAATTTTGTCTGTGTCAGCAGACTCACTTTTGATTAATACAGTTGTAAAGTGAAGCCAGAATCAGGCCTGCTGTTTGTAAGATTTATTCGCAAAGGTTATGTTTTTCTCTTACGGATTTTTATTTTCAAATTTTGGAAGCCCGACGAATTGCCCTTAATTCTTGAATGATTGTGTTTAGAGTTCCAAAAGTAAATTAATTAAAACAATTTGAGATGTTTACAATCTTTTTGAATCTGCAGAGATGCTTTTCTCTAATCAGCTATATGTAAGCCGCAATTAGCTATTCAGTTATATATATATAAAAGTAGGTAATTTTATCTGACATTTTACTTGCACAAAGTATATTTGCCATCTCAAAAGGCAGTGCCTAATTTTGTATCATAGTGACTGTTCATGCTTTAACAGCATTGTGGCCAGAAAATGAAGAGATTCTGTCTTTGCAGCTGTAGAACTGTGCAATGTAAATACAATAGCAGTGCTGAAATTACCAATACTTTTCTTCCAGAAACTACATTTGAGTGAAGATGTTGCTGGAGCCACATTCATGGCAGCAGGGAGCTCCACTCCAGAACTGTTCGCATCTGTTATAGGTATGGAGCCCATACACTAGCTTTTATGAGATCTGCTGTTAAAAAATCGGCAGCAGATCAAGCAGAGGTATCCAAAAGTGGTACCATTCTTCTGTCAATTTATAATCAGCAATTGCAGCTGTCAGCTAGTCTGTGGTTCATGGTATAATTAACTACTCAAAATATCTCATGAAACTGTGAATCTCCTCTCAAAACACAGAAAGGAATGGCTGATTCTGAACATAGGAAGTAAAAGAAGAGATGTATTGCAGTCCCCTGAGAGAGAATTTGAGATATTTGATGCCTCTTTGGCTTCTTTCTTCACAAATAAAGGGAATTAATTTTAGCAAGGAAGTAGGAGAACAGGGAACATGGGAAAAGAACAAATTAATGTATAGACAAGTCAGATCTGTTAAAGCCAGAAGGACATGGTGTACGTTACGTACAGAATTATTTGAAGTAATCATTAAAGACTATTGTTGTAGAGAGGAGGTCTAAATGACAAAAGCAGTACCTGTTAAGAGAAGAAAGGACACAGGATTACCCTGATAGAGAAGGAGGAAAGCAACACATCTCATGCAATCGTAGAATCTTAGAATAGTTTGGGTTGGAAGGAACCTTTAAAGGCCATCTAGTCCAACCCCCCTGCAGTGAGCAGGGACATCTTCAGCTGGATCGAGTTGCTCAGAGCCCCATCCAACTTGACCTTGAATGTTTCCAGGGATGGAGCGTCTACCACCTTTCTGGGCAACCTGTTCCAGTGTTTCACCACCCTCATCGTAAAAAATTTCTTCCTTATATCTAGTCTGAATCTTTCCTCTTTTGGTTTAAAGCCATTACCCCCTGTCCTCTTGCAACAGGCCTCTCTACCTTTTGTATAAGCCCCCTTTAAGTATTGAAAGGCCTGAATAAAGTCTCCCCAGAGCCTTCTGTTCTCCAGACTGAACAACCCCGACTCTCTCAGCCCTTGATCGGGCAGCCAGGAGCAGATACCAACCACAAGGTTCCCTTTGTTGCCTCGATCTCCAGTTCTGACCCATATGCTTTCAACCTAGTCATGGCTATCCTTCAGAGACAGCTCTTCTTCACACTCTGTCCATTTCTTGATGTAGAGGGCAATGCCTCTACCCCTCCTTCCTTGCCTGTCATAGAATCATAGAATGTGTTGGGTTGGAAGCAGGGACATCTTTAACTAGATCAGGTTGCTCAGAGCCTCATCAAGCCTGGCCTTGAATGTCTCTAGGGATGGGGCCTCTACCACCTCTCTGGGCGACCTGCTCCAGTGGTTCACCACCCTCATTGTAAAGAACTTCATCCTAATGTCTAATCTAAACCTACCCTGCTCTAGTTTAAAACCATTGCCCCTTGTCCTGTCGCTACATGCCCTTGCAAACAGCCCCTCCCCATCTTTCCTGTAGGCCCCCTTCAGGTACTGGAAGGCTGCTGTAAGGTCTCCCAGAGCCTTCTCTTCTCCAGGCTGAACAACCCCAGCTCTCTCAGCCTGTCCCTTCTGAACAGCCTGTAGCCATCAATAGCTGCACTCCAGTCATGGGATTTGTCCCCCCAAGTTTCAGTAATGGCAACTAGGTCATAGCATTCTAGGAGCACAGTGGCTTAAATTTGATAAATATGTCTTTAGTAAAGCCTTAGTAGGCTTTCTGCAACTATGCCAACTGACATTTTTACAAACTTTAGGGAAATACGGTTTAAAGGAATGCACTATAACCTCGTGTCCAACTTACTAAAAAGCAACGAGTGTAAGCATTTAAGGCTCCCTTTAGCAAAAGATTTAAAGTACAAGTAGATAGAGCTCTGTAGTGCATTCATGTTATTTTTGGTTCTGCCTCAGTGCTGAAGACTACATTAGGGAATCCCTGGAGGTCCACTCCAGCCATTAATTTTTGTCATGCTGATAAAATTATGTTACAGATTTGAGGCATAGGTGGGTTCAGTAAAAAGTCGGTACTAGAACAGGTTAATTCTGAATCCTGTTGTCTGTTTGGGTCAGAAGGCACACATTACTGCACCCAAAGCAGCTACCATTTTTTTGAGGGAAGGGTCTCTTACTCCCATGAGACATTGCAAGGAAGAACATGCTAAATATTAAATACCTGGGAGAAAGGTTTCTGTGCTTTTGTTACACTGTTTGAAATAAATTCCATGCTCCTAATGTGACTGGAGATGTTTTATGCTCATTTGAATGGATTACTATACCACTATACCACTAACAACCAAGTGAAATACAGGACTTAGTGTTGAACTAACTAGCTAAGAAATCATTTACTTTTAATAAAAATGTATACATAGAGATGTTAAGCCAAAAAGGGGGAGCTGCTAGCTAGACTAAAAGCACAAAATACTCCACAGAGAAGTGCGCATTTACTATGAAACATGTTTTGGTTAAACATTCAAACTGTCTCTTGTTCTCAGGTAGTACGTGTTCTAAGTAATTGCCTGTGACCCAAAATGAAATGACAGAGATAATAATGCATGTTTTGCTCCCTCTGCAGGTGTATTTATCACTCATGGAGATGTAGGAGTAGGGACCATTGTTGGTTCAGCAGTTTTCAACATCCTCTGCATTGTTGGCGTCTGTGGATTGTTTGCAGGACAGGTGAGTAAGATACTTATCTTTATGGAGATCAATTGCTTACAATTTAGGGGTTTCCATGAACAAAAAAAAAAGAGTATTAGTCAAAAAAAAAAAAAAAA
>VYXH01012312.1:482704-493421 GCA_013397275.1 Burhinus bistriatus | reverse complement strand
ACTGAAAGAACCTCTTCTTATTATCTTTAGCTGCAGTGGCCAAGCTGAGTTCTGCTTGGGCTTTGGCCCTTCTAATTTTCCCCCTGCATAGCTTCACTACATCTTGGTATTCCTCATAAATTGCCAACCCCCTTTTCCACAGAGTGTACACTTTCCTTTTGTTCCTGAGGTCCAGCCAAAGCTCTCTATTTAGCCAGTCTGGTCTTTTTCCCCGTCGGCTTGTTTTTCGGGACATGGGGATGGCCTTCTCCTGTGCTTTTAAGAGTTCCTGCTTAAAGTATGACCAGCCTTCTTGGGCACCTTTGCCCTTCAGGACAGTCTCCCAAAGGACACTCTCAACCATGCTCCTCAACAGGGTAAAGTCTGCCCTTCGGAAGTCCAAGGTGGCCGTTCTGCTGGCTCCCCGCCTTGCTTCTCCAAGAATTGAAAACTCTACCATTCCGTGGTCAGATATTAGTAGTTTTTACTTCTGAGGCATTTGTGGGATTCTGATGTCGTCTCCCTGCATGCTCTCCTCACTAACCACTGTGTGGTAAAGGGATGATAGCACAGAGTGCTTGCCTGTCCACCTGTTTCCCTTCAGGAAATGTGAAGATTATTTAATGCTTGTGAAAATCATGCAGAACTTTTAGGAAAGGGAACAAGAAAGCTAATAAAAACCTGTACTCCTGAGAATGGTGTCTCCACTAGCAAGTGTCCACAGCAGATTTTTTCTCTAATTTCCCTCAAAGGTGCACTGAGACTGCAGTTTCAGTCGGTGTCCTTTTGGCTTCTCCAGCACCCATTACTCAAATACATGCTGCGTTGGAGGGACCATTGTTCAAAGTGTGAGAGTGAAGATATTATCACAGGCAAACCTACCTGGGATGAGAGAGGAGGTGAAGAAGAGATGAAGGAGGTGACAGGGTTTGAAGTGAGCAGTGGGAGAGGAGGATGGCAGTGTTAGCCTAACTGCTTTATAGATGGGTGCTTTATGTGTCAAGAAGCTGTCCCAGAAAACCATCACATGGCTGCCTGTTGCATCTCCCTCCTGTTGAGTCAAAATATGCCATGACCTTTCAGTGACTATTAGTTGACACTTGGCTGGCTTCACAAGCTGAGCTGCACCTTCCCCAGCAGCAGCTTTCAGAAACAGGAACGCTGCTAGTAGCAGGGAGAGAACTGGAGCTGGCCTTTGGCTTACCTGCAGCCAGTGGTTAGCAAGTTTCAGGATCCACCAAAAAACCTCCCTTGGCTTCACGAAGGTGTAAGTCTAACCTTAATCTGATTTTCCACAGGAGGGAAGTCTGATTACTTCCCCAAAAAGAATAGTTGTTTTGAGTGAGGAACTTTCTTCCCACCAAGGATAGTTAGTCTGTTGCTCAAGGTGCAGATAAAAGGGGGGTTCATATGCTGCACATCTCTCTTTTATGCTTTTAAGTTTTGTTACTTTTAAAAGCTTCAAATGGTAAAATATGAAAGCTTCCATTACTCAAGTTTCAGAGGAAAAAGAAGAGTTTTTTACCACAAGATAAATTCAATTTCAAGGGCAAGTTCTACAGACACACGTAAAGGCAAAATATTTGTACTTTGTGAATAACACTCCTATTTTATAAGTACAAACATGTGGTTCACTGCCCATGGCTTTTATTATGTTGATCCAAATTTCCACCAGGTGGCATGGTTCGATTCCTGCGTAAAACCAGAAACTTGAAAAAAGTGGGTTTCTGAGGGCCTGACCAGGAGTCAACTGAAGTCAGCAAGAAGCTTTCTGTTGATTTTGACAGGGTTGTTGGTGATGACCCTTCACAGTGAGCAGGAGGTTTAGGTAGTTTGTTAAAAGGAAAAGCTGGTCTCAGAAGATACTTTTCTAAGGAATATCACAAAGGAGAAGCGAAAAACACTTTTCTCTGTCTCACATTTATGAAAACCACTTTTGTGATTTTTACGTGGACCCTGTTTGTACCATATGGGACTGAGGTATGGATGTTTATGGGCATAGGGAGTGAGGCTGAAGAGCTGTTAGGAAAAGGTAAGAGCAATGTGCTGCAATAAGTCAAAACAGCTGCAGTTATTTATATATTTATAGTGATGTATTCTACAGCAGTACTGAGTCTTTTATCATGGTATTTCATCAAAGCTGAATATGTTTGGTCACTGTCTCCTTAGTGCTCTTAGAAACAGTTCCAGAGTAACTGCAGTGCTCCCTTGTTTTTCATGACAGTGTAAGATACAGACCCACTTTGGAGAGTTCACTGGAGAAACTCACTTGAGAGCAGTTAATTTGATGAGACTGGTAAAAACATAGCTGGCCTTTTTGCCTTACCAGGGTTGCTGTCAAACATTTATTTTTGTTTGTCTAACTAAAGCAAATGTTAAGCTACTGTGGTTGAGTCCTCTTCTCTAAGATTGGTTCCTAGGTAGCCTCTTCTGTGAGGATTGGTTCCTAGGAAGCTTGTCTGGCTATATATTCCTTCACAGAAAAGCTGCTGCACTCTAACTGTAAGGGTCATTGGAATGGATGTGCTCCTTATTTGCGTCATCAGCTGCAGTACTCAGCAAGGTTAATTTGTTTTAGATGTCGGGGCAGGGGGAGCATAATTGCTGCTTTATGTTTACCAAATGCAAAATTACTACTAGTTCTATTCTCCATTAGAGATACTAAACTGCAAAACAAGACTACAGAATGGATTCTTTGAGTAGGGCATATTTCTTTGTGAAACCAAAGATCTCTTTATGACACTTCAGGCGACCCCAGTGTACTCACTGAAAACTCATTTTAGTGAACCAAAGCAAGACACTCAAATACTAAAGGGTAAAAGATACAACTGTTTACTGGTGATTTACAGGCTTGCTAGGTTTTTCTTGTTGTATAGTAACAGAAGGATATATTTCTTCAACTTAAAATATGTTAGAAGATGCTTGAGACAACAAAGCCTCTTTTGCATGATGTGATTTACATGCATACATGGATCCAGTCTTCTTCCTGAAAATGCTTCAAAAATATTTCAACATGGTAACAATGCAAAAAAATAACAATATAGATTTCTGTGTGTTTAGAACAGGTCCATTTTAATTCCTTTGTTTGAGTTGAATGTTTTCTTAGATTTCCTTTGCTTCCTGACTGGAACCATGCACTAATAATTATCTTTCACTTCTACCTCCTAAATTCTCTTCCTCTTCTTAATGTAAGTAATGCAAGAGGGGACTGGGAGGGTGAAGCCAAGCTAAGCAAAGCAGAAAACAAGCAGCAAATAATTTTGTTGGGTTTTTTTTTTCCCCATACATATTATTACATGTAACAATTAATATTTATTACAGTCATATGCATATTTCCTGCCCTGCTTTCTAACACCACATGGGTATGTCTCCTGTCTGCTGAGCCTTACTTTGCTTGCTATGTGTAGTCTGTAGCATTTGTGAGAATACTGGTTTGTTGTGGAGCTCTTAAAGTCCTTGTCTGTACTTGTGTTGATTCCCAATGTAATTTTGTCTGTTTGTTTTCTTAACACACTGGAACAAAACTCTTAACCTTGGTACAAGTTCCTTTATATAACAAAGGCTTACTTATAACATACGTTTGTTCTTGACAATTGTTGTTTTTCATTGTTTCAAATCTTGTCATGTTAGAGATATTGATAATATTCTGTGAAAGTAAAGTGAAGATTTGTAAAAGGAGTGAGCACAACATTAGGGACTTCTGGATGTGCAGCTCCTTGATCCAGTGGGATAACTTTAGAGGTTTCAGGAGCGCTGTCTATACTGCCACAGTGCAAGTGCTTTTAGAGAACGCTTACAAAACCGTAGTGGGACATAAGCAAAGAAAACTGGTACTACAGCTAGGTAAAAACTGCTCCCGCTCATCTGAGAGTGGGCTGGTGGCTACCTTAGCAGAGTGAAATCCCTTTTCTGCATGTGATCTAAATGAGGTGCACAACTGATGAGCAGATTCACCAGGCTGCAGCAATATTATAGGAAAGTCACTCGTAAATTCAAGCATTCGGATGAATATTACCCTCACCTGAGCCTGAAAAGAATGGCGCTGGTTGATGGGAAGCATGGTAAGATCGATTCCACAACTAACTCTGTCCCTTGTGATCATTAGTGAAGGGGATGCAGCAGTATGGCAAAAACAGTGTTGTCATGGTGGATGAGATCATCTGTTCCAGTCCCCCCAAATACCGATTCCCTGAAGCTGGATTACGGATTATGATTACAAATAAGTTTGGACCACGCACCAGAATGCGGATGGCAAGCCGACTCATCATTAATGAGGTAAGTTCATTAAGAAAACAATAAATGACTGTGAGGCAGAGGGGTTGCCAAAGAGCTATACTCATAGTGATTCTGGAATTCAGATTCTCCCATGTTTCTAGGGATGGGCTAGAGCTATGTCTTTCTCTAGCAGCTGTGCCACAGCAGATTGGAAGATGGATTCCCAATTGGTGATGCTGCCCATCTTAATGGGACGGTGGTCACCAAGGAGGGACTCCCTTATCTCCCTGCCAGAAGATGTTTCTTTCAGTGTGTGCGTGTGTATGTATGCACATTTGGATTTTATCTGCAGCAGAAGAATTTGATCATTACAAAAGTAGTCAAGCCTAAGAAAGGATAATGGACAGGGCAACCAAAAATCTGTAACAACTGCTCATTGCAGCACGTCAAGATCACATCGGGTGTTTGCATACCTCTGAGTCTGCGGTGTAGTGCTCAGCTCAAAATGAAAATGGACCAAAATATTTTCATGAGAGGAATTTGCCCTGGACAGTTTCAGTTAACTCTTGCTCAATGTATTGTCACCACCATATATTGCTTGTTTCATACCCTACAGCTAAAGTGGCAGGACTGGCCAAGTGATGCTGTTCTGAGCTTGTATGAAGTACTTGAGGTGAAATCTTTGACCTGCCAACCTTGGCTTCTGTGAAGGCAGGATTTTATCCTTTGCTCCCTACAATGCCAAATACGAGAGGTTTTTACTCTGGCGAATAAATTAATTTCAGTAGTTTAGGAAATACAAGCTTAAGCAAGTTCCTAGAATTTGAAGATCATAACACAGTTTATGTGTCTACCCAGCATTGTGCATGCCCCAATGAAAGAAATATATTTGTACTATATATTTGTAATAAAAGTCCAATTTAGTGGTAAAATGGTGAAATGTTTATTAGGAGATGCTTGGTGGCGTACAGTCAAGAGCAGAAGATCAGATAGGGCACACAGCAGTAGTTGACTTTGTAAAAGTTCTGCTTTGAAAGCGATTCATTAATCAGAAAAAATTTCTTTCTCAATGGATATGTGCACAGAGAGCTGATACTTGCTAGTTCAGCATCTCCAAAAAACATTCTCTAAACCAGAGCGTTTTGGATCTATGTTCTTATGTATTCTCATAGCCAAAGTTTTGCAAAGTATTCAGATAGGAGTTTTCTCTTTTTAATTAATACTAGTTTCAAAATTTCAGAATTTTTGTGTTGTGCAATTACTTTATTTTTCAGGGCATTTCAGAGCACGTTTTAGGAAGTTACAATTTGTCGTGAAAAAGAGAACACCTATTGACCCCGCATTATCTCATCTAACAAACTAAAAATATTTGGTTTTTTATAAAAGTAGGAAATTACTGTTACATGTGACATTCTCCAGTGTATTAATGGGTATATATACTGATGTTTAAAACCTGTCCCTATAATTGTTGTACTATGTATTGGAAATGTAGAAGTCTTACATGTGTCTGCAGGGGCAGTTATGAGCTTTATGAAAGTATATACTCGGACAAGGGCAACAGGGATTAGTCTTGCTTTTGAAATTATAAGTAGGACCTTTACATTTACCTCGCGGAATGGGGATGAGAAGGAGGGAAAGGAGTTGGACCTGAGTAGGAGAGATCCTGGGTAGTGAGTCATTCATAAGCCAACTCTATTAGTGCGCAAATGTCTTGAGGGTTACCACGAGATTATGGTGCTATTGTTGGTTTGAGTGGGAACTGTTGAGTCAGAAGTGCTTCAGAATAACCGCCCTCGTTAAAACATGATGTGGAAGAACAGATAGGACAACTCGCTCCATCATGGCTTCAAAGACTCCTGCCAGTATTTATGAGGTGGATGGTCAACACTGACCTGGTGAAGACAGGTAGGCCACAGACAGATTTGTTTGTTGCTGACTAGAAGGAAGGCTTTGTGGAGAAACATCACAGCTCACGTGACTGGGGCTGGACAGACAGAAAAACTCAAATTTAATAAAGTCAGCATTTTCCAAACTCTGGCAGTTTTGTCTTTGACACTGTGCAGCGTCAGCGGTTAATCCAATCTGCCAATGGCTCGAGCAAACCACTTCAGAATGGGAGACATGAGAATATTGAAAATGGGAACATCCCTGTGGTGAACCAAGAGGAGGAAAATGAACAGGACAATCTATCTCCCTTTTCGTTGCCAGGTAAGGCTTACTTTCCAGGTTTTTATGTAAGGAAACAGAAGATAATTAAAACTCTAAACAGTGGGTTGTAAGAAAAGACAAGACATGGGAAGAGAGGGGGACAGGGATTGATTTCCTTGTCGGAAAGCTGGATTTGATAACAGTAAAACTGGACTGGAGGCTACGTGGCTAAAAGCAGATCTTAGGGAAGTGTTTTCCAGCCCTCATGCACAAGAACAGTAAAGTACTGGTTTGCCAGAGGCGGAGGGAAAGCAAGTAAGGCAGGTTTATATTAAAAAACATGTCAGACCAACCCGATAAGCACTGCAGTCCTAGTAATTTTCAAGTCAACAGTTAATATTGCCCTGCTGGAAATTACTAGGCCAGAGGCAGCAAGGTGTATAAATATACAACAACTTGATTTAGTGACTGTAGGGGAGGCTTCTTGGATGAAGAGGAAGAAAGGTTTAGGGGGAGAAAGAATGTTTTATATCTTTGACAGTGTTTAAAATTTGTAGAATAGCAGTATGTAATAATATTCACCTTCTGAAATTTTTTGGAAACTCTTTGGTGTGAACAGCTATATATAACCAACTTTATTATGTTGGTGCCCTTAGCACATTGCAGGTTGACTCTCCCCCAAATGCTTTGGAGATTATATAGCAGAGATTAGATCACCCCTCACAGACATGCAGTCAGTAGTCATCTGTCACACAGTTACCGTTTAACACAAATACTGCTTGGCATAAATGAATGTCACATGCAGTGAGAAAGAAGGAAGAATTTTCCATGTTGTATATGATTCTAATTTCTTAAAGATCCCATTGCTTTAGTTGCTATCATTTTAGAAAAGCTGTTTATGACTGAAAAATCATTGAAGCATACTATATGAAGCCAGATAAAACCGTATGTTTTCATGTTACTGTACTGTGTGCTCTTACAGGAGCTTCTTCCAATCAGCAGTTACGGACTTTCATTGGGGGTGAGGAGTGGAAACAAACTGATTCACTGAAGATAGGCCCATTAGATGGGCTCCTGATAATCAATGAGATAATGAAAAAACTGTTTTTATTGCATAGTGAAATAAGTGGATCCAAGTCAGCAATCTTCTTGTGAACATGAGCATGTTGTTAATAATAAAATAGTCAACAATAATAACAGTAATAACAGTAACAGTAATAACCAACTTCCAAAGAACAGAAATGCCTTGCCAAACCATCTTAAAAATGCAAGATTCAATGTCCCTGTTGGCAAAGAAGATTTTTTAACAAGTATTTGGATTCAAGTTTTAATTAGGGTGGTGTAATCATGCATTTCTTCTTGCATTCCAGGACAGTGCAGAAAACTTCAAATATGGCAAACATTACCTGGAGACCAAATTGTCATATTTGGATTTGTTCAAGACTCAGACAACTTCTTTATGAATAAAAAATAGATTTTGGAGCAGAGCTTCCTTAAGCGTGTGACATTCACAATAGACAAAATGCTTTGAACTAAAGAGGGAGTTATTAGTTGTGCCATTGGCCTGTTTTAAATGCAGTTTTTCTGCATTTTTGAGAAAGTCTGTAAAGATAATTGAGGTGTAACAGGCCAAATTGAAACCACTGATGATACAGTTCATACTGGAATGGGGCAGAAGTTCAACATGAATTCAAAGAGTTTACGTAAAAGTGGTGAAGTGATTGTTTAAAATCCTCATCATTATCTTCAGGTTTTGTTACTCCTCTGTTGTCTGGAGATGCTTATCTATTGGTTGGATTGTCATTGCTCGACTCCTGTATTCTGAGGGAGAATTCTTTTATTTTTGCTTTCAGAAGTACCACTTTAATAACTTTGGAGAAAATGTAAAGAACCAGCATCATGCTTTGTTGGTGTTTAAGTACTGTGGCACAATCAGTAGCCTAAAAAAATCCTGACATTTAAAAGTGGCTTTAGGCAAAAGGTAGCTTGCAGGCAGTTTCCCAAAATCCCCTCTGGTTTACTTTTGATATATTTTCAGGCCAGGAATAAGGCAGGTACATTTTCTAAAGATCTGAAGTTCATGTATTTCAGTACTATAAAGAGCTCTATGAAGAATAGGCTTTCACTTTTCAATAGGACTTTCCAAGTCAAATGCTTACAATGTGCTAAGTAGAAAATTCACTCCGGTATTCTAAGAACTGCAACAGAAATGGCTATGAATTGGCCCAGACCTTTTTTTCTGCTGTTCTGTAGTCACCTTTTTTAGCCTAGTTTGGGTTTTGACTTTCCTCCTTCAAAATGTGTGTTCTAGGTCCTTTTGCAAGCACAAGTTTTTTCTGAAACAGAAATAAATGTAAGTGAAGTTTAAAGCACTACATCATCTCTGAGTGATTCCCAGTAATCATTTGCCATCTGTAAGTTTTGCTTGTTGTTCTCTTTTGTTCTCTGTCAGTGGCAATGCTCAGCAATAAATGTAGGGCTTTAGCACGCATAAATACAGAAAAAAATTATTACATGAAAACAGTCTCAAACTACAGCATCCAGCCTAGATATCCCATATGTTAAACATCCAGAGAGATTCACCCCCAGGGTGTGGTTCAGGCCCATCTCAAAACAGGCGGCAACGTAGTTCTTATGGAAACTACATACGGTATCATACAAACCAGCCTTTGCCTTCGGTTTCTGTGTGGGAAGAAACATTCTCTTTAAAGGAGGAATTTCTTTGTTGACCTAACCTTTAGGTCATGATGATTATCTTCCAAGAGGAAGGCTCGTTTGATGCTTTACAATTTGATTACTCTACCGTTGTTTGGAAACAGGTCTTAAACTTTAAAAAAACCCCAAACAGATCAGAATAAAGCAGGATGAAACTGAGTAGGCATATGTTGACAACCAAATGATGTGTAAAAGCCCTTGCATAGCTCAGTAGTCTTTTAGAGCCCAGACTCAGAAAAGCACTTCTGTGCAGCTCTTAATGGATGCTTAAATCCCATTCACTGTCACATGTCCAGGATCCTGTAAAATACTCGGTGTTCTCAGCTCCTGCTGGTTTCACAGAAATGAAGAACTCCTTCTCTTACAGGATTGGGCCATGGATGCTTTATATAAGTCATGATGGATGTTAGCTAAAACAGGAATAATTCCCAGAGCTAAAATGAGATGGCAATAAAGGAGATTAGCAATCCTCCCCTTTTTTTGTATGGATCCAAAATACAAAGACAAAATGTAGGATAGAAGCAAAAAGGAATTAACAGTATCTACTAAAATCATAAAAAATGTTTGTACTTGGTCAAACCAAATGTTCGTCTCGCTCAATATTCTGACTCCAACCATGACTTTTTGAAGAAGCCTGGGGAGGAATGAGACAGGACAAGTTGACCTTCGGCTATTTTCACCTGAAGGAACTTCCTGGACTAAATGTAATGTCCGAGTATTTAAAAATAATTCTTATTGAATCTTTGCAAACATTTAACACCCACATCATCCTTTGGGAAGGAGTTTCATGGTTGCATGAAGAAACGTCTCCTTTTACTTGCTTTGAACCTGGCTCCTACTAGCTTCATTTTATTGGAAAGCACAGTGAACAAAGCAAACCCCGTGTACTTGGACACTCGGGATGCTGTAGCTTTTTGTTATATTCCCTATGGAGTTGTATGTCCTCAAGGCTGAGCTAGAGACGGAAGAGTTCATGTGGAAACCTCTATAGTTTCTGTCTCTGCAAGCACTGATGCAGAGAGTTCTTCAGGCTTCTCTCCCATGCCCCTATCTTCTCTCAGTGCTCCTTTATACCTTCATCACCAGTGGACACAGCAGACTTCCGGCTCCTGATGTACTTGAAGTAAGATTTATTGTGAATTTTGATTCCTCTTTGTAGTTGTTCCTCAGACTCTCTTTTTGGCCTGTTTTATTCAGCTTTTGCCGAAGTTTGGAAACATGACTTAAGGTGGCTAAGTTAGGAAGACAGCTAGTTTCCATAGGTTCTTTGATGTTGTAAAAGAGAAGTTCTTCCAAGAAGGTAGTTCAGAACAGGACCTAACTATAGTATTCTGAAGTGCTTTTTTAGAAGAGCTTCCTCTTGCCACTGCCTGTGTAATGGCACATCTACCTTAGAATTTTATTCAGAACACGTGTGCTTCTGAGGCACGTCTCACTGTACTGCACTGTAATTTGCATCATGTTCTTGGAGCTCATGAACCAGGCTCCTTTTGTAGAAAACCAAACTGGAAAAATGTGCTCCGGAAGAGCAACGAGTGTGCTCTACCTTGGAGGAGGATACCCAGGATAAATTGGAAAAGAAGTGGGCAAGGATTTAATTTAGTAACTCATCACTTCACTCTGAAAGGGCAAAGAGGGACTTGAGTTCTCTCTTAAAAAA
>VYXH01012312.1:366333-482683 GCA_013397275.1 Burhinus bistriatus | reverse complement strand
AAAAAAAAAAAAAGATAAAATAGACAGCAAGGTTAAAACCTACAAAATAAACCATGCCCAAATCATACCAAGTCAAACAAGATATGGGGAGTACTTCTACTCAGTTACATTTTATTTTTGTTGAAGATTGTCCTATGTAAACCTATAGTAACTGAGAGTAAAGCTTGTTTCTGCATACTGGAGCAAGTTCTTTTTTCCAGGCCAGTTCCCACTGTACCAGAAATGTGTCCTTAAGAGAAAATTATTGGCATAAATCTGAATATGCGAAGTGTGGTAAAAGCACAGGCTGAAAATAGAAATCTGGGTTGTTTTGGACAGATCTCATGATCTGGAATTTGGAACTTGTATTCTGGAAAATGGAACTTCCGAGAAAAGTGTCAGTAGTTTGGAAAATATTCTGTTTTGGATGAGGATGAGAAGTAAAACCTCGGTATTTGCCACAGAAAAAAAAGAATTGTTTCCAAAGCTCTGTTGCAGGAGAATTGCAATGAGAATGTTTTCATATGTCAGCTGCCCACTTGGAAGGCCGACAAAGGCTGGGCCGCCTCGGATACCATTTACACACCAGGTAACCTGGCTCTGGTGTGGTAACGCAGAGAGTCTCTTACCTCCACAGTTCCTAGGGAAAGTTGTAGAGCTGAAATCCATAAGGATTTTCCAAGAAGGTGGAGAGGCAGCTGCTGTGTTGATTTCCTGAACAGCAAATTGAAACCGTTTTCTCAGAATTTTTATATTTTGCCACAAAGGCATTTTTCAGTGGAAAATAATTCTGATGGAAAATTCACAATGGATCTAGTTTTTTGTATCTGTTTCAGTTGTTTCTATGTTGAGTCCCATACTTGGGACAAAAATTTACATTCCCCTGTTGTGTTTTGGATACTGCACGTGCTCAGAAATGAATTAGGCTTTCAGATTGGCTATTTTACATATATTAAAGTTTTCCAATCAGTCTAAACTCTGATGAACAACAGCACTTTCTAGCAGAAATTTACTTGCTGTCTGGATTATTACAAAGCTCCCAGTGTGGAGGTGTGTATGTTACTGTTACACATTTTCAGGTCGAGATTTGAATTAATATTGCTAATGATATGTGGGTGTAAATATACCTTTGTATATAAAGCTTAATTAGGACCAAGGGGACAGGTGATTTAAAAATCATTCTTTATTGGGGAAAAACAGTTGAGGGTTGGGGTTTTTTTCTAAATGAAAAATGGTAGAGAGATTTAAAAAGATGAAAAAGGACTTTAAAAATGATAAAGTGGAGCACCAAATAAACTGGCAACAATAATCTTTCTAGGTCAACCTGGACGTGTTATATTTTTCTTCTAAGTTTACCATTGTCAGAAGCAAAATCCCAGAAAAACAGAAATCAATCGTAAAGTCCAGGAAGCCTTTCTCATTTTGCAGATAGACTCAAAGTAGAGAAAACCTTTCCTACTTTTCAAGTTACCTTAAATTAGAGATTCATATGAATTTATAACAATACAGTTATGAAAATCCTGTGTGGCAATTAGATAGGTGCTTTTCTGGGATGTTATAATTTTTTATATCAGTCAGCTACTAACTGCCTTGTGTAAGGAGATGGCTTTTTCATATGTGAAGGTTTAGGCATGTTCTGAAGTAGCAACTGTGTAGAGTGGTGGTCTATGCTTGCTTGACTGCTACACTTTTTAAGGCAAGACTAAGTGGTAAAACTATCAAATTTAACTAGCTGTGGCAATTTAGATCTGACTCCTGACGTTGTAGTTGCAGACTCCGGTTTGTCTAAGCTCAGCAAAAGTGTTTTCTGTACAGCTTATTAACTAGGACATGTAGGCTGTCTGCACTATATGCGTTTGGAAGTTCTGTTTCAGATTAGCTTTAGCTTGGTCCCATGGACTAAATGTCCATTACTATTTGGAGCACTTCTAAATTTGTGCCTCTGGTTCAGCTTTATACCAAGGGAATCTGGTTGGTGTGATCCAAAGCTGCTCCACGTTGCAAACCAAAATCCAGTAAATGGGGACAATCAGGGTACTTCAAAGGTACACTCATTTACTTCAAAGGTATGCTCCTGATCTGAATGCAAACAGAAATGTGGTTTCACACTTTTGTACTGAGCTCTTCTCAGCTCTGTGTGAATGTTTTTAATAGGACCTTATAGCAGCCTTCCAGTATCTGAAGGCAGCCTACAAGAAACCCGGAGAGGGACATTTTACAGGGGCATGTAGTGTTAGGACAAGGGGTAATGGCTTCAAACTGGAAGAGGGGAGATTTAGATTAGATCTCAGGAAGAAATTTTTCACTCTGAGGGTGGTGAGGCACTGGAACAGGCTGCCCAGAGAAGCTGTGGATGCCCCATCCCTGGGGGTGTTCAAGGCCAGGTTGGATGGGGCTTTGAGCAACCTGGTCTAGTGGGAGGTGTCTCTGCCCATGGCAGGGGAGTTGGAACTAGATGATCTTTAAGGTCCCTTCCAACCTAATCTATTCTCTGATTCTGTGATTCTATGACAGTATTTTTCCTGTAAAAAGGCACTTCCCTTAGTACCTTGAGGAAATATTCCTTTCCTGTCAGTGCTGTGATGCATGTTGTTCACTTAATTCACCAGGACATTATTTGTATATGAAAGTAATTATTGTGAGCATAACACCTGGAAAGATGACAAGCCCAAAAATGTATCGAAAATTAGCAAAGGGCTTTGTTGTAGGGCTGCTGCTTCATTTTCAGAAACATTGTAATCAGACCTTTCTGTAATGATACCTCTCTGAAGTAGTCGGCATGCTTGGCTTCCAGATATCCGGAGAAACCGAAAAATGGATGTATAAAGTAGGAAAACAACTTCATGCAAAAACCCTCATCTTTTACAGCAGAGTGAAGTGAACAGAATATAGACCAGTGTTGCTTTCTGTCATAAGGCAATATTCTTTCATTATTGTCGTGGGAGGTGCAACAAACAAAATACACCTTTCCTCAGCTATGTGAGTTGCCGCAGGAGCCTTCAGACCCGGGGCTCACAGGCGTGGCCGGTACTGCTATTAAAACAACTGAGCTAAGGCCTTGTAATGGGACTGTTTGTCTGATTTTGCAGAACAGCTATGTACTGAATAATAACCTTAATGAGGATGATCATTTTCTTCCTTGCATAAGTACTACTGAGCTAAGCAACAATCATAAAACAATTTGCTATGAACTAAAAGCATACCCTAATTTAACAAATTCGTCACTAAATCATTTTAATGATTATTTTAGAGTGGGTGGTCAAAAACAAAACAACAGAGCAGCAGAAGTAATTTCAAAATAAATAAATTTTTAAAAAATAATAATTGTAAGCTGTATATTGTTTGTGCATTCTTCTAACCCAGGTGAAATGAATGAAGTCGTCTGTTTCCTGAGGAAATTAAGTCTCACTTTATTGAGGTTACTGCTAAAGTTACTAAATTCTTACTTACCTACCAAGTTACAGCATAAGAGTAGGCTTCTCTAGCACTGGGTGCTGCACAAGTTCTATGACCCAGCATAGCAGGAGCTCAAGAAAATGGCCTGAGGCAGAACCGAGGCCAGGTACACTTAAGGCTTTATATAGAAGTTTATAAAAGCTGGCAAACCCTGACACAAAAGAGAAGCCGATGTAAAGTGTGTGAAGTAGGCTGCTTTGGCCATGGTGGTTCAGGGCTGTTCCAGGCTAACCGCAAATGTCCAGTCAGCTTCTCCATTAACCCAGCAAAACCCAGAATTTGTTCCCCAAAGTCTCAAGCCCAGTTGCCGTCCAATGAATGCAAATGTCACTTCCACACACTATCTACCTGTAAAAACCAGTTCTGACTCTTGACGTCGTGTGGATAAAGCTGCACCAGTAACAGAGCCAGGAATTTTAATCTGACACTCATCTGTTCAAACTGAGTGAAGATAAGGGAAAGGCAAGTCCTCCTCCACTAATATTTTGGTTTTCCTGGAACTGAGCAGGCATAGCAATGCCAGTGGTAAGGCACTGTGAATTCTCACAGTCAAACATTTGTTTAAGTAGTTGAGGGCACTAGACAGGATCCCTGACAAGATACATATTCCCCAGCAGAGGCTGAGTGCATCTATTTATTCTCTAGTTGTTCTCCAGGCATTTTTGTTTCTTATATTCATGTTATTGAAAAGAGAAATGGGACTGAATCTCCTGTGTGTAGCAGCATGGAAGTCAGTTGGATAACACCCACATCAGATCAGAATCGGATCCATAATTTTTTCCTGTCAAACAGTCGCCCACTCACCCTGCACTTGGAATTGCACACTGAGGAAATTACTGGCCTGGGCCATGCTGACTTGTTTGACTATGAACCAAGTTTAGCAACTTGGGTAGACAAAGAGTACAGATTAACTAGCAGGAGGCTGTTAATAATCCAAACTGTAACAAATTAAGCAGGAGGAGGTATAAATTACCATAGGATATTTACAGCCTCTTTAACAGAATTAAAGTGAGACGTGACCTAAGAAATGTCATTTTCTGGACAGAACAGATAAAAGACAACTGTTCTAAAAATCTGTATAGCAGTCTATGTAACCAGAGGGAAAAAGGACTTTCCTGTAAAATCTGTAATAGATCCTCAGTGATACATAAAATTCTAGAATTAGAACTGACCCTGGGAGACTTCAGTAGTTTTATGTGTTAGAAGTTCCACAGACACAAACTAAATGGGAATAAAGAGCCAAGCTTAGTCTAAGATTTCCTGGTGGGTTGATGGCATCTCAGAATTCACAAGGAAAACTCAAGTTAAGGAGCTGATTCAGAACTTCCGCGAGACAGTTTAGTACTAGAACGCATACCAAAATAAATGAATAAAGACTTGCATTTGGACTCACCAGGTTAAATTAGGCTAGTAAGTAGCTTCATAAATTACAAAAGTATTATTAATTTTTAAATGTTCAATATTTAATTTCATTGCATCTGGTGCACATTGGTCCAGAGGACAGATTTCAATTTAATTAAGTGCACTAACAAAAACTTCCATTAAACAAATTCTAAATGCCAATATCTTTGCTGAAAGAAAATTCCTGGTGAAATTGATAGGAGCTTTCACTGATTATTACCTGCCCATTATAATTTAGATAAATAACTTTACTGGAAGATGTATCTGTTAATCGTCTTCAATGCAATCAACCATTTTGTTTAAAGTGGCATATTTTCTTAGATCTCATGCATATCATTATCAGTTAATGATGGAAATCCTTACTAGCATGATTCTAAAGCAATGTAAAGAAAACCCAAACAAAACCCACCATGCTGTTGCCTGAGATACTCTGATTTAGCCTGAGAAAAGAATTTGTTATCCTACTTGAAGGGTACCTCATGAAACATATAAATATCAGTGCCCCATTTATTTATGGCCTGATTATAAAATAATTCTCTTTTATGCATTGAGATTTATGTGCATATTTACAATTCTTTACATTTTTTAAAAATGAGAAGGTGTGTACTTGTCTTCACTAATGACAGTTCTCTGGTATTTCTCACCAGTTGATTTTGGAGAGCTGTATGAGGGAAGTCGTTATCTTCAGTTTCCTTTTTTAGAGGGTAAGAGACCATCTCAAGGTGGTGCTATATGCAGTTGGAGAGAGTTAACAAGTCTAGATCTCCTAAGTACCACTTTAAAGTTCTGCCCAAGTGACCACAGTGAGGCACGTGAAACAAGTTTGTCATGTTCATAGGCTGGGTCCGTGCTTCTGTTTTCTGTGAAAGTATTTTCCGTTGCTGCATAGAACGTACCGATTATTTTCACTACGAGGATTTCCATCTTCTTTTTAAAAGGTGATGGGCGTGGGTTTTTTTGGTCATTTGATTTTGTTTTTTTTTAAAGTTTGGATTAATAGTAATACAGGTATTTGAAAAAGCAACAAACCTGACTGTTAATTTTGGTTTTAAAAGCAGCCATGCTTTTGAATCATTGTAATTCTTTCATACATTTACATAGACCTTGGCAGGCTTAACTATAAGATGTGCATGCAGAACACAGGCTGAGAGTGCACACACAGGCTGAGAGTGACGAGAGCAGGTATAGACAAAAGGTACAATGGAAAATGGGCTGACACGCACAGTTGTAAACATCCTTCTGGGATCTTCCAGGATCATCTGCTGTGTTCAGAGAGATGTAACTGGGCCTGAGATAGCGATGGGAAAGCTAAACAGGTTCTTTCCTTTCTTTGTCCTGCAGATGGAAAAATGAACAAAATCAAATGGATTTTGACATGGCCGTTGATATTTGTGCTCTTTTGCACCATTCCAAACTGCAGCAAACCACGCTGGGAGAAGTGTTTTATGGTGACATTCATCTTATCCACTCTTTGGATTGCCTTGTTCTCCTACTTCATGGTGTGGATGGTAAGTGCACGTAGCAGGACTTCCCATACTGAGTGAAATACACATCTCAAAATAAATAATAGATCTTTTGTGTATTTGTTAAGGAAAGGCAAGTAATTATAGTGCCGTCTCTTCAGCCTATACTCTAATTATTATAATTCTAGCTTTCTGTTGCTCTTTTCTGCACAAATAATTGAGCCTTTACTGTAGAGGGCCCAATACATTACAGGAAGGTTCCAGCTTGTTCTTCAAGAGAATGTGGACATCCACATCTTACTAATAAAAGGGAGTTTAAATGAAAATGTTTAACCCTCAGCAGCTGAGACATCTTAGAAATTTGGCTACAGGGTCTGATACTGAAACATGCATAAAAGGCAGATGGATGACAAAATTTGAAGACTCAGAAGTGGTGTAAAAAAGCTTGAGTAGGCTGGAATAATGCAAGGAAATCCTTCTTAGTGAAGAGTATTATGATTGCTGGTATATTTCTGTTTGCCCTAGATCTGTGAGAAGCAGTGTATCAGATGTAGATCTGTAAATTGTCAATTCAGGAGCACGCTTACTTGAAAATTTGAATAAGTTCCTGATTTTCCTTTCTTACCCTTTCTCAGCTTCTCAAGTTTACATTTTCAGTCAGAGAAGCATGAATAGGAAAGCTCCTCAAATAGTTTCTGTGATCGAAAAATCAGCCATACTTTTGAAGTATAGAAAGTTACCTTTTTCTACACTAAAAGACGTAAAACTAAAAAGTTGTATCTACCTATAACTGGAAAATTGGGAGGATGTGCTGCTGAAGAATTTATATACCCATTTTTCCTTTTAAAGGAAAATATAGTTAAGAAACTCAGCTAGTTTCATACTGGAATTTATATAGTCTCACATATATACACTCATAGTCATATATATATATACTCTTCTAGTCATGCATATGGAAGAATATTTGGTAATGAGCTTCTTACCTGCAAAATCTTTTTTGGGTGGAGAACATCTCTACCTTCCTCAAATGGGCATTTGCGAGCTGCTTTATGTTTATGTTACCTCTCATGGAAGATTGTGTTTTCTATATGGTTTTTACATCTTTCTGTCAAAGTTTTGCATTGTAAAGTAATCCTCTTTTCTCTTAACGTAGACTGTGTTGGAGAAATTCGTATGCCAACCACTCATTCTGCCTGGCATAATGGTGCCAAAGCCACACTTTCATTTCATACCATATGTCCTTTGCAAGGCCACGCTCTGTACCTTGGTTCTGTTTGTAGATATCCCCTTCACAAATGAGAGATGTGCTCATGAAGGCTGCAACACAGCTTATTTTAAGAGACAGCCAGACCTTAATGCCCCATCACCACTTGCAGCAGGAGAATCATGCCTGCTCCTATTTCTGAGTCACAGCTTGCCCCTGAGAATAAGGCTTGTGAGCAAGTTCCTAAAATATACCTTTCCTTTGGCGAAGGGGTCCAGTTTTCCTCATGTAAGAGACTGGCAAACTATTTCAAGAAAACAACAGAGCTTTAAAGACTTCCACCCTTAGCAGTCTCGGCAGGGAAGCAGCTGCCTGTCCCTGATTCAGTTTTCATACTCTCACAAGGCTATTTCCTTTTCGGCTGCCTGTTGAGCTGTATGTCTGTGCTCCTCCAGGACAGGACAGTATGTCCTGTTAGAAGTACAGAAAATGGAGCTTTTTGTTTGCTCATAAATGTTGAATAATATGACCCAAAGTACTTTTCCTTTTCACAGGGTTGGTTTTGGGCAGGTTATTCCACAATTTTTTAATTTGCAGAAATGGAGAACTATTCCGAGTCTAATCCTGTCAGGGTCCGCACCAGAAATCAAAGTTAAGAGTGTGCCACAACTGTATTGGAATGAGGAGACTTTCCAAATATGATAGGTTAATCTGTTTTCCTCACTGTTCAGGTGACTGTGATTGGATACACCCTTGGGATACCAGATGTGATCATGGGCATTACTTTCCTAGCTGCAGGAACAAGCGTCCCAGACTGCATGGCCAGCTTAATAGTAGCAAGACAAGGTACTGCATCTGCTGAAGCATAAATGCAATCTTACATACGTGCTCTGTGATTTGTTTCCTCCATCCACACAAATTCTCAATGCAATTTTATTCTTTTTTTTCTTTTAATTTTACTGTTTCAGAGCCTCATTAAAAACCAAAACACTTTGCTAATGATTGTGAACCAAAAAAATAATGCCTGTCCTTTTATCTTTTGTTTATTGGGACTGGGCACAGCCTAGCATTCTGGAAGGTCATTCAGCACTCAGATATCCCATGCATGGTATGTATCAGTCAGGGTAAAAAGATAAAAGCAGTAGACAAAACTGGAATGTCAGCTATTAAAAACTACATCAGAGAATATATGCTGACCAGCACTTGTCCATGTAAAACTTGTACTGATTTCTAGAAGACCTCTCGAACCCAGGGAAGTGAAGTGGTTTAAGAGGATCTGGTAGAAGTGGTGTTGCTCCAGGCGTACTTCTCATCCAAATGCAGACCTCTTTCTTGTTGGGACATATGAATAGCCACACTGGAAAGGGGTTTAGATAAATGTCAGCTATGTCCTCATCAGCTTTGCAATTGAAATTGTCAAAGGCTTTCTCATGTATCTTTTAAGTTTTGATTAAAGTTCTTTATGTTTCCTTTTTTAACTTGAGAAATACCTGTAGTCATATCCCTTCCTGTCGTTGACAACATTAGACCTGACAGCGTGATCTCCTGTACTGCAGTAGAATAAGAAAAGGTCCCAACTGTGTTCTTTTTCTCTATTCCAATTCCAATAGTATTTTTTTTCCAGATAACGAGATCTCCAGCACACATCATTGGGCAAACAACAAGGGTTCTGAAGTGATAAATTAAGTACTCAAAAGCCCCACCTTTGTACTTTGAGACAGGAGTAGTGCTGTTAAATGTTGCTTGATTGAAAAGAATTATGTATTTTAAATATTGCATTTTCCAGGTGGTATTGTTTGTTGTGTGCAGGAAAATCTCACAAAAAGCAGTACAAAAAAGTATTTAGGGTTCTTGTGGAACCACGTTCCTACTAAGCTAAACATGTTACATTTTTAAATGAACAGACCGCTTCTTTAGTTTAACTCTTCTTTAGTATTAAGCAAAACTGCTGTAGGAATTGTTTCCTCTGAAAGTGAAGGTAAGCACTAGCTTGGCAAAAACAGCCCCATTCTCTCAAAGCCAATATAGAGACTTTGCACTACATGGATTCGAGAGAGATGTTTACTGACAGATTGCAGGCAAATATCTAAAAAGTAGAGATTGACACAACCATAATATGGATCCAAAGCATAACCTTTCTCTCAGCAGCTTACTGCAAGAAGATACTGTACTTACGGTGTGGTAGTGTCTGTCTCCACTCTGCGTACTCCCAAAGTGTTTGTGTGACGTGTCCCATTTAGGTCAGAGTTCCTCTTCCTTTCCAGTATTCACTTTGTGGAAGTGATTCAACAGTTAGGCCAGTGCCTAAGGGAAATGAGCAGGGACAGAGAAGAGTTCTGCCTTCCTCACATCCATTGACACTGGTGCAGAATGAGATGCCAGCCAGTGATGAGTAGATTTTGAGTAATGCCTAGGGACTTCAGTGCTATTCAGTCTTTTTTTTCCTTTCCTGTAGCATTTTATTGTTCCTGAAGTGAAATCATTGCTGATTAAGCCCCACAGAAGTGCTTAATATCTTTGACTGCCATCTCATTGGGTTCTTTTTAGGATCACTTTTCATCATTCACATGAGATAAAGGCCACATATCCACATACTAAATCCAGTACATAAGCTGCAGGTTCCCTGTGGCTGCAGACTACCTAGAACAAGACTTGGTTTTTTTTAATCGGCATTGAACTCGAATGCTGAACAGATACCACACACCCAGTAAAGGTTCTCCAAATTACAAGAAAGATGTGGTTGGAGTGAGCAATTTTTGCACGCTTTTTTCAGAAGTCATGCAAAGATTATGGAAATTGTCTCCCTAGCTCAGATACTCTGGCCGGTCCAAGGGGGCTTGGACCAATGCAGATCATTCCCCTTTAGTTTCCTCTAAAGGACACAGAGTAGTGGTCCTATGCTTTGTTTTTACCCGAGACGTTTTTTTTTCCTCTGCAGGCCTTGGTGACATGGCAGTATCCAACACAATAGGGAGCAATGTCTTTGACATTCTGGTGGGCCTTGGCGTTCCATGGGGTTTGCAGACCATGGCGATTGATTCTGGATCAACTGTATGTATACTTGCTAATTCTTTAATTTGTTCTTTTTGTCTATTTAAAAAAAAAAATGAAAAAGAAGACATGCAAATAAAATTTAAAAAAACAAACCAACAACCAGCTGAGCATGTTATTGATTGCTAAATAAGGTGTTATTTCTTTGCCAAGGAGCCAGGAGTTAAGGAAGCAATTCTTCTTCCACAAGCTGCAATTAATTCCCAGTTTGTCAACTGGAGTACATTATACTGTATAGCAGAAAAATAGTTCCATGGATATCTGTTCATTGCTCTGTCATTTTCTCACTACACAGCTTCAAGCACACCTGTTTGTCTTCCTGTATGTTAGTATTTTTGTTTGTAAGATGAGAATAACAGCTTATCTCTCTCTCTCCTGGGAATCTTGTAATGTAAAATGCTGATTTATTTTTTATTTTTTTTATGGAAATGGGATTACTTATACATTTGTTTTGATTCCTTAATCTTCCCGTTCTTCATTGTGGATTTGCATAGTTTAAAATGTGTAAGTCAGTCACTATTCAAAACAGAAGTTGGACCATAAATCAGTAAATTGACTTCTGATCTCCAAAGCAGTCATTATATGTTGAGCATTTTAAAGGTCTCTTCTCTGTCTAATTCCCACAGGTCAAGATAAACAGCAAAGGACTGGTTTATTCAGTTGCACTTTTGCTAGGATCCGTGGCACTTACTGTAAGTATTTGAGTATCTCCAAATATTCGAATTGCAAAATACCTACTAGGTATTTACATGTTATAGAAGGACAAAATAGAAATACTTGTTATCGCCAAAGTATTGATTCTTGTAAGGTATCACTCTTCTAGCAGTACCATGAGTTGAAGAGCTATCATTGTCCTCGGGGAGGACTGAAATCTGACATTTGGTGCAAGAGATGCTGGATACGTGTAGGTCCCATTGATTTCAGTGACAGTGTTGAAGTTGTGGGATCCAATAGTACTTCTGTGCTCCTGTATCCGGCTGCATAACCCGGGCCTGTCTCTACTTTATGCTGGGACAAGACCCAGGTATGCTTCATCACCCTCCGCCCTTGTCTCTGATTTCCAAACCAGCCTGGACTAACCAAGTGCAGTAGCCAAAACCCTTAATGACTAGTCTGTGAGCACTGCGAATAGGCATGCTAAATGTCACTCAGCATAAGACACTTACCCTTGTAACACATGACTTGTTAAGGTGAAACAATAATTGTGTTTCAAAAGTCAATTTTGCTGGTACTTAAGGTCTGATCCTGCTGACTCCCAGGGAACCCTCTGTGGCAAGAATCAAATCCCAAAGGTATAAAAATATCCACTTATACTAACATCTATCATTGCCTGTGGAGGCTCTGTAGAGGAGGGGGTCATCACTGAAGATCTCACAGTGTTGCATGACTAGGTCTTACAAAACTCCACATCACCTGTGCACGACTTCAGTGCTAGAATGACCAGGGCTGTTCACTCTGCCACTAACTTCCTACTGCATTTGGTATATAAGCTGCGGGAGCCTGTTCTTTTCTTTTCTTATCCCCGGTTCTGCCATACTGCACAGTGCCTGTGAAACAACAGAGATGTCCTGTAGACATTTGTATCTGATGTTGCTGCATGCATGTTGGTAACCGGCACTTTGGAAAAAAGTGGGAGGGTTATGCAGATGTGTTATTATACTAGCTGTTCATGCTTTTCTGAAGAGTCTTTTCATAGCAGAAGCTATATCACCTGGGTTCGAAGCATCTATTATTGTCTCATTTTTTCTGCTGGATACTCTGATTCACACACACCCTCCCAGCAAAACTCATTGGAGAGTTTTGAGCAAAACAAATAATTCAGAGGCACTTAACGCCACTGAAAATAGATGCCTTCATGAGGACTTCATGGCTTTGCTACCTGTAACTTGTAACTCCCCTTAGTTCTGGAGCTGAGCAAAACAGCAAAACAAGCATCTCTTCTGAAGCTGTTGAAAGAATGAACGTTAGGTGCTGGTATACTACTGGGATATAAAGGATCCGTAGCAGAACACTGGAGGGGGAGGCGTTCATATAGTTCAGTGCCTTCCTTTAGTTCATACTGAATCAATAAATGAGTGCTGCCTGACTAGAATGTGCCCCATGTACTGAAAATGCAACACAGACTAAAACTGAGCTCCTAGGGGCCTGTTTCGCAGTTACATGAAGAACTTGTGAAGGGGCCTTAAAGTGGGTTCATTTAATATTATGTAAAAGGATCTTGGGACAACTGAGAGTCAGGCCAGAGTTTGAATTCTTAGTTTGGGCTTTTACATTCTTTTGCTTCATCAGAAAAACATATGTTGCCTTTTTGATTTATAAAATACTGAGAATATATTTTTATCTTCATTCAGGATCTCTTAATTGAAAAGACTCTCATTTTTAGGTTATAATAGTTGTTTCCAAAAGTCTCCTCTGGGGCTTAATTAACCAACACTTTGTTTGCTTGCAGGTGTTTGGAATCCATGTAAATAAGTGGAAACTTGACAGGAAATTAGGCATCTACGTGTTGTTTCTTTATGCTGTTTTCCTGTGTTTCTCTATATTGATAGAGTTTAATGTCTTCACCTTTGTCAACTTCCCTATGTGCCGACAAGAACTTTAAGCCACAACAAGAAGAGAGACTGAAATTCTTCTGATCACATGTGCTGTAAATGACAGGAGCCATTTCACGTTTCTACCTTCTTTCCATCAGTAACTTGAGTGTTGTTCCTGCTCCATCAGCTAACAAGCACTTTCACCTGTGTGGAAGGAAAGCATACCTTTCTTTTAACATGCTAGCTCGAGGCAACCAAAGCATTTTCCTTCTCTTTGGATATTGCTGCTCAGTCATAAAGCTGTGTGGACCTTATGCAGAACTCTAAAATGACCTACTTCTGGGGCATTCTGTTGTGGTTTTCATTCTCCTTTTGCAGACAATCAGCCACCACCACCAAGGTTAGCAAGAGGATGGGAGAAAAATCTTTATGGTTCTTTTGGTTTTGACATTTACTTTCCACGGAAGAAAAAGAGGCAAGTTCAGAACTTTTCTTGGCTCAGTCAAAATATCTCAGCTACAGGACCAGAAAATCCGAGGCACATATCACGGCATGCACTGTTGAGGACATCATTTCCCCCTTCAAGTGCTCTGCTTATAGAGGAACTGCACTGACAGTTTTTGATGGCAGTGTTGAACATTTATCACTCTTTTCAATGAACGTGAACAATGTGGCAGAGAAAGAAGAGGAAATGGTTGTATGTTGTATCACTTGTGATGATGCACACTAAAAGCCAGAGTATCTGCATATTGAAGAAGAGAATTACATGCAGAAATTCATACTTGAAAAATATGGTTTACCATTAATGAGGAATGCTGTATACATAAATATAAACCAACATTTGTGGTATATTACACCACAAGAAAAACTTTGCATTGGCCCTTGTAAGCCCATTGTGTGAATTTAGATGAAACTAAACAAATAAATATAACTGGGTGCTCAGTAACTATCACTTGTTGTTATCAGCTGAGAGTAGTATCTGAACATAATCCAGACTTTCTGATAACAAACCCCACCCTGATTATGATCTGATTTGATTGGGGGGGGGGCGGGGGGAGAAGCTTATTTCATCAGTCAAGAAGCTGGTGTATTCTCCATTTTTTATTTCTTCCCAGAAGCTTAATGAAGATGAGTGTCTGACACTAAGCAGTGCAGATAAGAAACCCCTAGACAGAAGCAAGTCTGCCAAGAGTATGTGGTCCTTGATTTGATTGCATGCAAGTTTTGAAGCATGATATACTTCTTTTTAACCCCCAGCAGAAGCCAAGTTTTGATATCCTTTCCACCAGCATAAATCTGGTATAAGGAATTACTCTGGATGTAACTGACAGCAAGATCTGGCCCAGAGTATTAAAAATAATGGGTAATATTCCACATTGTAGCAGTCATATGATTGCGAATAACTCAGACAGCGTATTTTGAATTGCTACTAAACTTTTAAAATATTTTAAGGCTGTATGTGAATGATCACATAAACTTTCTAAAGAAGCACAGTTAACTTTATACATAGATTTTTTTAATTTTTTAATGTTTATAAACCAAAACAGATCTATCAACTAACAGTTGATGCATTTTTAAATATATTAATATTTTGCACTTAAGACTATATATAAAAAATCCCATTATTGTGTCAATGAGAACATGCTATAAAACCTTAGCAAATAAGCACTACATCAGAAAGTTCCTTATTTTGACATTTATGAAAAATAATTCTCTTCAGCCAGTTCACATGCAGAATACTGTTTACACTAGGCAATGTGTTTACAGTTAAGGCCTTTTTAAAAATTATTTTGGTGCAAATTAAGGAGTGTTTTCTGCAGTTGAATTTTTTCAGCAATTGGATCCTTTCAATGTAACCCTAAGGAAAAAAGAGCAACATATTTGTTATTTGCTTTACACTTTGTTACAAATGTCAGTATTAGTATCTATTTAAGGTTTTTCACTGTAATGTAGTTAAACTAGCCAGTCCTAAAGATGGCAACAAATACAGCGTTATTAAAATGCTGTATTGAATAGGCAAGCATGACGGCAAACGCATTTGATCTCAACTATGCCGGTGACCCCATTTCCAGGCATTCAAGACATTTTTGCTGCAGTGTAAAGCTGAGGAGATGGAATTCATGTTCATCTTTATGAGTCTTCTGTTGCAGAAAGGCTGTGAAGATGCAGTGCACTGCTGCGCCACTGTAGGAGCATCCCTCTCTAGTCTTACTCTCTTCCCTGCTATCTTTCAGGAGGACAGTTTGCTGCTCGGAACCTTGTCATGGCTTAGATATGAGGCTGAAAGGAGCAGAGAGAGAGGCTGAGTTAAATGGGGTTTTTTCCTATGTTCTGCTGTTGGGCGGGCTTGGAGAACTAACTGTCTCCAAACAAACGTTTGCTCTTCTGTGCACAGTTCAGGCAGCTCAGATGTCTTTGCACTACAGAAGAGTAGTTCCAAAATCTAGTTTGAAATGCCTAGTGATCAGCTGAGTTGACAGTGATGAGGGCATCAATGTTTACAGTGCTAGACCTAGCAAATTGTACTGTACCTTTGTATTTCTGAGCCAGGCAACTTTAGAAGACTAGGGGCACCAAGTTGTTCTGTAGCAAATACGTCCAAATATGCATGAAATTGTGTTTGTTAATTCCATGAATCCTCTAGACATCATTTAGCATTATTCTGCCTAAATTGAATATCACCTCCTCCAGAAAACCAGAGTGTTCTGTTGTAGCCAGAGACAGTCTCAGAAGGTAATACTGACCTTAGATCGCATGGCTGGTCCTGTCATCTATAACCCTCCCTGAAACATAGACCCACTTCGGGATGATTTATATTGAATTCTAATGCTGCATTTCATGAGGTGGTCTCATATGCATCTTCTGCTATGAGACAGGTATCATGCCATGCTTATCATTATAAATAACATCGGTAGGACACCACCATGAGACCAGGGATGTGTTGTTTGCCAAAGAATTATTAGATGCTGTATCAGGGCCTTGATGACACATAATCATATGAAGTAGTTTAAAGAGTCCCTGTGTAGTCATTATCCATATGCTAAAGTAAATAAAGATGGCAGTTACAGACCAAGCCATGCAGATAAACTGAATGGCCCAGGAAAGAGCTGATTGACAAATTGTTGTGTGTCAGATAAACCCACGACAGAATGTATCAGTAATTCAGGAGGCTTTTGCTGAGTAATAGCAGACTAGTGCCTTTCACATGTATAGAAAAAAAAAATATATTTGCTTATGTGACCAGGAGACCACTACAAATTTTGCCATTTTCCAATCAAAAAAGGAGTGATTTGTGCTTGGCTCTCTGCAGTTAGTACAGTTCTATATTGCAGCTGTTCAGATTGTGTCTGTAAAATTTTGTAGCCACTTTGTTGTAGTAACCATTGCAAAAGTTAGCTGGCTGAGTTTGGAACGTATGTCACAAAGTTGTGTAAGTTAATGTTCAGCTCAAGAGTGACCAGAAAGCTGGTGGATGTTAGAGGGAAAACTGCTACTGTGATCTGAAAATTGCCAGCATAAACACTGAAAAGTAATACAACTCAGAAAAAGATACCCCATATCCAGCAAAGCTTACTTTCTCTAGGATTGATTCCATGCTTAAAGCTAAGCATATATCCAAGTGCCTTGCTGGATTGTGTCCTAAGATGACAGTGGAGCATGGTTTCTGGGTTTTCTATCATATTCAGATCTTTCCATATTTTATTGGTTTTGTAAGTCTGAAGATTTTATTTCTTTCTCAAATTAAAAGGTTTGGCCAGAATCTGTGGACTTCTGCTCTGCTGATACCATTTTGGATTTGCACTCTTGTAAATAAGAGAACTGGTTCCTTGTCTCAGACTTCAAACCTGTGCATCTGCCCTGGTGTACAAGCAGGATCAAAAGTGAATTACAGCTGGCCAAGGAGAGCTTTTAGCAGCTTTTTTCCACTGCAGTTCCCCTGGAGTAGCACAGTCCCACTTAGACCCACAGGGTGCAATCCTGTCTGTAGTGAGCAAGTGGGCGTGTTTCCATTGAGTTCAGCAGTGTTTGATTCCATGTATTTCCTGTAACAATTGTACTGCTTTATAAAATACTGCCTGAGTAAAGATTTCAGGCTCAGAATCTACATATCTAAATCTAAAAAGCTACAGTTATGGTTATTTTAATGACTATTTGATGATCTAAGGGCTGCTCTCTGGGCTGAAGTCTAGCCTAGCAGAACACCTTAAGTCTTCCCAACAGGTACAGCATAGTCAACCGTCTTTCTCCTGGCTCAGTCATTGGCGTGCCAATTTTATTTTATTTTTATATGCTTGCTGCAGCTGTAACAAACATATAATTAGTTTCTGTCAACATGTAAACAAACAGAAAAGGTCTTTACTAGTCTAATACTTAGCAATTATTGAGAAGATTCTATTCGGTCTTCAATTTCCTGTGTGACTGTGCTTTAATTACACACACTTGTTTCTATTGTGTGTTTGGTCTAGTTGCATAAATCCCTCATGAGTTTTGGTGTGTTCCTTTCTTGGATTTCTTGCAATTGTAATGCCATTTATTTGTGTCCTACAGTTAGATGTTTTTGGTAGAGTGCTTTAAGATGTGTAAATACTGCCTGATTATTCATGCCAAGGAAAGATCAGACCTAATGTAATATGAAACAGACAATAAAATAACACTGATAGCCAGGTGAAACCAAAGAATCTTCCTAATTGAAATGCATCACCTTCGAGCATAATGTTCTGTCATTGCAAGCCTCAGATCTCACAGTTTTTTGTGTTTAAGCACTCAGAGGAAAATCTCTGCAGCTCACGCATTTACTACACAATTTCCTTTCTATGTCTTTGAGTCTGAACTCCAGATTTTTCATTTTGCTGGATGGTGAGATTTATGTGATGGTCACACAGGTAACTGTCAGCATTTAGCTCCAGCAATTCTGTACCAAACCCTTTATTATTCCCTTGAACTATTTTGAAAACTCCGTATGCAGGTGATCAATGTTCTGCTGAAGCGAAGAATGTCGTTCAACTGACATGTGCATTCCAGTCTCTGACCTACTGTGTACATTTTTAAAAACCTGCTTTTGAACAACTTGAGCATACACTTTTCTAATATTTGCCCCTGTGCAGTGTCCTGCTATTTTGTCCCCAGCGAAAGCTGTGAAATCCTATACATCCCTGTCCTGAAATGTGAGATACATGTAGCTCCTTCTCCACAGGCTGAGATGTGTAGCGATTCTGGCAATTTGTACATCACGGTGTTCTGCTGCTACCATACTTTTGACATACAGTGCACTGTCTGAAAGAAATGAATGATTATGGGAAACTAATGCCATTTGGATATTTTCTTACAAGAATTGCCAGTTTGAATATAATTCCATTTATTTTTCTTTTTTACTTGCACAAAGAATGTAAGCGATCATTGCCAGCTTATCACTGAGATGATCTTGGTAAACTTGAAAGACAAATATAAAGGTTGATTTATAGCAATAGGGAATTGTGACAAAATCTAAAGGTATCAGACTATATCAAAACCAGACAGGTATAATCTCTAGAAAGAATAATACTAACGGATACGCTTCCTTTCAGAGGGTTTTTACAGCAAGATTATGGCCTTCATTCATATAGCAGTCCTGTATGCAAAGAACACACTTGTAAATCGGCTTCCCCAGCAGCATCTGTGTTTCAAATGGCTGAAACTCTGCAGCAAAGTTGTCACCAAATTCTTGCCTTCATGTTCTCGGGAGTGGTGCCAGTGCTCATTAACGTCTTGGTAGTTGGCACAAATCAGTGGAACAGAGTAGAATTTGGCTCCCACTATCTCCTCCGTTGCAAGAAAGTATTTGAAAGCATTTACGATCACTGAAATAACTTCTGAACCTTTTAAAATTCCCGGTGTTTCATACTTGCAGGCATTTGAAGTGCACCCTTAGGAGGTGCAATACCTCTTTAAATATCATTAAAACTTTCTAGAACTGCTTACTTTGAAAACAGAAAGGGACGGGTTTGTAAACTGTAAATAACAGAAATCTATTTATCTTGTTATTTATTTTTTCAATGACTGTGACCTTATGCACTGTGAATGCTCTGTGATATGGGGTCCTTTGTACAGATAAATATGTCATGAAATCCAAATGGATTTAATGTGATAATTTGGTACAAAATGTTGGCATGATACTTGATTATTTTTGTTGTGAAAATTTTACAACATAGTTAATTCAGCATTTATAAAAGATTATAGTAGTCAGTATTGTAATGCACTATATAAAAATATGTACACTATCAATAAATTATATAAACAACTGGAGTGTTTGCTGTTTTTTTCTCTGATGATGAGAACATGTGAAACATTCATATTTATTGTTGAAAATCTAAAATTTCAGGATTCAACTAGGATGTGTGCCTGCACTTTCGTGGTGAAATTTGGACCCTCGCTGAAGTGAGTTGACAGAAGGCCCACATTTTCGTCTATTCCAGGGAGTATCACCTGGATCAAGCCATTATTTGGGGTGAGTGAAGTGTAGCAGTTTGATTCGCAGCAATTCTGAAACACGTAATTTGCTCTTTTGGGACTAGAAATGCGTGGTTTGCTGAGAACACAGTTTGCTGTACTGAGGCCCCAATCTAGAAGCAGTTATGGCAGTCTCAGAAACACCCTGATCAACAGTATTTTGGCTGCCTCATCCCATGGTATAGTGGTATCCAGCAGGTTCACACTGAGTACTGGATGCTGACTAGCAAGGTCCAAAAGCTGCACAGTACTACTTTCCTTTCCCAGTTACCTAGGCTCTGGAGATACTGCGGAGAGAAGGAATAGTCCCTCTTACTCTTGATCACCTATTTCCAACATCCCCGTACCAACTCTGGTACAGTCTGTTCTGGGTTGACGAAGAGCTTTTAAATGCAGTTCTTGGAAAAAGAGGAGCTAAGAGTTAACTTTGTCCCATGTGCTGGTTTATTAACAATTTCATTAGATGAGTCTTCTCATGAATACTTCTAGCCAGTTTACTACCAGGAGGTGGAAGTGAAGGCAAAGCTTGATGTTATTTTTCTTAACCACAATACATGCTCTTGGACTCCCTGTTGCTGTATAAAGCTGTCATTAGCCACTGTGGGTTTTGTGCATCTACAGAAGAGTCCTAGTGAAGCAGAGAAAAGGGATGTCCTGCATTCTTTGACTTTTGCATAAGGGTTCATTCCTTGGTGTATGCTAGGCTGACTTTTTCATAGCTGGAGAAAGAAAAATACTCCTTCTTACACACAGAATTAACTTTTATAAATCAAAATCTGAATGTGGAAAGTACCTCTTCTTTTGATGGTTTGACATGATGACCCATCACGGTCTGTTACGTAATAGGCTCTATAAAAGGCACATAATCTATGGATTAGTGACACAATAGGCATGACAGTTCCTACGGGCTCTTATCATATGCCATATTATCAATGCAGCCGCTTCCTACTGCATGGAAAGCAGAACTGTCGTATAATCTGTGCATGGGCTGAAAGCACTTTATCATACCCAGAGTGCTCATTGTACTTAAGGGCGTCCCCCATAAGCCATCTTTAAACCTCTCCAACTCGGCTGCAGAAAAATACAAAAGAAGGCTGCAACATGCTGTGGCTTGAGATGGAAAGCGTGAATCAGTCCTAAAAAAGACAAGAGTTCCCCCGTTCGGCTTGGATCTATCACAGAGAAGCAGCATTTTGCAGTAACTGGATATTATTTTGTCATTTAGCTTTTGTATAACTTTTTACTTCCCAAGCCTGATACTAAAACACAGTGTCACTTTCCAAACCTGTCAAATCTCTGGCTTAAAAAAACCACCCAGCAAAGCTCAGAGAAAATTTCCTATGATAAAATTTGTCTTCACTTTCATATTTTAAATATTTTGTGGAAATACTTAACTGTGTTGCAGAAATACTAAATATTTCGCAGAAAAATATAAGTTTTTTCATGTTTGATCAATATCTTTAACAAAACTAGTCTAAAAACTTCAAATTTCTGAAACTCTACATTCTCTAACTTGCAAATACTGTGAAAGATTTCACAAAAAAAAAAAAAAAAAAAAAAAAGAGCTTCTCTGAAATCATGTGAAACTGAAATAGCACCGCAATACTGGAGTCTTCTATTCTGTATTTTTGCCATTTTTGTCCTGGGTCTTTTTAATAGTTCTAGTCCTTTTGTTTCTTCTTCCCTGACAACATCTTTGGAAAAGCCCAACGCTCTCTGAAAACTGATGTTCTGCATTTGCAAAATCTTAGGTCTTCGCCTAGGATGGCTGTGTATTTGTCTGAACACAAATTTCCCCCCTCTGGGCAGGCCCATGCAGAACAGCACACCTTTACAGGTTTTCTGTCTCAGCAAACTTATTTTCCAACACAGCAAGGGTAAACTCTGAGTGGGCCTGGTCCTTGTGGAATTGCAGTGGAGGGAAAGGGAAACCTGGGGTAGAGTTGGATTTGTGTGATGCATCCAGGAGATTGTTCTTATGCCAGTACCCAAGGTGCTTTTCAAAGGTGCCCAGCTGCTGTACAAATCTACAGCATATTTTTTTTCTTGGACCTCTGTGCCTAGAACCAACAGAAGGATTCAGAGCTGAGATCCTGCAGTGAGGGGTGAGTGAATCTCAGCCAGCCACTTTGTCGAAGAGGACTAAATTGTTCATGGAGTGAGTTCATCATTGTCTGAAAATGACTATGTGAGTTGGAGCAAAGAGATCCTTAATTTAGTAGGAAAGAGCATTATGAGATACAGTAGCTGAAAATTTAAAACTAGACGAGTCAAGGCAAAAAAATCAGGTGTGAATTTAAATAATATCAACAATTAAGCACCAAGACACCTTACGTAGAAGGGTGCTGAATTTTCCATCACACAGCCTTTCGGTCACACTTTTTTGACTTTCTAACAGAAATTCTTCTCTTAGAAGGATTTCTTAGAAGCAAGAAGATAGATTTTCTAATGTTAACAGAATTTACAGGCTTGATCAAGAAACACAAGTTTGTCTTGTGTTACACAGAAGGTGTGACTTGATGGTCGTAAAGGTCCCTCTGACTCTCCCTAGCTTGGTGGCAGCAGAGTTGGCTCTGTGCTACGCTGAGGTTCCCTCATGCCCATGCACTGGCAGCTGCCTGGCAGTTTCATTTCTGCTGTGGGCGGTATGGCACAGTCTGCTTATTCTTAGGAGGGTGGGAAATTCCTTCTAAAGATAAACGGGGCAAAAAGTTACCTTTGTCTCCCTCTCCGTTCCATGAAATTGCTTTTCTCTGCCTCTGCTTCATACTTCTGCCTTACTTTTTCCATTATGTCTTCTCCTAACATCAAATATTTCCGGAACGATAGGGCTGCCAAATAGGGCTGCCACCAGCCCTGTCTGACAGCACATCTGTCAGTCCCCAGCCACCACAGCTGGTCTGTATTCAGTCGGGTTTCCAGTACAGCAAACACTGCTCGACCACTTCAGTAATTCCAGGTCAAATATGCTCTGAGACTGGCTGGAGCTTCACAGCACAAATTGCTGTCCGTTTACCAGCAGTCTTACAACCTTATCCTTAGCTTTTGCTTTAACTGGGAATTTTTTTGCGAGGCTGTCCTCTGCCAGCGTTAGACATTTCGTTTGCTCAGGTCCTGTGTAAATATAAAGGTTTCCAAGCTCCATCTGGTTCCAGTTACTCAAGCAATAGAAATACACATGCTTCAGGAATTTGCAGTCGCAGACTTACTGCCTTGCTGCCTTATAAAATCCTTTACAAAGTTCACCATGCTCTGTTGCCTCCTGACATACCTGTAGCCTGTAAAACAATTTCCCCCGAAACTTACTTAAGTTAGAGAAACAAGTAAGCTGACAGTCTAAGGCCCTTCTTTCTAATAAGGTTAACCTGCTGTCGCTGCTAAATATGGCTTTATAAGACACACACACACGCACACCCCCTTGACCACCAAAGACTGCCTCTTCCTGAAATCCCCCGTTCGTATAAATACAGGAAGTAGAAATAAGAGAGGCTAAAATCAGACCTTCTTGGTAGTTTGCTTTCATTTCAGTGCTTGTTTAGTCCTCTGCCCTCCCATACCGCTGAGCCTGAAGCCGGTTTTAAACATCCTCCCCCTGCCGCCCCTTGAAATATCATCTTCAGGACAAAACCTAAGGATGTGGAGGTTCTGCTCAGCGATGGAAAGGAATTGCTTTCTCTACCAAGGAACTCTAAAGCCACTGTGAAACAGAAAGTGTCTTAAAGTTTGCTGTAATGATGAAAACATCAGCAGGAGCCAAGGGAGCCAGGGATGACTCGGGGTAAGTCCTGAATCTTTAGTGACTGCTCATTTTTAATAACTGTCGCTTTCCTTTTCCTGCTTAACAAAGAGCTCTCGGCTGCATTTGGGAGCTGGCTGCCGAGTTATCAGCTACACAATCACAATGGTGTGGCATGATTGTACTGTAATTTACAGTATTTCCTTTAGCTAACATGTTCCAGCTGAAAACGAACTGCAGTACCTTTATTTAGCTTGAATCTTAGCTATTTGGGGAAGAACCAGGATGAATTCCAAGCTGCAGTTTAGGGCAAAGGACAGACTAAGGGAGTTCTGTGTTTTTGGAAACGTGACAAATCTTTTCTCGGAGGCTTGCTTTGTTTCTACTGAAATGCTGAGAAGTGGATAAGGGCTCGTCCCTAGGAGCTGATGGTCTCTCCAGCTCCGGCACGCGAAGGTGTGCACAAACTGTCCACAGGATCCCAGGAGACTTCAGATGTGCTTTCTCTTTGGAAAAGACTCCAGGTTTTCCCTGCTCCTGGCCAACAGACGCCGCACCTTGCAGAATCGAGCTCCAAGAAAACACAGTGGGAGAGAAAATGGGTTTGGATTGGGAAGGCAATCAGCTGCTGGGATTCCAGGATCAGGCTGGAATCCGCCCAAGGCTCGGTTGTGTCATAAAGCCCATGCTGAAGCTGAGCGTTTCTGTTTCCTGTTGAAAACAATCAGGGGAAAATGACAGAGCTACTGAAACCTTCGGTCACCCCCCTTGGAAAAACATATCATACCAGATATTAAGTGTGTTTCTTATCTGTCAGCTACACTTAGCTGGTTTCCCATGAATAAAAGCTCCCAGATGCATCTGTGATGAGCGTGGTAGAAGAAGCTGGTAGACGGTGGATAGATACGGGATACTTGCATTTTCAGTCACTGAGTGAGCTGGAAGTCAGTCCCCTTTGACTTGGAGCACACTCAGTCAAAAAGGGGGTAAAATCGCTGCTGACAGACACAATAGCGATAGCTTCACCATAGCACTGTTCCCAAATACGTGCATGGAGTGTGGGAGATGGAGGGAGAACCCTGCATTCCGACTGTGCCTGCTTTTGCCTTGTTCAGTTGTTTACCTTAAGTGGAAAGATGACGCTTCTGTTCCAGGGTACAATTCTTCCTCAGTTCCACTTAATGTTAAACCCTGAGGGACAAAGGTCACACAGCCATAAGGAAAAATGAAAGTATCCAATCCCTGTAGATTAGCAAGAGGAATTTAGTGGATGGTAATCCAAAGAGTTTGCGCTTTGCAGATGTTCCCTGCATTTGTGATAGTTAAGATGCCAAGTACTGAGGAACTGAAAAATTTAAACTGTTTATCTCCTTCTCAGCTCGTCTGAAAGGAGCCACATGCTTGCGAAGGTTCGCTTTCCGTTTAGAGTTGCAGGAGAAAGTAAACAAGCCGTAGACCCTAGATTTGGGCTGTAAATCAAGTGGTTGCAGGAATATTGAAGCTTGAATGGTCATGATACCCGAGTTCTTCATAAGTTTATAAGCATCTGAACAATTTAATAGAACGGCATTTTATTTCATTAACTGATTGTCTTTATTTTCAATCTATCTCACACTCATAAAAAAGAACTTAGGTATTTAAAAAAATCCATTTTATCTGTCTCTGTTTACATGCCACAATATTGCTGAAGATCCTCAAAATTACACTTCAGCATGCATACCTTGTGGCCCCCAAGACATTACAGAATTAGAAATGTGTCTAAGTGATATTTAACTAATTTTCTGTTACGGTCACATTGAATTCAGTGCCAATTTCACAAAGTACGGGTAGATAAAATTGGTAGCTTTCAAAAGAGACGATAACATAAGGCAAGCTGCCAATGGAGAATTTGGACCTGATTTTAAAGTTCTGTGCACAAAAATTGCATAAGAAATTGCTGAGATTGTACCCTCATTCACCATAGTCTTCAGGTTATTAACTAAATGCTTAATCACATGCACAGAAACTATGACAATGCGAGTTATCATAAAAGCACCTTAGCAACTGGGAAAGTATCCATGTATCCATTCCTAGTAATGACTGAAGGGTCTATTCTGCACGTAGCAATTCAATAAGCAGGTTTTGCTGTCTTACACCTCGGAAACGGCAGAAAGACACTGGGGAGAAATCTGCCTCCAGAATTAGTAGCTCCTCAGAGAGGAATGTGGGGAGAAGCTAGGGGCTGGATAGAAATCAGTCTAATCAAATTCTTCCAAAATGGGTTGGGAGAGAAACAAGGAAATTTAACCAGTAATTCTGACCTAGAATCAGGCTAAATCCTAGGAACGTTAATAAGTCATGAGATCACAAAACAGCTGGAGAAATGTGAGCTGATTGAGCCTGGTGACCACAGTTTCATGAAAAGGTATATGCCTTCATTCCAACATCTGGCAGACCTATGGAGGGGTTGATGAGGAGAGCAGACAGGAGCTAAGACAGAGACATAATGTGCAAATATTAAATAGTCCTTTGGGGTAACGGCTGGTTCAGGTAGCTGGGATGGGTTACGGTGGTCCTCATTTCTGGGGCACGAGGCTGCCTAATGAAGTAATGATTGTGCATCTTTTCAGTGACATGATTTCTTGGCACAAAAGCCGCCATCACAATTTATAGATTTCATGCAGTGAATGTAGACGTAAAGAGGTCAAGAACTGCAGGAGTCTGGAAACTAAACAACTCTCATAGGTTCACAGATTTTAGCTTCAAAAGGGACTGTTTTGATTGTCTAATCTTATCTCCTGCATAGAGCAGACCAGAGAACCGCTTTGGTAAGCACCCTATCAAACCCATGACTTCTGCTAGAACGGGACCTTTTAGATACTTCTTGGCTACAAAACCTTTCTTATCAAATGACTCCTCTGTCCAGGCTACGTATCTGTCTCTGCAGTGGGGTAAATAAATCTGATACCAACATTTTCAGGTTTGAACTGAGAAAATAATTTTTAAAAACTCCTCAACAGCTGTCCTTTGTAAAGGACTTAATCTAAGCTTATCTGAATCAGTGGAACAAGCCCTGTTAGCCTCAGGAGGTCTTGGACCCAATGCAAAGTACTGCTTACAGAAAATCTCAACCTAGAACATGTGAGATGTGATGTTTAAGTGGGGAAGGGACAGTTTAGGCAACTGGAAGCCGATCCATGTCACCAAATCTCTCTGCTGCCTGTCAAGCTCTGATAAGGGGGACACTTCCAGTCCTGGGGGATGGTGCTTCTCAGGAAGGAAATGTCTATGCTCAAGATGTATTGCACCAAGATCAGGACATCACCGTAAAGATACAAAGAAGGAGGTGGTCTCCAAAGGGACGTGAATTTGGTGCATCCAGAGAGGAGATATAAAACCTCCTGAAATTCGTTTAACAGAAAAGCATGTTTGCAACCCCACTGACTTGTCATGTGATCTTTCCAGCGCTTCTCAGTAAGTGAGCACTCGCCAAACCTCGCAGATGCTTTGAGCATGTTGTGCAACGATACTGGTGGTACCGTGCAAGGCAACTGTCCCTTTGTTTGCTCGAGGGTAGACCACGCTGGGAATGTTGCCCTTGAGTAGAGAACTCCTCCTTATTGCAGACAGTCTCATACCAGTGTTCACAGGAATGGGGACACAAATATAAGCAATATTCTGCTCATCTCCTTTCTACTACAGTTTCAGCTAAATATAGTTTTTCACTTCCTGTCCTAAATGGCTACGTGCTGGTTTGTATTATTGACTTCCCAACCTAGATGCAGTGTAGGCTAAAAAATGTACACACATGTGTGCATGCATCTCTCTTGCTCTGGGTGTACAGGTATACATGTAGAACAGCGTGTCCCGGAGAGTAGCTGAGGGTTGCTTGGTGCAAATTTGGGCTGGCTTCATCCCTCATCAAACCATGAGTACATAGTCCAGATATCTCAGAGAGTATATATTTTATAGCATTTTTCCAAATGATAGTAGGACTATATTTTAACTCATCCATCAGTAAATATAGGTGGCTTCTCTGAGATCAACAATATGGGCTTGTGAAACTCAGGATCTCGAAAACGATCTGAAAAATGGACAGGTATTTGTCTTTTAGCCAATACCTAAACCCAATCTATTAGAAAAAGAAGCTGTACCATGATTCACTTCCCAGAGTTTTAAATGCTTGCCTGCTTTGATTGCTAAAGAGCACAAAAATCGAAGTGTCTTAGTGAAACTAGGACAAAATATCACAGAGCTTTAGCCATTGTAATTTTGGAAGGGAGGAGGGGGTTTGCATTTGGGAATAGAAAGAAGTAGTTCTTTGGAAGGATAATTAGAAAGAAAAGGCAGCTGTTTGGAATGAGTGACCAAATTCTAGTGGAGATGGATCTGTGAGTAGAGGGTAGGTGTGGTCATCAAAAGCCCTGTGATGTGCTGGAAGTCTATCACACTTTCCCAGCTGTATCACAGAGGTATCCCCCCTGGGTAGGGAAGGGGGTGTGTGTGTGTGTATGTTTGTGATTGTTTCGATTGCCCTTTGTGAGGAATTACAAAAGAATGACAATGAATGTAGATATTTAAGAAGTCATTATGAGATTTAGAACTAGAAAGAAGCAACACATGTTCTCTAAAAGACCAAGGAGAGGTTATAATCCCTCTTGCCATATTACCATCAGTACAGAGCGGTCCTACAGTCAAAGGAGGTACAATGTGCTGGGATGGACCCAGCCTTGGTAGCCCTGGTGTTCAGAGCAGCAACTAGATCAGAGATCACTGTGCTGATTTGGGGCCTTACATGGAAGGGAATTCTGAGGAATTAAAGCTGGAATAGTTACAGACCTGAGATGTTTGGTCATTTGAAAAGAAAAAAAAAAAAGGCATAATATTCTGTAGGTTTGAAGTATTCATACTACCAGAGAAGACTTCAGATTTATCTTTCTGAATAGATTTGGATCAAAACTGAGAAAACAAGAAAGGAAGAAGGCTATGTTTCTCACGGCAGAATAGTAGCTTTAGGAAAACCTTCAAGAACCAGTGGAAGCAGTTAAGGCAAAGTCATGCTCAAAAGGCAATTAAGTGGCAATTCTTGGATCTCAGAGAAGGCACTGGTCTAAGCAGTGGCCTGCAATTCAGCCTGTGTCCCAGATTACTTCCTAATCCTAATTTTGAGATTATTTTTTTCTGTGATGTTGGGCAGGTATTTCACCATAGGTAACTAAAGTGGAATCTCCAGAGTAAATGCTCATCTAGAGCCACGTAGGAGCTAGCCTAAATCACTCAGTTGTCTTTAATTCAACTTCTGTCCACCCCAACACACACATGCACCCTCCAAGGAGCTCCTGTGACGTCTCACAGCTGGCTGTGGTCCCTACAGAGTCACTTGTCTGGTAACCAAGTACAGAATCTACCTGTCTCCTCCTCCAACTTCTTCATCCATGGGGTTCTGACTGGCAGTTCACATCGGAGCTGGCCCCCAAGGCAGTGGGATCATGGATGAACTTCCTCTCAAGGATGCTGTAGCCACATCCACTTGCCACAGCTGCACAGTGGATTACTGAACCAGTTTGAGGTAAGGGCCCTCTCCAGCAATGAACATGCCCTTATCCTTAGGGAGGATTGAGGATGCTCTTGCAATAAGTAGATGCCTAAGTAAATGGTGCTTATTACCGTCCCTGTACCAGAGTTGTCACAGATAGGAATAATAACTGAGTAGCAGCACTACAATCACCAGAGCAACATAAGAATTGATTAACTGAAATTTGTTAAGAGTTTTGAAGGTGGCAAAGGCAAGATGATACTGATGTTTAGAGCAGAAGGGCTTGAAAACCACTGTTCAGTTCAGAGGAGGTCCTTATATCGGTTTCTCAGGGTTGCAAGATATATAGCAGAACTTCTGCTGGTCAGTTAATTATATCTGTTTTAGGAGAAATAATTTGCTCCTATGGGAGGTTTAAATTGAGGATGGAGAAATCAAAATTCTGCCAATCTTTTGTATCCCCAGTTACATTTCTGCAAACTTTTAGGGGGGCTTGTATGTGGACAGGTAAGTGGTTTTTTTGCCACTGTGAATATTTGTTGATTGTTATGTCTCAGCTGGAGGAGTCTGGAGTGCTTGTTAGGTATTTTATAATGCTAAAAACCTTCAAACATTAATATTCTAGTACTATTCCAGCCTACCTGCCTGTATGAGAAGATGTCTTTCTTAAAATTTGGGCACAGGTGGTACATAAGAGATTTAATGAAAGTGCTTTCTTCTCCAGAATTTGCTGAATCAGACGAGGCAATGCCCTTACACCCCAGTGGCCATGGCATGGGTTACTGACTGTTATCAGAGCTGTAGGACTTGTTCAAAACTAGGTCAGTTTACTAGAATTACTAGCCGTGGGCCGCAGAGGACATAGCATGGCACTTGTGGGGTGAAATCCATAGGGGCTGCCCATGAATTTGAAGAGCAAAGTACTTGAGGAGATATGTATTACTAAGTCCTGTCCTGCACGCACACCGCTTGAATGAGGGTACACAGCTTTTCTAGGAGAGCCAGCCAGCAGTGGAGTACTCTGAAATTCCTGGTTACAGGGGCCGGACACACCTGCACTGCAAAGCGGGAGATGTGAGGGTGCTGGGCACACCCAGGCTCTGGCATTGATGTAGCTGCACAAGGAGAAACAGCAGTGAGAAGACAGCTGAACAGGCAGGCAGGTATCCACAGGAACTATCCGCCAAAAAGGGGGCACAGCGTCTGCAGGGGTTAGAACCTGGCTGTCAAACCATTTCTATTCTTCCCTGCCAGAGAGAGCTGCCTGTGACGTGCAGGGTAGCGAAGTGTCCTTGCGCGACGGTTGCACCCCGTCTGCTGTGGAGGGGCGGGGGCTTGTGCGTATGCCGTATCTTCCGCAAAGACCTTCGGCACCCCGCTCTCCCTTCACCACTCTGTTTGGCATCCACGATCTGCTCTGACGATGTAGGAACACATGTGCCAACTCCATCGTCCCCGCTGAGGGAGGGAATCCCTAGCAGACAAATACGCACATGGCTGAATTGGAGCCACGTGCTGGTGTCAGTCCCGAGTAACTCTCTGGAGTTGGAGAGGGGCTGAGTTCAGCATCCTCCCCAGGCTGTCAGGTGCTTGCTTCTCGGAGAGGCAAGGTAAGCTTTCAGCTGGTGTTTTTTAACTGTGAAGTTTGGGGTGTTTGTATGTGTGTGAAAGCACACGATAAAACAGCAGCTGTGGTCAAGCAAGCAGTGCTATTTAAACTGTACAAATGTAATAAAGCTACAAGCATCACCCAATATGGTAAATATTGTAGCCGCAAGCCTTTCCTCTGTCCATTTCGTACCTCTCTGAGCTAGCTAAAGTAATTCTACCCACCTCCAGAAATGAGATCCCTGCGTCAATATACCCTGCTGGAGTGGGAAAGTTAAAGTAACGCTTCCCTCAAGATTTCAGCTGGAAGAGGTTTGGAGCACTTAGCTCCTCTTTGCCTGCACCCAAAAGAGTACAAATCTTTTTGCAAGTGAAGATGATTACTTGAGCAGCAAAGGATTAGCAGATGTGAGCATTGCATAGCTGGTTATGCTAGTCACATTTTCCTAAATAGATATCCTATTAGACGCACGCGAGCCAGGGAGCGCTGGGGAATGCAGCTCTTTTTAGATAGATGAATATATACATGCATATCTCTGTGCCTTTCCCAGACTTTCCATCACAGGGAATTTATTTATGTCTGAGTAAAGGATTTCTGCTTTCTGCATTACTGATCGTTTTAAAAGGGACAAGGTGGTTTCCCTAATCGTAATGACATTGTGCGATTAATATGAAGCCCTCGTATGTATGAGAGGATCTCTGGGTGCTTCACGAATATTAAGCCTCCCAACAACCAGCTGAAGGCAGGCATCTACTACTGCTGCTGTAGGAAGGGAAACTGAGGCACGAGCTCGTGGAGCTGATTTGATTATAGTAACTTACTTTGTAGCCCAGTTCCCTGGATCCTTAAACCCTGGCCTTGCCCCAGACCATCCTTTAGGTTTGGGGTGATGCCAGGAGCAGAATCCAGTTCTCAGAAAGGCTTTCCTTTGTGGGAGATGAGTTCCCTGCTGGATTATGGAGCTGAACTGGCTTCCTCAGTGTTTACACAGCCTCTACAACTGAAGCAAGAAGAAGCAGCAGAAGTGAAGCGTTGGGAGTGTGCAGGGGGGGTCAGGGGACTGCCCTTTCAGCAGTATCCTGCCGTTGCCCGGGCTTAGGAGGAGCATAAAACTGCACCCTGAGGGTTGTTCTCTGAGGCAGGGCTGCAATTCTGGCTCAGATCTGGTCCTGCGAGGACTGGGGCTGCTGGTATTTGCTCTAGGTGACCAATTGGGGTCTGTGGATCAACACTGTTCCTGGTAGGGTTGAAAGACCTGTCCTACTACTTGAAATTGTCTCCTGACCATGTTAATTACCACTTTCTATTTAAGTGCTTTGTTGAAACCGACTGAATACATACAACCTTTTGGATGCTGGGAAAACCTTGCCAAATATAGGGAATCCACGCAGCTGAGGTACACCCCTCCTGTGGCCCTCTGAAGAAAGCCAGTCTTTGGAAGCCTCTGTCTTGAAAAAGCAGCTGTTGGGTAGATCTGGAAGCAGCTGTAGCCCCTTGTGAACTGGATTAAATTTTGTGCTGCTTGGAAAAATTCACCAAGGAAACAGAGAGAGACCAAAAAATAGCGGAGTCTGGAGATTGACAGCTCTGTTGGCTACCTGCAACATTGTTCTGCAAATCACTAGCAGACTTCTAGGCAAAAGAAGGTTGTCCTACATATTGGCTAAATGACAGCCTGGGACCTGACCCAACCTTCCGTCTGGCCTGCCAAGAATTTTTTTCTCTCTTCTTTCTCTCCTTTATTTTTCCCCCTCCTTGAGTTCTCTCCAAGGAATTTGTCACTCCTGATATTCCCACACAAAAAGAGAAATGAGGCAAAGCTCAGAGCTTCTCCTGATGAATCAGCAGACAGGAAAGAGCTTGGCTTTGGACATCTTTCCTTTCTGTCCAGAGGACAAATACGTAACATAGGACTTTTTGGTGTAATTCTGTACTGAAGTCCCATTCTAATCCTTTCCAAGGATTAGAAGTTAGTTAGTTTTAGACTGGATCTCATTAGTAACCTTTCTAGCCCAAAGGGAAAGTGACTGTGTTACCCTGCCAGCAGGGATAGGTCCTCTGAGCTGGGAAACCAGGGCAGAGATTGCCTGAGGGGCACTGTGAAGAGCAGCCCATGATAGGGATGGATGGTAGGGATTAGTCCCTTGGCCTGGCATTCTGATGTCTCCCTTTGCTATTAGACCTAGCTATCTAGGTCTAGCCTGGATTCACCCTGCCTAACCTCAGGTGTTTAATTGTTGTGTCCCATTTAGGAACCTGTGCACCCATGAGGATCTCTAGTCTTACTGGAGAAGAAGCAGTTCCAGGGAATAATTCAGGGTGACTGGTGCCAGTGGGCTGAATCCAAGTCAAATATTTGTTCATGGCTCACCAAGCCGAGCAGTGAGCCAGGCCAGAGAGCTGTGTCCAGCACAAACCTTCTTCCACCCTCCCACCCCCTGAGTCAGATTGCCCCAGGGTCAGAGAAGCAGTGGCAGTCTGGAGGTGGGGGTGGGTGCAGCAGCGATGTTTTTGGGGAGGACATGACTAAGGCAGCCGTGTTATGGATTGTCTTAAACTGCTGTGAAGCCACAACCTTTGGCTCATGATTTATTTACATCGTAGCCCTGGTGACCAAGTGACCATGAACACCCTTAAATGAACAAGCTTGAGGTCCCAGCAATGATTTAGCTGGATCTGCGGGAGCTGACAGACTTGCCGTGCTGTTTGGCAGGTTTTGTAGTCACCTGCTGAGCAGAGACATTTCAGGAGTTTCTGGCACTGCTCCGCTAACCAGTCCTTTGGCCCCAGGCTGTCCCACCAGCACAGGACGGTGAGGGCCATGCCCACCCACAGGGCAGGTCACTCAGCCCAGCAAACCGGAACACCTCTCTCATCCTTGTGGTGGGGGACCATGCCCTTTTACCACCTTTCCATACCCATGAAATACCCCAACAGGCTTTTTCTTCTTCCTCTCTCTGACCTTACCTCAGTGTGAATGCTGGCAGGGAACCTATCAGATCATAAAGCAAGAAATAAACACATTTCTGGAATGCCTAATCAAAATTAAATATGAGGAGTATGAAATTGCTGGAGTAAGGATTAAGGATGACAGACAAAAAGGAAGTTCACAGATTTAGATATTTATTTTTTTCTACTAACAGCACCACGTATTGAAATGCATTCACACTGACATTGGAAGGAAATCTAACCCAAAATATGAATATTTGTGTGTAAGTAAATCTGCAGATCAGCGACTGAATGACTGGTTTGAAGACCCTTTGCATGGTGCCTTAACGAGAGGAGGGACCTCTGAAGGCCAGTGCTCTGCTCTTTGAGATACTGCAGGATATCTCAATGGTTTTATTTGCCATGGCAAAATGGCCATTTCTAGTTGTAAATCATGACTGAGATAAGCGTTTGCAGGTCTTCCTTAGAAGAGGGGAAGACTGCTCAACTTTATGCAAGTCTGTGTGGTTAGCACCTGGTATCTTGTATGTCTCATGTCTACACTAAATTCACTCACAGGGCGAGGAAAGCCATTGCTTTTTATAACTAGTCTGATGTTTCTCTTAATATTTTGGCCAGGGTTTTGGCTCTGACACGTCACGCAGCTTCAAATAATTTTCAATATTTAGGGTTTGAAACAGAATGACTTTATTTAAGCAAAACTGCAGTATGCTCTTAATGAAGTTTGAATGTGGGAATTTCTCCCTCCCCTTTATGTTCCGTTTCCCTTTCCCCTCTTTGTTAAGTGAGTACAATATAGAAAAGCATTCCCCGGGTTTTCATTCCTGTCTTCCTTCCTGGCCAGATGAGCTGGAAAAGGGCAAAACCTCTGTCAACAGCCCTGGCCCTGCGGTCAAAACGGGGGTGCTCTGGGCTTCTGACACCTCAAGTGTTTTTCAAAGGCACAGAACAAACCCAGCCATCTTCTGGTGGCTCCACTGGGCCCTTCCAGCGCCCTGACACCAGAGGGTGAGGAAGGTCTGTGACTTCCTTATGTTCTTACAACTTAGGAAATTGTTTCTCTTCTTCTAAACATTTGCTTCTGGTTCCTGCACCTCACAAGCCTTTCTGGAGAAGTCTAAGTAAAATCATCCAGCAAACACTTTCGCAGCTTTTTGTTAAGGGAAATGTGCTTTCTTTGGCTCCTCTGACCTTGCCAGAAATGACTCCTGGCCAGGCCTGCCTTTCAGAAGCTCTCGTCTTTGCAGTGAAAGGGCCTTGCAGAAGTGTAAATTATCCTCCGTTGCCTGCGCACAAAGAAAAATCTTTAGTTTTGCTGACATGCTGAAATTCCTAAGGGAATAATTTGGGTTTGAAATAGGCAAAGGACAAATGACCTGAAAAGCTCCGATGATGAATACGGAGGAGAAGGGCTTATTTTTAACACAGCAACTGTCTGTTGTTAGTAAGGGAGTAGGCTAATAAAACTTGCAAAGTGGTTTTGACTTGCAAAAGTATGTTCTGAGTAAAAAGGGAAAGATGGTTGAGAAGATATTTTGAGGCAAATTGCTGAATGCAAAATATATATGTGCAAGGTTAGGTAAAGACAGCGCTATAATCTGTGGGGTGAACACAAGCCAAGTCCCGTTACACCAACAGGATACAGTACCCCCAGTCCACTCCGGGGCCACAGGCAGCGTATACCACCTGCATTAACAAATGCAAGAAACAGGTAGACTGAAGGAAAAAAAGGGCTTTGAAACAAGGCCTCTTCCTGCCGGGAAGTTTTGATGTTTGTTTTTTATCTTGTTTCTGCCCGTGTCATGGCTGTGAGCGTGAGAAGGTTGGTTTGTTAGTAGAGCTGACCTGGGTACTAGCAGTAATGTGAATTAGCTTGTATTTTGTCTGGGGGTTTTATGCATATGCAATTCTTTATAATATATATATACACCTTTATAATATACATACCTTTGTGTATGTAAATGGAGGGATGGACCTGATGAACCTAGGAAACATAGTGAAGCTAGCAGCTTAGAGCAGTCTTCCAGTACCTAAAGGGGCCTACAGGAAAGGTGGGGAGGGACTCTTGATCAGGGAGTGGAGCGATAGGACGAGGGGTAATGGTTTTAAACTGGAAGAGGGGAGATTTAGAGTAGATAGTAGAAGAAATTCTTGACTGTGAGGGTGGTGAGACACTGGCCCAGGTTGCCCAGAGGAGCTGTGGCTGCCCCATCCCTGGAGGTGTTCAAGGCCAGGTTGGACGGGGCTTTGAGCAACCTGGTCTAGTGGGAGGTGTCCCTGCTCATGGCAGAGGGGTTGGAACTGGATGATCTTTAAGGTCGCTTCCAACCCAAACCATTCTATGATTCTATGATTTAGTTGCACCTCCCTGCTCCCTGAAAGCACTCTTGCGCTGAAAGGTTGTTAACAGGGTCAAACAAGAGGCTTTGACAGGGGTATTGCCACTGTTTCACTGCGGGCACTTACAACTAAGCTTGACTAATTTACGAGGAAGAGCAGCTCTTCTAGAGGAGCTGAGAGCTGACCCTAACACCCGAGATGTGCACCCCAGCAATGGGAGCTCTCTGAGCGACTAGAGCAGAAAACACAAGCAGGTAACGCACTGCTGCGGTTGGGTGGTTTACGGGAAGCACTGCAAGCACCCCCTCCTTCTCCGCTCCTGAGCGACTTGCCCCTGCTGCTCGTGCCGTTAGGGAACCATCCTTAGGCTTAATCACAGGGTTTGTGCTCTGATGAGCGACATCCAGCAAGTCTTCAGAGCTGACCTGACACCTGACCTTTGAACGGGGGCAAGATTCTGCTCAGTTCAAAATCCAGATAAGCTGAGGTCGTGTCCTTTGACTGCATCATGGCAGTAATGACAAAAAATACAGTTGTTAGCTTTAAACCTGGTCACGGCAGCAGCCGAGGCACCAGAGCTTAGCACAAGCCAAGTTATTCTGCCAGCAAGCTCTGTGTTTTTGTGTAGAGCCTACTCCTGTGGCTCAGCTAACATCCTTAAAGCTAGCTCAGCTATCCTCGCTGTGCTCTGCAGGCAGCAGTAGAAGTCCACGCAGTTACTTCAAACTGCGCCCTGTACTGTGTAAGACAGCAATCTGGTGTCACGTGAGCAGAAAAATGTCACCGCTTATTACTTAATAGATCGACACATGAATTCTTCCACCTGCACAAGTGGCCATTAAACCCTTCCCCCCAAGAAGTATGGTAGCACTTGCTCATATTTGTGATTTCCTCTGTTGGTTTCTGTGCCCAGGGGGGTGGGGGCTCGGTGAGCTGGTGGGTGATCTAAGGGCAGATGAGCTATCCCACACCTGATCCCTCTGTGCCCGTTAGTGGAGCTCCCAGGCTGGGTGGTGACTTGCTCCACTTGGGCAAACACTTGTGAACACGCGTGCAGGCAGGGTCCAGCTGGGGAGGGGTGGGTGTCTGCCGTCTGTGTGTGCAAACCCCTGCTGGCCCTCACAGAGGCGGGCAGTTTGGAAATCCCTGGCAGGTACAGAAAAGCTCAAGGAAGTGAGCCTTCAATTGCAGGGTGCAAAACTTCACTGCTGAAATTGAGGGTGCCTGTAACAGAAGGTGGAGTAGGTGGGGAACAGAGAGATTTGCTGAGCTATGAGGTGTCAGGGTATTTAGGAGACCCTGGGTTTGCCTTACCTTTTGGCAGCTGGAACAGCCGCTGCCTTGGCTATTAAACATGGTGCTTTCCAGGTTGAGGGGAAAGGCCCGGACATGGAGAGCACGAACTGTAGATCAAAGACCAAACAGACAAAGGGTGGACATAAAAGCTAGAGTAGAAACAAGGAGAGCAGTGAGCAAGAGGAAGTGCTCTGCCAACCACAGGTTGTCCGCAGACCACAGTTTGAGAAGCACAACTTCCTGAGCTACGCATTTGTCACCAAGGTGGACCAGTAACACAAGCGTTCTGCAAGGTAGGAAGGACTACTGAACAGGCAAGCGTACCTCATGGGACCCACCGAGCCTGTCATGTCACTTCCATTTTCCAATTTTTCTGTACATCTGAGAACCTTACAATGCAGGAAGCTCCCATGGTTTGCTTAACTACCTACATCTTTCCCCTTCCTTTTTGCATATCAGACAACAAGAAACTTGATTTTTATTTCTAACTAAAGGGTGCCAATCAGCTGGGTGTGATCTCTGAAGACCTCAAGAACTTCTTCTCTTTCTGCTCTTTGGTTTTTCCTTGTGTTTTTTTCTGGTTTGTTAGTTTGATTTTCGTCAGATCTCTTGGCTCTATTATGAAAAAGCATTTATTAAAGCCTGAATTTTCTGTGAGGCAGTGTTAACACTTGGTGCACAAAGTTAGCTGTTGTGCTATGGGTTTTTCCATGTGTCACTTTGCTGCCTTCCCATTTTCCTAATACTCTGTTTTATGACGCAATGACGCAAGAAGTTTATAGATGACGGAGCTTTCCCTGTATCTAGGTTGGGTGTGGTGCCTCAGTTCCACCAGCTGTTGGAAGAAAGAAATGAGAATCCAGCAAGGTGACACAAGCCAGGTCCGGAAAGTAAATGAATCCTTCTCCTCCATCTTGGACTAGTTTAATCTGAACTGATCAAGTGAGCAAAGATGGGCTGGCTTATGAGAATAACAAGAAGGCATTGAGAAGTGACCACATCTAAGATGGAAGCAAAATGAAGCTTGATGTCCTCTAGCTGGGGCACTGCGTAACTTCCCTCCCAGTGAACTGAAAGTAACAGCACATGAATTCGCATGTGTCTGAACAAAGATTTTTAATGAGTCTATCTAATCATAAGTGATATTAAACCAAGGAATGCATAGGTAGCTATGTATGTACCAAGGGTCTAACTGATGAAGCCTTGTTGCACTTCTTTTGCTGCTACTCATGTAACACTGATTATTCCTTCTCCAGTGTGCTGGGTTCAGAACTTCATGCTCTTTTCAGCTCAAAGGTGGCTATGAAAAAAAAGGGGTACAGAGATCTGCCTCTATCATCAGTGGCACAGAGCCCCGCAACTGAGTCCAACTGGGTTGGTTGTGACACGGGGTGTAAAACAGGGCTGTGAGTTTTCTGCCAGTCCTTTAATCTCAGCACCATCATCTGACTCATCTCCACGAAGCTCCATGCTCCCAACTCTCTTTTAACCACAGGAATTGCCAGCATTGTCCATCTACTTCCACCGGGACTGGTGTGTCGGGTTCAGGAGCTTCTATCTTTTCCTCCTGCTTCCTGTGCTCCTTGTAAACTGTGTTGCTGTGCTTGAAGGGTTTGCACATGTGAGCTTCAGACATGAGCTGGCTTGTCCAGAATGGTATCCCGTCAGGTACCAGGTGGCTTTGGTGCAAAAAGTTGCTCTTCACCTGGTGCGTGGAATTTATGGCCACTGGTCCATCTTTTTCCCTTGGTAACAAGCCAGCTGGCACACATTTTATGACCTGTGGTGCCTGCTCTGCTATAAATACAAATATACCAGAGCATCTCTTTCCTTGAGGACAGCACACCAAATCCTTGCTCTTGCTGTCTCTTGATGTCTTCTAATATTCAAGGGGAGAAATAAAAGCAATAAAATATAATGATAAAAAACTAGCTTCTAATTCTTACACCTGGTCTATTTAAACAATGCTAAGGCCCTCAGTCCTTACTTACCGGTGCCCGCAGACCATTTGGTTTCCGATTCAAGATTCAGATTTAATAACACCTGATGAGTCTTCTCAGATCTGCTCTGGCGACAGGCAGAACCTGGGAATGTGTGGGAGGGGAGTGACGAGGACGATGGGGCCTGACATGGTCGGAAACTCTGTCCTAGCCCATCTGAGGGTCCCTGCTGCTGTTGCAGGCAGCTTCTGCGTCTCGGCTGCCTTGGGGAAGTTCAGAGTGACCAGGCCTGTACAGCACAGCCAGGAAAGCCCTTAGTGCCAGCAAGTTTGTGGCAATATTTCTAAAGTCCCTTGCAAAGGTATGCTCAGGCCTGCGCCTGCGTGAAATTCAGTGGATTATATCCCTTTGCAGTTCTGCTGATTTCTGGGAATATTCAGCTGGCAAGTGTGGCTCTTCATTTCTAAAGCAATGAGTCGTGGTGGTGTCACTAATTCGGCGTACAGTCGCTGTGCAATAATTCAAATCACCATTGTCATTATTATTGCTTCCAACCAAGCAGCCTGGTACCTTCTGCCAAACTGGGGCAGGTGTGTGACTGTAATCACTGTGCAATTAATTAGTCTGTGTTGCCAATTGGTATGCAACACGCAGCTCCCCGCATCGCAACTGAGTTCAATTTAGCAGAGCGGCAATAGGATTTAAAAGTAAGAACGCAATAAAAAAACCAGAGAAGCAGGCAGCTTTCGGGCCAGCTTTTCAGCTTTGCACCACGACGAACAAAAACGAGCACCTGCCTGTATCAGGCAAAGGGTTTTGCAGGACTACGGGAGAAGGAGGAGAGAGTTAGCCAAACAGCGTGTTGTTTCTGAAAACCCTGACTTTAGAAATCACCTGATGCATGAATTCTGAGTGAGGGAAATAGCAAAGGCCGGCTGCTCACCATGGCAGCCCTGCAAATCCCTTCAGTTGGCAGCACAGCAAGAACCTGGGAGCTGCCTGGGCTCCCTCCTCTCTGTGCAGCTACAGAGCCACCGCAGAGCCAGATTAAATTGCTGGATTAAGCACTTCTGCAGCCCGGCGTCTGGATCTTTGTGACAGCTGCGCCCAGGAAAGAAGTCAAGCATCGGTGCCATAACTGCGTCAGCTGGGGTGTCGCGGGTCACAGCATTACAGCTGGGAAAGGTCTGTTAGGTCATTCTCTCCCATTTCTTAGCCAACACAGGATTTGACTTAATAAAGTGTTTGTTACTGCTCTAAACATGGCATTTTAAGAGATTTGGGCAATGCAATCCTCTTCCCCTTCTCTTGGGAATTTATCCGTCATCTGTTAGAACTCACTGTCAGGAATCATCTAGCCTACCATTCCCCTGTTTTAATATGAACCCATTAATGACTCTTCATGACTTTCCTTTTTATCAAAGCTTCCCCTTTGGCTGAGCTGTCCTTTCGTCCCTCTGTACAGGTACAATAGCCTCCTTAGTTCCTTCTGGGCTGGGCTGGCTTTTGAGGGGAGGATACCCCACACCAGAGCTCTCATCCCTAAGGACCCCTGAACTCCCAGGTTCCTGTTCTGCCAAAAAAAGCCTCATCCACTGCCCTTAATTATCTGCACTGGAACACCCCATATGCTCAAAGTGGGAGATGTTTCCATTAAGACAAGTATTTTCAGGCTCTTCATTTTTTATCTTGCATGCCTATGTTTGGAATCATTTTCTATTTTTCAACCATTCTCCAAAACTTAGACGATGGGCTACATGCTTTGGAAGGTCAGTTCTGTTATTTTTCATCATCAATCTGTTGTTCGTGTTGCCAAAGGTGCGTTGCTGCTGTGAGCAGGGCTGCGTCCAGACGACGTGCCTGTCGGAGGGAGCAGAGGGCTGGCTGCCTCTGCCTGCACCAAGCCTGGGTTCCCCCATGGGGAACACCGTGCCAGTGTCACTACATGCCTGGTGCTTTGTATTACTTCCTTGCCTTTGTTGATATCCTTCATTTCCCTCCAGGCAATGGGATTCTTGAGCATCAGTGCTTTGCCGGCCCTTTTCTTTTCACCTTACATAATTAACGGATAACAAAGTTCAGCATCACAGGAGCTGTTGCAATGCATGTCACCTTCTGGTGCCACCGCAAGACATTCTCAGCATTGGCCTCCTTTTGGTCTAGGTTTCACACATCATTGGCAAGATCAGATTCATGCTTGTGTGACTAATTTGGGGAGCAGCTTTTGCTAACAGTGTTATGGAATATTTCATTATAACTCACCTTTTTTTTCCTTCAACTCGTTACTTCTTTCCCTTTACTGAGTATAAATGTTGCCATCCCACACACGCTTTCCTTTCACATGGTTACTAGGCATTTCTTTTGGTTTCTACTGTAAAGAAAGAAACTGAGAGATGAACTGGGTTAACTTCCAAAAGCTGTCTTTCACTGTTTTACTCTTTGTGTTCAAATGATACTGATTAAAATCATATGCTATTGCATCTGAAAGAAATTTCCTCACCTGTGTGACAAGCTGGGCTTTTATCACAAGCAAAGAGAATTGTTTCACTTATTTCTATTTGCTTTTTTAAGCACAGTTCTCATTCTTACTGTTTTGGCTATGATCTTGAAAATGGATTGATTATAAAATTAAGATTCTGTGGATAAATATCCTGAATCAGCAACTGGGATTGCAGAGGAATACGTACTTTCTAAGGAAGCTGTCCCTATAGGGTTGAAAATGAAAACACTACTAAAAATAAAATCTCACTGTTGGTTTTGGGATTTGAAAGGCTATTTTGTTTAAAAACTAACTTTTGGGATAAGCACGCTGTGATAGGTTAGACTTTTGAAGGGAATCTCTTTTAGTAGTCTAACCTTAAGTCTGACCTTATTTAAAAGGTACTATTTTAAGATCTGTACCATAAAAATAAAAGGAAAAAGACTTGAAATAATGCCAAATCAGAAGTGAGAGTCCTGCTCTTTTCAGCTCTGACATCTAAGCAGCAAAACTGGTACAGAAAAACATAGTATTTTGTGTACGTTCTCCTACATTTCCTTTACTTTTAAAATCAAGTAATCAAATGAACGACAAGCCCATATCCATGAGTCTGTAGCCTTACCCAGTAGAGCTCATAAGACCAGACCTTTCAGCACAAGTATTTCACTGACTGCAGTGCTAAGCACATGTATAAATACTTTGTTGAATCAGCGCCATAGCTAGAAACCAGCATTTAATACCAGTCTGCCATTAGACTGCAGGGACTGAAAATAGAATTAGCTCTTTGTGTCTCTGATCAGAACAGGAATCTAAAGAAGAACATGCCCCACATCTTTAATATTCTCGTCAACATAATTTCAGTATTCTTACATCTTGTATAGCTGAGAATAAGCTCTGAGACATAAGGTGTGACTGTGCCTTGCTAACATGTGGTCCCACGGGATGGCCCCTCTCTTGTCACTCAGCATTTCCCATGCATCTTTTTGGCACTTCTTTAGAACTGGCCAAAATGACAAATGTGGCAGGAAAAAAGAGGGAAACCAAGTCTTCATTTCCTCCCTTCTGAAGGTCCCTCTGGTGTTTCTCCACGTTTCCTGTGCTCCCTCCCATTACCCTCTGTTGGCGCAGGGAAAAGGTTTGCTATGTCTGTGTTCTTTGAGTCCCATCCTGCAGGACTTGCTGGGTTCTGCTGAGCAACCGAGGGCTGTTTACAGTCTGAATTATTCTCCTGCTGCAGATCAGCCTCTGGCTACCAGCAAAGATACCTCTTCTGTCGTGGATAACTTGCTGCTGAATGCATCCTAAGGCATCCTCCTCCTCCTTCTGTACTCTGTGAGTGACAACAGAGATGGACGATTTCCCCCTCCCCATAAGCAGCCGCCACCAGCTCCCTGGGTGCAGGGTGGAGGAACATCCACCTCTGCAACCACCAGCACCAGCGCAGACTCGTCAGTGGAGGCAGGGAGTGCTCGGTGTTATTTTTAAATGGTGAAATATCTTAGTCTGCCTTTTTGCAAATTACCTAAGCTGGGCGCAGAGGGTGGCTGCCAAAACACCAGAGCAGCTGATGGTGCCTCTGGCTACTGCTGGCAGGCTTCCTCTGAGAGGCTCTGAGAGTGGGGCGAGATTACAAAATCACAGAATCACAGAACAGTAGGGGTTGGAAGGGACCTTCGGAAATCATCTAGTCCAACCCCCTGCCAAAGCAGGTTCACCGAGAGCAGGTTGCACGGGAATGCATCCAGGCAGGTTTTGAATAGCTTCAGAGAAGGAGACTCCACAACCTCTCTGGGCAGCCTCTTCCAGTGCTCTGGCACCCTCAAAGTAAAGAAGTTCCTCCTCATGTTAAGACAGAATTTCCTGTTTTCCAGTTTGTGCCTGTTGCCCCTTGTCCTGTTGCTGGGCACCACTGAAAAGAGTCTGGCCCCATCCTCTTGGCACCTGCCCTTCAGATATTGATAAGCATTGATGAGATCCCCTCTCAGTCTTCTCCAGGCTAAACAGACCCAGGTCTCCCAGCCTTTCCTCATCAGAGAGGTGCTCCAGTCCCCTGATGATCTTCGTAGCCCTCCACTGGACTCTCTCCAGCACTTCCTTGTCTTTCTAGAACTGAGGAGCCCAGAACTGGACACTACTGCAGGTGTGGCCTCACCAGGGCAGAGCAGAGAGGGAGGATAACCTCTCTCGACCCGCTGGCCATGCTCTTTTTAATGCGCTCCAGGATACCGTTGGCCTTCTTGGCCACAAGGGCACATTGCTGGCTCACGGTCAAGCTGGTGTCCACCGGGACTCCCAGGTCCCTCTCTGCATAGCTGCTTTCCAGCAGGTCAACCCCCAACCTGTACCGGTGCATGTAGGACCCTACACTTGCCACATCAGTGTCCCTCACAGCTCCCAAACGATCAGACGCTGCTGACAGTGGCATGGCCACAACGGGGTGAGCTGCTGGAGACGTCTGTGGCCCCTTTTCTCTGCTGCAATGCTCCCTTTGAAGCCATGAAACATGGCTCTGACCCTTCAGCTGGAGGACAAGGGCCCAGGGGACAGGCATGCCCTGCCCTCTGCAGTGTTGGCTGCCGCTGTGCATCCCTTACCTCTGTCTCTGGGTACCTGTGCCTAGGCAACGTAGAGAGATGAGCTGAAACCAACAGACCTCTGCACAGAGCACGCTGCAAGCCTGTGGTCTGAAACCCTGGTGTGCATTGTTAGCATGAGGCCATAGTCCTTAGGATGGGGCATATCTGTCTGTCGAGACCTGTGCACCCAGTTTGTCTCTATCATAGCAAGGCATCTGGTCCGACACCCCTCGAGGAGCTCTCCTGGTGTGTCAGTGCCTCTGTGTGTGCCTGTGTGTTTGCATTGATAGTCTTTACCCCCCTCCAAGTTTTCCATTTGCAATTCTGCTTACAAGGGACAACCTTGCTGTGTTTCAGCCCGATCAGAGATACCGGCGAAGAGGGAAAAGAGACACATCTCTGTCAGGCCACTGCCCTGCGAAACTGCCTCCCGCTTCCAGGGATCAGCATCCTCGATAAACTCATCAAGACCTGTCCCGTCTGGCTTCAGCTGAACATGAACCAGGAAAGGGCTGGGGCGATACTTGGCAAAGAAACAGCAGGGGTAAGTCCAAAGCAGTTTCAGTTCAGACAGCCACATTTCCTGTCCTTGGCGGAGCTGGTTAGGAGAGCAGCGCTGTGTTTCATGTGGAAGCAAAAATATTAAGCAGACTACGCTCTCTGATGCTTCAGCCACTCGCAGCAGCACAACACAGATATAACGGCTTTGGAGAAGCAAGAAATTTTGTCTCTGGTTTTATTTACTTAGCGTGTAGATGCATGGAGATGCCTTCCCGTTCACCACCATACCCATAGGTATGTTGACTATCCTAATTTGGAGCAATTAAAAAAAAAAAAAATCCCTGAAAAAAAAGCCCTTAAATTGTGGGAGCTACTGGGAGTAGTTTTTGTTAAAATAGTTGGTATCTGATTCCCATAAGCTGAATGTTAGAAAATGACAGACTCGTGCAAAGCTCAGAGCTTGCTTAAGGAAAACCCTTGGCCGAGTCCGTCTATCCTGGGCTAAAAGCTGGCACAGCCAAGTGACAACCTCCAGTGGGACTCACCTGACCAACCTGGGCTGTGCCTCACCCTGAACCAGACATCGTGCAAATTATTCTCTTTGTTTTTCTGCACTGACTGTAAAGAGAAACCTGAGTGACTGTCTCTGATACAGCCATGTACGGCTCTGAGCCCCGTCGGTCATTAGTCACTCCCTGCAGGCAGGGCTGTTCCCCACCTTCAGGTGGCTTTGGGGGTAAATCTTGCCTCTGTTCCTCCTGCTCACACCGTCCTCGGGCACGGTCTTCAGCTGTGGTTTAAAGCAGGCAGGAGAAGACCTGGTGCATCAGAGTTTTCCCATGGCAAGGTTCAATTTTATCCTTTGGAGCCATGGCAACCAGTCGTGCCAATCAGGAAAACAGAAGTGATTCCTTTCCAGGTTTCACTTCTCTCATTCCTTAGATTTAGTTTCAGATGAAGCACTTGACCAATGCAATGTGAGACAGTGCCATCTGAGATCCAAGGTCCCAGTAGTCTCTCGAGGTGGGTTAGAGGGATCGTGCTGTCACGTGGGTGGTAGGACCTGGGGAAGGGAGGGCCTCTATGGCTTTTCCCTACCTGCAGGTACTTTCTGTGATGTAGAAGGTGGGGGCTGCCCTGCATGAGAAATAGGCCTGTTTTGGGCATGCACTTGTTTGTTTGCCATACGTTTATTTGGATTTTCTCTGCACTGCTGGTGGACCTGAGCCTGCAGGACTCAATTTGTTATGAATGCGGGAGGCCAAGATGATGGGACTGTGCGAGGTTGCAAAGCTGCCCCAAAGCTGTGTGTTTAGAATGGGTGCTTCACAGTGACAGGAGATGCCCTTATGATGGGGACTTAGGCCAAGAAAGGTCCTGGCTTCTAGACAAGCTTTTTTTTCCATTCCTCTGTCCAAGACATTAATGTTTTCTTGATAGATTTCCATTGCATATAGTTGATTAATCATTTTATCAACTCGCACTTCTTCTTTCTAATATTAATATCCAGACTCCACAATTAGCCCAATTTTTTAATTCAGTTTTTATAAAAATACTTTGGGTCTCTCCTCCCAAAACCTGCTATCAAAGAACACTTAAAGGTGAAGATTACTTTGTCTTTGTACCTGCAGCTTCAAGGTACAGGCTAAAAATATCCTTGGCAATGAGCTTTAATTAGAAACACACTTAGGAGCTCATACAATACAAAGAATGAGATACTTTTCTTTTTTATTTCTTTTTTTCTTCTTTTGTCTTCTGTCTTGTTTCTTCTCTTTTCTTTTTTCTTTTTCTTTCCATTTTCATTTTTTCTTTTTTCTTTCCTCTTTCTTCTTTCTTCTTTCCCCTTTCCTCTTTCTATTTTTTCTTTTTTTTTTTTTTTTTTAATTTCACTGGTCTCATTGGTAGGAACCAATGGCTACAGTGGTTCCACTGGTTCCAATTAAAGACTCAGGGGCCTCTTATCAATGTGTATGAATACCTGATGGGATGGAGTACAGAAGATCGAGCCAGACTATTCTCAGTGGTATCCAGTGAAAAGATGAAGTGCAGTGGGCATAAATTGAAACACAGGAAATTCCGTTTAAACATTAAGAAAAGCTTTTTTACTGTCAGGATGATCAAACATTGGAACAAGTTGCCCAAGAGGCTGTAGAGCCTCCATCCTTGGAGGTAATAGAAACCAGACAAGACACAATCCTGAGTGACTTGCTGTAGCTGATCTGTCTTTAAGCGTAGGGGTTGAACTAGATGATCTCCAGAGTTCCTTCCAACCATATCTGCTCTATGATTTCAGGACCAGTCAATACAGCTGAAGTCAGTGCTGCCATCCAGAGGTATCTCAGACAAACTGGGGGGACAGGGCTGGCAGGAACCTTCCATAGTTCAACAAGGACAAATGCAAAGTGCTGCCCCCGGGAGGACAGAGCCCCCAGCAGTGATCCGGGCTGGCATTGCCTGGCTGGGCAGCTCTGTGGGAAAGGCCCTGCAGGGGTGTTGGGCAGCCAGCTGGGCACAGACCTACTGAGGAGAAGCCGTAGGACCAGGGTGCGTTCAACCAGGAGGAGAGACAACTTTGGGGGGACTTCACAGCAGCCCCCTGGTACCTACAGGGAGGTCATGGAGAAGATGGATCCGGGCTCTGCTCGGCACTGCATGGTGGGACGACAAGAGAGGACAGATGTATGTTGAAACTGGAGGGGTTCAGACTGGATACAGGGAAACACTTTTTTCCTGTGAGGACAGTAAGCGGTGGGACAAGTTGCCTGGAGAGGTTGTGCAGCCTCCATCCTTGGAGGTTCTCCAAACCTGTCTTGACAAAGCCCTGAGCAACCTGTTCTGGCCTCGTGGTTTCTCCCAGTGGGTTGGACAAGAGCCCTCCTGGGGTCCCTGCCAGCCTGAATGATCTTCTTGTTCCATCAAAAAACTCTGCCATGAGGCACTGTGGCCACCAGAGCCTTTGGCCTTATGTTCCACTTGTGGACACTTGAATCCTTTCCCTCTCAAGTGACTCCCTTGCTTTAGACCCGGACTGGGACATTCTAGGGTGAATTGTGCGTGAGTTAGGGCACTTGCATGAGGAGCATCACTTGACAAATTGTGAGTGCAGCTTTATACTCTTCGGTTAGTGAAATAGTTTGCCTTTTAGGCTTAAGTGGGGCATTGGTGATGCATACAAATTTTGCTGGTTCCTTCATAGGTCTGAATTTCACCTAGATGAAATATCCCTTTATTCATTATTTTTGTCGTGTAAAGTTCAACCAAGTGGAACGAAGCTAAAATAGGATCACTTAAAGGTGGATTGTACTGACAAAAAACTTCATCGCCGATGACCTAAAATAAAGTTCAGAAGCTCACATAATGTAGCTAAGCTCTTGATTCCTTTCTCCTTTCTCAGATATTCTTGGTTAGGAAAGAGGGTAACGTGAACAACATGGTCCTTGCAGTCCGCTTGCCAGTGCAGAATGAAGCTCCCGGTGTGCTGGAGTACAACATCAAAGAAGAAAAATCAAGTAAGTTCTTTACATTTTTTGGTCTTGCTCTGTCCTGAATCCTCGCTATTGTACTGAATCCTCTTGTGATCACCAGTATTTATGCCATCTCACTTGCAATGAGCAGGTTCCTCTTGTGACCGGCAGCAGATCTTGCTTTTACAGTGTAGTTCAGTTAATATTTCCTGCAGCTGCTTTACCTCAGCTCCCCTGTGGTTCTGCACCTTGTGTTATCATTTACAGACTCACAACAGGAAAATAAAGCACCTCCAGATGAGCAGGCCACCGCTTTGATCAAGCGAGACGAGCTGCCTTTCACCAGGTGGAAGTCCTGAGCAAAGCCCAAGGCACTGACAGACTAAGCCTTGTGAACTCACTGGCTCTGCCTCTATTTCTGCCACTGAATTTGGGGCCTGCCAGGCATCTGACATCTGCTACATTCCCTTTTCATGCACCTCATACAGTCATACTGAACAACCGGTTACTCCCAAACCAACCGTTTTCAACTCCTCGCTGTTTCTGGGACGCAGCTGAGTCTTGGGGCTGGTGGTATCGGTGTTGTTCCCCATCGGACAGCCAGGTCTGCCACGAGCGAGCAAAAGTGAATCCAGTTCACAGTCAGCCACGCCTGATGCAGCCCTTGGTGTAAATGGATGTGTAACACATACGATTTGCACTTTCCAAGAAATATTTGTAAACACGGGAATTTCAGGATAGTCACAGAAAGATGTACTTGAAAGAGTTCATCAAAACAACTTCACGCTATTTATTTATATGAACGCATCCAAATCCGCTGTCACTGAGCTCTGCCCCAAAGCCAGCTCCCCCGGGGTGTATGTTTTACTCTCTGCTAAAACACTTCTGGTTCCGCTGATCGATGTTGTGCCTTATTTCTTCCCCCTTGACAGTTGCTCAAATGAATTTTTTTCCTTCTCATATGTTTCTTTGCCTACCTCTGCATCGTCAGCAGACTTTAAAGCCAGAGGGACAAGTGAATCTCTTAATCCGCTCTAACCTCAAACGCAGCCCACAGGCTGCGGCAGCTGCCTGCCTGGCTGCCGCGTACCCTCCAGGAAAGCTTTCCCTCTCATCTCGGTGCACCTCGGAGCACCTCGGAGCACACAGCTGGGGAGATGCCGCACATCTGCAGCGCTCCTACGTGAGGGCAGGGATAGCAAACCTTTTGCCACAGCGTCAGGTGTCCAGGTTAAGAAGACAAGGGCAAGGGTTAGCTGCAGGGTGGGGAAACTTTTTTCTGTATTTAGTTATTTGAAGTTGACGTAGGGCTTCGGTTTCGCATGGTGGGGAATTGGTTTTTGATGATTCAAGTTTTCCTTTGGATAAAAGTTGCATCCTGCCATCCTAAAAATGTCATTTATAGAAATGTTAGTTCTTGACTTGTGTCCTGTGCCATAAAATCAGATTTCTTTGAGGACAAGCAAAATCAAAGGTAGTACAAAAATTTCACTGTGAAATGTAGTACAAAAATTTCTAGCCTAGCTAGAAAGACTTTTGTGCCATGTTTTTCAAACTTGCTTGCTGTTTCTAATTTATCACTAACTTAATGCAAAGGATGTGTTCAGCTTTCCGGTAGGAACAAGAATTAAATCAGTTTCCACCACTTTCATACAAGTTGCAAAGTAAGTGGAAGAGGGTAATTGAAAACTAGCTCTCATTCAAAAAGCAGGAGAACTGCCATCACATGTGCAGTGATCCCGGCGGCCGTGAGGCTGGTGCATTCCTATGGTGGATATTGACATTATTTTTGTTTAAGTTCTGCCAGCCTTGAGCTGTAGAAAGCCCCTCAGCTCTCCATCCCACACCGTTTTGACAGGAATGCACTGGGCATGGAAGTGGTCATGCTTTTGCTCCCTTTCTCATTTAGGATAAGTAGCCAGGCTTTTGAGTTTAGAAGAAATTAAATTAATTCCTGTTAGTAAAGCCAAAGGACTATATCTGGAACAAAGGGAGTTGGTAAATCTTCTGCGTCTTGAAGTAAGCTTTGTAATACATTAGCTTTGATTTATTGTCTCTGCATTACTCCAGCTGCTTTCTAAACATTTTTAGGAAATAAAATTATATGTTATCTGAATCATTTAAAACAATTAAAACTAGAATCTGAGCTTCCTTGCTAAGTACCCTGGTACGTCTGGATTGCCTTAGCTTAATGAAGTGCCCTTCAGTCTTCCCTGGTATTCTGTAAGCGTCAGGGTAGGAGACCTCTGAGCGCCCGTGGTGAGTAACTGCAGACCAGAGACATTGTCTGCTGAAAGTCTGGTGTGACATGTCCTGAGAGTGCGTACAGCATGCCAGCTGCAGAGCCTGAGGACCACTGTAGACTGGCAGTATTTTTTCCAGGCATCTAGTCTTTAACTTCAGAAAGTCCCTCTTCAGTTCTTCTGTGCTTGCTAAAAGGACGCTTCAGCTCCCCACGGAACATCGCAAACAGGACGGTGAATCTGCATGAAGCGGAGCAGAGCTGGTGCCCTTCCAGTGCCCTTCAAAAGCAGCAGCTGTAATTCCTCTGCCATTCAAGAATCCCCCTTCCCGGCTCTACTGGGGACAAGCAGCTTTGGTTTTGCTGGCCTGCTCCTAATATTTCTTTTCTGAATTGACACACAAGCAATGATCTGTGTAATCTGCCCCATGGAGAGCTGTTTGTCCCTTTCTGAGAGCTGACTCCTCCGAAAGGGTCTGAAGAACTGGGAACAAGTTCTTCTCCCTGTTGCCTTGCTTCAGCTCATTAGACTCCACAGACTTGATGCTTTCAGATGTAAACTGAAATCTGAATTTGCCTTGACATATATAGTTCAGATTTTACGGAGATCCTCCCTTCCAGTTAGAATTCAAATTGCAACCCATCCCAGCTTACTATTTTGGAGCACCTTGCCAGCTGCTGCTTGTCCTTCTCATGAGGACTCAGTGCAATCTCAGCTTCACAAGTAACACAAGAAGGATGCACTATCCTTAGAGGTGACATGATGGCTCTGTGCCACCTCTACAGTGATGTCCCTCTCTTACTTTTACCATATGCAGCTTTAAACAGCAAGTTTTACTGCTCAGCTTTGTAACAAGTTGTTCTCATCCCGTCCTACTTTTCAGATAGTATCTGAAGAGGTTTTCCCCAGTATCATAATGATGTTACAGAGGTCGCTGCCCAGCCCCTGAGATCCATATATAGATGATTATCCAATGAAGTACAAAAAAATGAAAGCTTCCTAGCATTGCACTGCCAAATAATGGTGGATCATTTTTTTTCCCTTTCTTTTCCCCATACCAGATCTGCTTTGTTGACGTTTGATGAAATATTTAGGGAAGTATAGTTCTCTGAGGGGAAGACCGGATTTAATTGTGGGGTTTTTTAAAATGGAAATCCCCAAAGAACCCACTAGGTAAGAGGGTCAAGAAATGAAACCTCTTTCCATTTTTTCATGGGGAATTTTCACCTGTTCTATGAAGCAGCCCTTTGAATCATAGGACAGGAGAATGAAGAGACTGGATTTTAAAAATTTTCTTTTGGTTTTTGTAATTCCTCCAGAGACAGGAAGGCTAAAGCCTGGTCGCAGCAGGTATGATAGAGACCCAACAGCAAATACCACGATTCATCGGAAAGTTGAGAAACCCAGCAACTTTCAAAGTCTTGGATCTCTGCAGTTTTGCTTCTTGGCCTGAAGGATCCCTTACTTCTTACTCACAACAGTGGAAATCTCCCAGAGAGAAGGCTCGTTACAAGATTTCTTCTGTTTAGAGATCCAGCGATGGGCGATACCGCTCAAGCTCTGCTAAAATCTCAACTCCTTTGTCCGCTTTCAGTTCTGAGAGTTGTCCCTTACTTCTGCTTCATCCCAAAATGGAGCCCTAGCCTCACCTACCTCAAGGACTGAGCAGCATTTCCTCAGCTGCCTCCTACCCTTGGCTTTTCTCAGCAAACTGGTTGTAACCTCATGTCCCAATTCTCCTTCCCCTTTATGTGTTCACAGTCAGAAATCATTCCACAGACATCAGTGACATTGCAGCAGTGTTAAAAAGAAAAGAATCACATGTTTAAAGTAAATGTGCATATTTGAAATAATATATACTGGGAACTTGGAAGAAGCATCTGAGTATGAAAGATCACTTGGTGTAGGCAGTGACAGTAGGTTTTACTTTCACAAATAGTTATGAAACCACCTGCCACAGGGGTAAAGTCCTTTAATAGAAGAATGCTCTAGCACCATATGCTGAGTGTAATGCTTCCTTTTTTCTGGGAAATCTTGTGAATTATAGCTGAAAATAATTTGATTTCGTGAAACACATGAGTTGACTACATACTTCTCAGGACTTGTACGTATGTTTTGGTGTGCAATGTGTAGTAATTGTTTTCCAAACTCTTCCGTGCCAAAAAAAGAGGATGTGATTCCTTTCCAAATATGCAAAATGACGTTAAACAGAAGTATCTGCAATTGCACGGAATAAAGAAGAACATATTATTCATATTATTAGGAAAATTTATAGAAATAACTATGAAATTGATTTGCCAAGTCAGTACTGAACTTCTTGGGTTCATATCCCAAGGGCTTTGAGGCTGGCCTGATCCTGCCACAGATGCCCGCTCTTGCAATCAAGCCTCCCCCATCACTGCAGCTGGCTTTGGTCATTTGGAAGTTCATTTTCCTAAGGCTGTTCACGTAAGCCAACGTTGTGGAGTTGCTGTCCTTGTTCTTTATTTAAACCATACCCGCATGGGACAATCTGCCACCAGGCGTGGCTAGCTGTTCAGGAGCATCTCTTCCAACATGCTGGGCCAAGGCTGAGTTGAGCCCCCAAAATCAATGACTGCCCAGCTGAAGGAGGGTTTTGTCGTGAAGCCTTGTCTGTAGTGTGGTTATGTCATTTATTACAGCAAAATTCTGAGATTTAAATTAAAACTCTGCCTGCTCTGACCCTCCCGGCTTCTCTGGAGACAAACACTGAACAAGCTGGAGCATAACAGAGGTCTTGAAATAACCGTGACACAATCAAATAGGAAAGCCAAAATAAATTATCTCCAAGTAATACAAAAATGTCCAGATCACGATTAGTATAACCTTTGAAAGATGAGACACAGTGCCATTGGACACGGCAGATGATACTCAATTTCTGGTTTACGGACAGCAGCTGTACCTCAGATTATCTGGTACGGGCTTGTGGGAAGGACCCACAATATACCTTGACAGAAAAATACAGGCAATTACTGCACTCAAAGGCAGTTTAAGAGAAATCACTGAGTATTGCTGCAAGGTTGCAAGTCTGGTAGCAAAAAGGATGTTGATAAAGAAATCCAATGTCCTGCCCTGGTCACCTTATTTGGCCTTTCTTAAAGTTTGACCAAGCTTGGGAAGTGCAGGCTGGAGCCTTACATGAAATGCTTGAGACAGTAGGGATTTAGGAGAAGACCACAACTCAAGTAAAACACACGGCAGTAGTTTACCTGCCTGTTTAATTCTCTAACTGCTTTTACCAAAGGAAACCTGTTTGCCGTGAAGGTTCATGAGGACCTGATCACTTTGTACACCCACCACCCACTGAGCTCTGTCCATCGGGACAGAAAGAAGAGTTACACCAGGTCTAGAGGCAGCAGGAAGGCAGGCCTTGCTGGGGGGTCAAAACAGTAATTTAGATGAGCAAAGGTGTTCCTTTGCAGACTGGATTTTAGGACGGGTGAAATCAATCGGAAAAGGGAAGAGATTATTTAAGGGCTAAGGTTTCACAACCTACTTTCTTGCCTTCATAATCCCAAACAGGTGCAGTCCAACGCTGTGAAAGCAAACTTAACTGTCAAAGCCAACTTTGTCCATCGTTACCAAGTTACTTCAGCCACTTCCATACTTCCATTCCTCCTTCCCAAGCTCATATGGGGGAAAAAAGTTTTTTATTATAGACTAATGCCATTTGCACAGGATAAAAAGAGCATCTTCAGTCACTCTGATGGTCCTGTAGTAGTAACAGATGGTAATTAAACAACAGCAATCAGGCAGCAGCATGTTTACAGAGGGCCATTAGAGTAACATGGGGATGGACTTTGTTCATCTTTGCAGGCTTATCTCCGAACAAAGCTGCTGAAAGCCCTGGTCTTTACAGCCCAGCCAGCCCGAGATGAGGGCTGTGATCACACCTGGCACGATGGCAGAGCTCCAATGCAAGGGACACAAATTCCTGCCTGTGTCCCTGCATGTGTCAGCAGGTCCGAGTGCTATGTGAGGGCACTCACCGAGTGAGCACAAGGCAGGGAAGAGGAGGCAGATTGACTAGGAACAACTCAGCAGATGCTCTTTGGTGGCTCAAACACTTTCAGATGCTGATAATAGACTTGCTTATTGCACTCTGCTGGCACCCCGGGCACTATGGCCGGATATGATCCACTCAGAGGGGATCTCATCAATGCTTACAAATACTTAAAGGGAGGGTGCCGGGAGGATGGGACCAGTCTTTTTGCAGTGGTGCCCAGTGACAGGACAAGAGGCAATGGGCACAAACTTGAGCATAGGAAGTTCCATCTAAACATGAGGAGGAACTTTCCTTTGAGGGTGGCAGAGCACTGGAAGAGGCTGCCCAGAGAGGTGGTGGAGTCTCTGACTCTGGAGACATTCCAAACCTGCCTGGATGCCATCCTGTGCAACCTGCTCTGGGTGACCCTGCTCTGGCAGGGGGGTTGGACTAGATGATCTCCAGAGGTCCCTTCCAAGCCCTGTGATTCTGTGATTATGGCAGATTTCCCTGGTTTATTTTGTTAACATTTCTTTTAATGCATGTTGCTGAGGCTGGATTAACAAATTCAGAGACCAAAGTCCTCATTGCTAACATGGCACAGCACGGTCAGATGGTATTTTCCCACATGAACTGCATTGAAGTACTGCATGAATGAGGTCATGGGAAAAAATGGGAGGACAGCTCAGTCACTGCAGCCTGCTGGGCAATTTAGCTCCTTTAATGAGAGTGGCCAGTTGTGAAGATGATTTTTGTGATGTGAATATTTTTGTGGAAGTGTTGGCAGCTCTTGCAATAGCTTCCTCAGTTTTGCAAGTCTTTTTGCTAACACTCTGCCTGCTGGAATTAGGAAGTAGCGTGAAGATAGACAGAAATTAATTTTTATTTTTTTTTCCCAGAAAGAGAAATAACCCTCACAATTGCAGAGAAAAACCTAAAGATGTAACCTTAAAATTTCTTAAAGACTCAGAAAACAGAAGATATAGGAAAACAACCTATAGGAAGACAAGCTCCCATTTTTTAAATTAATTGCATTTATTTTGGATACCTTCTGAACTGGAATTGAGATGGAAAAGGTAGAAATCTGTGGCACTGACTGAGGTCAGAAACATGGGAACTTTCATTTCATAGCTGAAGTGAATGAATGGAATTCTGTGCTGGTATTCATGACACTGACTTCTAAGATGAAGCTATCTATTTAGGTAGCACTTGCAGATTTTCACAGGAGGTTTTCAAGACAGGGCTGGATGAAGCCTTGAGCAATTTGGTTTGACCTCGTAGCTGATCCTGCTTTGAGCAGGGGTTTGGGGTCCTAGAGTCTCTGCCAGCCTGAGTGATCCCACGAGAGGCAACCAGGCAGTGAGACTGAGTCAGTCTGTGGGCAAGCTCAGGGCAGACAGCAGTTCTCAGAAGGGATGTCTCAGAAGAGCAGAAAAAGAAGTTCCCATTCTCTTAAGATCCAGGTTCTGGGAGAAATAAAGCTAAGATTTACAGAGGGGTGATGGTGAAAAAGAATAAATAAAACATAAATATTTCCTCAGTTAGTGTCTCACCTATGATCTCCCTGAAAACTTCCTTTCTTAGGGTTAGAGCGCCTCTCCTATGAGGACAGGCTGAGAGAGTTGGGGCTGTTCAGCCTGGACGAGAGAAGACTCCAGGGAGACCTTAGAGCAGCTTTCCAGTATCCAAAGGGCACCTACAAGAAATCTGGAGAGGGACTTTTTACAAGGGCATGTAGTGATAGGACGAGGGGTACTGGCTTCAAACTGGAAGAGGTGAGATTCAGATTAGATCTCAGGAAGAAATTATTTACTCTGAGGGTGGTGAGGCACTGGAACAGGCTGCCCAGGGAAGTTGTGGATGCCCCATCCCTGGAAGTGTTCAAGGCCAGGCTGGACGGGGCTTTGAGCAACCTGGTCTAGTGGGAGGTGTCCCTGGCCATGGCAGGGGATTTGGAACTAGATGATCTTTAAGGTCCCTTCCAACCTAAACCATTCTATGATTCTTTGGCAGATACCTTGTGGACAGAGGAAAGGAGAGAATGTCTACTTAGGGCACATTTCCAGTTGAATTAACTCATATGAAGTATCTCAGAATGCTTGAAAAGGCCCAGTAATGCCCTAGAGATGCAATTACATGCCTTTCGGCATATCGCAGAGCTAAGCTTGCTGCAGGCTGATAGACTCCAGCACGTGGAGTTAATAGCACTGCAAGGCTCCTGGACTGTTTTTGCACAGGTGCTAAAGGGACTTTTCAGTTGGAGTGGGCCAATCCAAGGAGTAAATGTGCATCCTGTCCTTCCCAAGTCAAATCTCTGGAGACAACCTCTGGCTCATCAGAGGGCAGGTGGAAGGGCCCATCCAAAAGTACATTATCAGTTACTTCTGTTGTCACTGTAATGATACCATTGTTCTTTTTCAAATGGTCAATTTATCCGAAATGGTTGGCCTCTTTGAGTGTGTTGTAGTAAAATTGATTTCCAACAAGTGGAAACCCTGCGGCTTTCAACACCGGAAAGAAGAATTCTTCATACTGTAAACTAAGACGTGAAAAGCAGGGTAGGACTATTTATAGCTCTGATTTCCTCTGAATAGATGAGAGGCTAAACCTGACATTATAGAGTGAAAAGATCAAGGGTTTTTTTGGGTTTTTTGGTTTTTTTTTTTGTACCCCACGCTGCTATTTAGCGATAAAGCAAAGAGGGGACTGCCATGGCAACCACCTCATGAACCACCGTGCAGACTTCTCTACCAGCCAGAAAGGTCATTAAGCATCTTCAGCTTCAGGTTTACTATAGAATAGGATTTTATTGAATATATGTATAGAAGGCAAAAACATCAGTAGTCCCAGTAGCTAGTAGTTAGGGTACAGCAGCTTCATGAGCACAAGTAAAGTAGATGGAAAATGGTGTGGGCACTGTCCCTAGGAGAGGCAAGAGCCAGGCTTTAGGTGAGTTCCGGCTGTAACTTTGTGCTGAGACTGCTGTCACGATAAGCGCTCTCACCGTCACTCATCCACCGACCACATGTGTCCATGCTCTCATGCCAGTCTAATCCCTGTCTTCCTCTCCCTCATGCAGGTTGTGACTGGAAAGGAGTGAGCGGTGCGGACATGGGGATGTGAAAGTAGGATGGTGTGGTGGGGCAGTGCTTCTCCTGGAAAGGAGAAGAAAGTGATATGGGGGTGGAGGGGTGGCTGGTGACTTTGGGAAGGGTGGGCGGCTGACTGAAAACAGAGGTCTGGCAACAGGGTGGAGAGGGGCAGCAGGCACATGACTACGTGACCCTCTGAGATGCTCTGAGCAAAACCAAAAGGAGGCTGCCTGTGGAGGCAGGAGCCCTCACGGTACGAGGAGAGGAGGCTGCAGGCAGGATGCAAGCAGCATCAGGATGGGTGGGAGGTCAGTGCAAAACATCAGCCAAACTGCCCCGTGGCAGCCAACCTCCTTGAGGCAGTGTTGCTCACACCGTGCTGAGGAGCTGCCCCTTTCCCTGCCTGCTGCGCAGGGCTGTGCCACACAGCGCAGGGCATGGCAGCTGCATGCACCTGCAGAGGACATGGGCCATAAGAATATATGGCTCAGGGAGTTCAACTGAATTTTTCCAAGGAAGTCAGTGTCATTGTGCCCATTTTACAGACTAAGAGCTGAGGCACAGGTTGCTGAAGGGGCTTGGGCAGCTGTGCACCACCAACCCTGAACAAGCCCAGCTCCCAGCCAGCACTGTGTTTACTGGGCTGCAGAGAGGTCCTTTGCCTGCCAAGCACTTGACTTCGTTCAGCACTGAGGTATCAACACGACTAGTCAGACTTTTTTTTGTATGCTTTCTGTATACGCTGACAGGCAGCTCCGCTGCCATACTGTGAGGGAAGCCAATTTTTCCGGTTTACTTCAGAGGAATGTTGTCCTTTATTGTTGCGTGATGGAGTGTGTGATTGAGGCAAAGTAAGAAGCTGTTGTCAGCTCTGGGCCTGACTAGCCTTGAAAAAAGAAGAAATGTGCTGAAAAAAATAACAACAGAGTTATCAAAGCCCTTGGGAGAGAATGTCCCTCTTCCCTTCTCTTGCCAAAAATGGCTGATTTCCCTAATTCCATCTCAATTAAGCAAATCATACATTTCAGCAGCAGAAGTTGTCGAAGACTACTTTTTTCAAGGATTAGTCAGTCGATGAATAAAAGTTTGTGTATTTTTAGCAGGGGAGGCTGGAAAAGCTGAACATGTAGTTAACCTTAGGCTTCAAATTTTAAGCAGTTTAATTGCATATAAGGAGGCATCTGGGCATGCAGACTAGTATCCTATTTTCCCATAGTAAATGACTCCTGTTCAGTGTGGCAGACACCTTGCCGTTAAGAAGAGTTGACTGACAAATGTTATCTTTTAAAGAGCTTCTTGTTGCTGCTGATGGTGTGTCTGTGCGACAGCTCTGAAGGTGTAGAGCTACCCTAGTTGTCTTCAGATTAGCCTCGCTCAGACACAGATAACAATCTGCCTGCATCACCCAGGGCTCGGCATGGGCTAATTTCCCCTGTTCATGCATGTTTCTCATTAGCGAGAAAAGTCTACCGTCACCTACGCAGCTTCTTGCCATGCAAAACCTACCATTGAGCAAGTCTGCCCCATGGCGTGAGAGAACTGGGCAGCTCTGCCCCAGCCCTGGGCTCCAGCTCAAGGAGTGCTGTTTCGCTGTTGCTTTCTGCTGGATCTCATCTGCCTCTACGGATAACACAAGGCCAAAGGCCACCTCTGTGTGGGCTGTTAGAAGGACACAGGAGACATTATCATTGTCTGGTCTACCGTCTGTGGTTTGAGTGGCAAGAGAGACCGAATGATTTCTAGTCCCCTAAGGATGCCTAACCTAGACATCTTCCCAAGGTTAGTTCGCCTGGCAAGGATGAGTTCTCCGTTATTCCCATTAACACTGAAAATTGAGTTAGTGTCAAGGAGTTCCCACCCAGGAGGCTACCCAGAAGTAGGAGCCTGGAGTCTTGGTTTGGCAAGAACAGCAACCAAGGGTTTGGGGGATATTGTAAAACATGGTATGAGGACACATTTTATAACCTGTTGTGCAAGTTCATCATTTCACTTCTAAGTGCAGGCATGCACAAGGAAAGCAGAAAGTCTCACCAAGTCCCGCTTGTTTGAGCCAAGTTCCACATCGCTTTGATGCACTGCTTATTTTAAAACTTAAAACACTTTTAAAACATAAGGCACTTGTGCAGCTGCTTTTTCAAGATGTAACAGTACCAGGTTTCTGTGTGGTTTACAAGTTGTTTTGGAAACATTCTGGTTGCTTATAGTGGGTGTTTTTCTCTTTTTTTTTTTAGACTCTCATCCTGAAGACTTGTCTCCCCTCTCCCCATGCAAACATTTTCATTTTTACTTTAGGCTTTAAACCAACAGGGTTGTAGGGAAAGCCTGTTGGAAAGAAGCCCTCAGGGTCTTGTTAGCTTTGTTAATCTTCATTTTGGCTTTCTTTTTGCTTTATTTTTCACTCCTGAGAGGCATAATGCAAAATCTGTGTGTAATCAGTGCTAGAGACTATGTGTGGTTCTAGGATAATATTGCCTTACCCTACTCTGCTTAGTACCTTGAACATAACCCAGAAAGCTTACTGGTTTTAAAACAGCTACTCTAAATCGGTACCCATAATACCAGTGTCCTTGTCTCAGTGACTAAACTGGAACAAATTATAATTTTTGCCCTTGGACAGTGTTTGCTCTCTGAAGATCTTAAAGAGCTTAATAAACAAGAGTTAAGACTTGTAAATGAGGTAAATAAGATATTGCTCCAAGTAAAACGAGGGCATTAAGGACGTCATACTTTGACCTTTGAGTAGGACTCTCAAAGTCAGTGAGACTGCAATCTGTCCCAGTCAGAAGAGTGGGAATCAGAAGACCTTCTTCCACCAGGTTGGCTGCTAGGTGGGATCGCAGGTCTTGGAAGCAGAAATATAATTTTTTTCTTTTATTGTCCACCCTATTGACCTCTGCCATTTCAGAGTGGGTTAGTCCCTTTCATCACTCACCTTTGGAAAGTGTGGTCTTTCTTCCTGGAAGTCTCTCACGCAGAAAGTGGTTCTGGGTACTAGATGGCTTCCCTTAAAATGCTCAGAAAACTTCCTTTTTCTATATGATTAACCTCAACACTATGGTAATTCATGATGTAGCTCAGAGCCAGAGAAATAAACTTTTCTCCAAAGTAAATGAAAAAAAAAGTTCTTAATAAAATGCGTCTGTATGATAACATATTGTTCACATAACGATTGATTCTCAAGAATCTATACAACCTGGAAATTGTTGCTAAGAACTAAACCCCCAGAATTTCAATTCATAGCATTGTTTCCTGTTACATGAGGCACAGGGGAGATCCTTTGTATATCTGAAAGCTTTGTTTACTTCACAAAGTTTTACCAAAGAAATTTGCCTTCTGAGAGCAAGTTGCAAGTATCATATTCAGTTTGTCTTGTCAGCCATAGCCCTGAGCCCTGACAGTTTGTATCGCCGTGCCGGGCAGCATAAATCTTGTACTGCCATTGTAACGTACAGATGGATCCTGAACTTAATTACCTGTTAAAATGCAGCTTCTCCAGCAATGATCCCACAGTACTCACCTGCTTACAGCAGGGACCACACCAATCAAACGTGTCACCCTCCTCCCTTTGGTGTCCTTGGGAGCCATCTCAGTCCTCAACATTTCAGAAAGGCCATGTTTTCCCTCTCATCCCTGCTGTGTGAGAGCAAGAAAACAGACCCTGCGTGGCTACATCTAAAACTCCAGCTAAACCTCATGTTGCCATCTGGTCCTGGGAAGAAGTTATGCATCTCCCCAGCCTCTGGCTGAAGAAACAGTGCAAGCCAGGTATGGAATTTCCACAGACTTTAAGGTGTTTATTCGAGCCCTGAAAAGGAGATGCAGGGTGAGGATCTGACAAGGAAGGCAAGTGCTTTGAAACAGAACAGGCATTTGCCAGACTGCGCTCTGCTCTTAACCCCTGAAGTGGCTGGCAGTGCCCACGGGCCTGCCGGGACTGTTCACGTGGATACCTGTAAGGAAAGCACTGAGGAGCCGTGACACTTTTCTTTTAGCTGGGTTAGCTGTGCTTGAAGTACCCTTGAGAGCCACCCTCTCAACCCCTGCTGAAACTCTGGTCGCAGTAAGGAGGAAACAGAGCAGTGAAATGACTGCAACAGGTTTCTGCTCAAGCATTCTGCAGCAGAGGCAACGAGACCAGGCAGCGGCAGGATTTTATGCTGAACTGAAGGCATAAGATCTAAGAGGACAGCAAGGTGCTGCCCCATCTGCTTGGGTGAATGTGGATGAGCACAAGTACAGCAGAGTGGCCAAGACTCCTGTGGCTGTTAGATGTGTGGACGGTCCTTTTTCTTAGCACCAGGATGTGCGTACGGTGCTCAGGGAAACAGTCAACGCTACCGAGTGCCCCCTCCGCTCAATCCCAGCCTGAGAAGAGTGCAAAAGCCTGTGTTTTGCATCTTCTTTAACAGCATTCATTTCGTTCTGTGCAATACACTTACACTTTGTGAAAAACATAGTTTAAAAATAGATTTCTCTTACACTCTAGACCCAAGCTCATTAACACTTTATCACTTTCATAATTCATTAGTTTCAATTTCCCAGGAACTGCCACCAGCAGTGATTTTTTTCATCACGGCCAGAAAGATTAAACTCTGTAGGAAACCATAAAATTGAAATCCTGTGAGAAAGCATGAGCTGGATGCACAACAGAGGACTCTGGCAGAAGTCCAAACCAGGGAAGTTTCTGCCCTTCCTTGATGAGGGGAAAAAAATAGAAACAACTGACAGTTTCGTGAAAGAATCACTAGCAAACACAAGAAAGACAAAACAGATATGGGTTGCCCAAGACAGTCTAGAACTGTGCAACCAAAAAGGAAGCTATAGCTTAGACATCAGATGGAAGATGCGAAGGCAGCAGATTACAGAAGGAATAAAAAGGCCTTGAGAAGAGAAAACAGGTAAACAATGACAGTGTTTTACAAGAACATAGCACTTGAAGGTCGTACAGATTGTCCAGAAAGTCATCAAAAAGTAATACAACAATGTCAGGGACAGATACTAGGAACTTTCAAACAGATCTGTTGCAGAAAGACACTGTAAACACCTTAAGGACTGCTACCAAGGTGATCTAAATTTCCCTCTACCCAGCTAAAGCTCTTTCTCTTAATACCACCACCAGCCTAGCACATGAATAAGGGCCAGAAGGAGATTTGCACGTGCCCAGGGAACTGAAGCAACAACCGGCAGGAATTACACCACTCTCACACGTGTCTGTAAAGCACGGCAGGTACGACAAGCGCAGTGTAGCACGCCAAACGCAACAGCCTCAGCACCGGCGTTGCAGTAGTCACTGCATTCCTCTATTACAATACCCGGGGCTCATTCCCATGGGGCAGGAAACTGCTAACCTGGCCCCTGCAACAGCTAGGAATGTCGGAGTCTGGAAGTAGGGAAGTTGGTAACTTCTGCCTCGGAGTGATCTCATCTTCATAACGAGTAAAGGGCTGAGGGTAGCAGAACAGCAGCAAAGCTGGCCAGTGCTGCTTACTGCAAAGGTCAGTGCAAGCAAGGTCGTGGCAACTGCGGTATCAAGCCAGAGACATATCAAAGAAGGGAAACACCAGTGAGAGGTCTGGTTAAGAGACTGTGGAGTTATAATCTTAAATCTTAAAATAGAAATGGAAAAGTGGAATCACTCCCATGATGAGAAATCTCACAATTTGCCGGAATGTGGAAGATAAGAGCATCTCAAGCACATCCAAGCAGGACTTCTGAGAATGGTTGTGTTCTCAGTCGTCCTCTGTCAACACAACTGCTGCAGAATAAGGGATTCATATCTTTGAATTCAGATGTCTCTGAAGGATTACACAGATATCAAAAACAGTGAATAGGGCTAACAGTGCCATTAGAGAAAAAGAAGCTGAAGTAATTGTGTCCCATGAGCCTACGTAAGCAGTAAGAAGATGGAAATTGGGATGGTTTCTCCATGTGACCAGAACAAGAGGACTAGCAAACACAATTCTGCAGGGAAAAATCAAAGAGGAAAGGAAGGAGAATGCCCAGGGACAGCATGACTCAAAAACATCAGCATCTGGATAGAGAAATGATGGGGAGATCTGAAGAGTAAAGGAAACATGAAGACAGATTCCAGTCAGTGCCTAAAGATGACACTCTTCAGAGCACGTTGGTGTAGTAAAGGGAAAGCTATAAATAATCACAGCAGTTCATAACCTGGCCATGTCCTGTTCATTTATTGAGTTGCACAAAAGACACAAAAGAAAGTATGGTCAACAGTGAACCACTAATGTGTGTTACTAACACTTCCATCACCTATAAAATTTTTTTCAATTAATTATGATATCTTTGTTTCAGACTGCTCAAAATATACCATTGATCTACGCATTTCCCTTTTTATTTCCTCAAGGTGACTTTTTTTCTGTGGGCTTCTAAATATCAGGTAAAACTCAATATGCTGTGGCAATACATTTGGCTCACAGAACCCAGCCTACATTTGCTGTTGCTTTTGATCATATTCTTGACATCTTGCCACTCTTCTGGTGAGATGTAGAGAGATTTCCTAGCTCTTCAGGTGCCCTGGCTGTAGTTTTATAAGCCCAAGAAAGGTGAATTTTGTCTCTGCAGTTTTCAGCAGGATTACAGCAGTCTGGCAGAAAACAGTCTGCTTGTAGCTTTTGCAAAAGTCATGAGTTCCTATAAATGGCAACATCATGATCCGTCTCTGGGCAGCAGTGCTCATGTGAGTGAAATGTCCCCAGCTACCCCTGGCACGTCTGCAGCTGGAGAAAAGCACCTCTTCCTGACTGTCTTCTCAGAGGAGCGTGCCTTGAGGGCAGTAATGGCACTGGGGGAGAGAGACATTGTCCCCAGCAGTCAGCAGAGACCTTTTACCTGTACCAACTCGCTATTTTCTGCATCTTTCCAAGAATCAGAAACATGCAGCAGGACACACTTAATGGTCTCCACAAGCGAATGACAGCCATTCTCACAAGAGATGTTCCTGTACCGTACCCATCATCTGCCACCACAGCAAAGCAGTCTGGAAGCACCGCTTCTCAGCGATGCCTGCTGGCGGTCAGCAGGTATCTGGATAAAAACAGGTTAAGAAAAAAGTGTTAGTTTCTCCCAAGGAAGACCTTCCCCACGGGCCACTGCAAGGCTTTCCCCATGGGTGCTCTGCTGGGAGTGAGTCCCAGTGGCCGCGGTAGCCCTGCGCAGGCTGCTCGACACTGTCACCGCTCAGAATAAATTTTGGGTAGAGTATTGGTCCTGATGGTGCTAGTATCTTGAGTACTAAAGCAGTGTTTTTCTGTTCTTACTTGTTTGCAGGCCACCCAAAAATGTTCCAGCAGAGCTGTGGGTCTCTGTATGATGAATTCCAACCTACTGACAAATACACTTTATTTTGTCACCTTCTATGACCTCTCAGAGCAGACCAGGGCCAGTCCAGTTTCTCTATACTACCTGCTGAAAACTCCTGTCCTTAAGCTCCAGCACCTTTTGTACCTAGACTGATTTAGCTATATAATTCTTGGTGATTTGTGGTGTTTTATGCTATTTAACTATATATGGTAGGAGGAGTAGCTGTACGGTGACAAGGCACTTCTATGTGGATACTCCCGACACCGAGGGGCTTGCACTAATACTCTTTTGTCTAAAATTCAAGATCTCAAATGGCAAGGCTTCCTGGCACAGAAACAACCATTAGTCCCAGTTCAAGCGATCTGCTCATGTCTATAAACACGTACAGGGGCAGCCTGCTCTCTTACATACACCTGCAACTCGGGATGCCAAAGTGAACATGTGGTTCTTAACAGAAAAAAAGTTCTTAAAACCATCCTCCACACAAAGGGCTTTATTTAATTGCTGGAGATTCGAGTGAGTTCAGACTCTTGGGGTTTGGTTCATTCTCTGGAACAGCACTGGGTTTTGTCTTTATTTTTGTTTCCTGTGTCAGAGCTGTGAAACAGATGGATTTCAAACTATAGAAATTGTTCGTGGTAGACGTTTAATGAAAATCCCTGACTGAAACATGATTCTTACGAAGGAAGAGAAAAAACTTGCTGAATACTTATTTTTCCAGTTGTGGGTGAAAAGCAGGGGAAAGGGATTTTTTTTGCTCAAAGTACGTTTTGAATTCCATGTTGCAATCTGGTATCAGTGCACACACTGAGGTTGATCTGCTTGTGCTGATCCAACACAAACCGATGTTAGGAATGACTTCTGAGAATTACACGGACTTTACCTTTTTAAAAAATGCCTACATTGGTGTATTTAGCTCAAAAATAGCAACCTGCGGGGCCTGGGCTAGGACAAAGGGAGAAGTAAAAGGAGGAAATGCCTTGTTTGGGGAGCAAACTGTGATGCTGAATGAGAGACGAACTTGAGCATTTTCTTCCAGTGGCATCCACTGCTGGCTAGAGAAGAAGAGCCAGAGCACGGAGCCAGGGGAGAGGAGAGCCAGGCAGATGTCTGCCTCCTGCAGGTGCTGGAGGCCCTGCTTTGTAGGGGAACTAACCACCAGCCAGACAGGAGCTGGAGATGTTTCACAGGGCTGGGAATCATGGCAGACCGAGGCAGCTGAATCACGATAGCCGAGCTTCGTGTCCACAGCTCTGAATTGTGACATAGAAAACAGAGCAAAGGAAGATGCAGAGCAGCTGTGGGCACCGCTATGAGGGTTTGAGCTAGTGCAGCTCCCCGAGGACTCCTGGCATGCTCCCGTGGCAGGAACGGTGCAGCTCTGGGGCTCCAGTTCTCCACCACCAGTAAGCGGGCATTTTTGAAAAACCGCTGCAGATTTCCTTGAATCTGTCAGTCTCTGTGATTGTGTGTTGTGTGCATACGGGCACAGACAATTTGTGAGACTATAAAGCAGAAGCAAAGATGGACACTTCTCTCCTGCAGATCCATCTCTTTTTCTCTGCCTTGGGTTATCGGTCAACGTGAAATTTTCTCCACTGGCCGGTTAATTTTTTCCAGCTTAGCAGCCGAAAGCTCTCTAATAACATGTGAGATTTGGGCTACACAATGCCATAGCATGCTGTTATAAAGGAGGTCATCTTAAAGAACTCTGCAATGTGGTGTGGATTGTATTTTGCCACTTAAAGGAAAGTGCTGTCGCTGTGTAACACAATGGGAGGGAGAAGACAGGGGAGATACAAATAGGCTGTGCTCACACTGCCTGTGTGACCCAGGTCAGAGCCCACACACATAGTAACGAAATAGAAATTTCTATTTTTTTTTACTTCAAAGCACTTTGTCCATCCAGACCAAACCAGATTCCAGCACGGAGAGTCACAAGGTCAGCCCCGTATGTATTGCGGATCTGCACGTCCTTAGAGATAGGTGGGCTTGAAATGAACCCTTTTGCTGTGACCTGGGGTTTTTTCTTCCCATTGTTTCTATTACTGTCACAACACTCTGACATCTTGAGCTAACCGTTCAGAAAGCCAGGCTGAGACATTTCTTCTCCAGTGTGTCCCTGAAGAATCTCATTGCGTTTGGCTGTCTGAAGCCAGTTCTTTACGGTTCTTCATATTAGTCCATGCAAATACTGGACAATCACAGAATACAAGATGTGTGAGCCAAACCCACCACTTTTATTTTACCATACAGCTCAAAGAAAACAGTTGCTGACTGTCTTTTTTTTTTGTTTTTCATCAGTCCTGTACCTGGAAGGATCTGTCCTTGTATTTGAGGATGTCTTCAAACTGGTTGCCTTCTACTGTGTCAGCAGGTGAGTCAGATTCATTGCTGCAATGGATGGGTCGCTTCGCTCTCCCCACTGGACTGTCTTTCCCCAGTACCTACTCACAGCACAGCCGCTGCTGTTTCCTCCAGTTTCCTCTAACCTGCCAGACCAGGAGGTATTTCAGATGTTAGTATCTACGATGGGGCCAGACCACCCACTTTCTAGCCAGGCACACCATAATCACAGCCGTCCCTGAAGCTGGAAGCTTTGTCTGAGGAAGGTCTGTAGGGCTGCACCCACAAAGGACTGAGGCACAGGACTGGGGCTAGCAAGGCAGTGAGGAGAAAGGGTCCTGGATTAACCACCTCTTATTAAAAGCAGTTTTAAGCATCCACAAACACCTGACAGCAACTTAGCAAACTTGCTAGTGGACTGCTGCCTGCAGGAGACCCGGAGCATTTAGTCACCTACAGGGAATCTGTCAAGGAGAGTAGTTCTGAAACAATTTCTGTTCCTTAGCCAAATTCAAAAATAAAATACAGTGATAAAGAACAGACCTTGCTTGTTTGCTCAGCGCAGAAATACCAAACGTAGTGGGCACAGAGGTGGGAAAGACCTGTAAGGTCATTTTCATTAGCGCAAGGTTTGATCAGCAGCTGATGAGTCCCTCTGTGTAATTAAACCTGTGTGTCTGCAGTCTCCTCTAATCTGTGTGTTTGTGCCGAGCCCACTGCAGCGCTGCCTCCACAACCTAATTATCCCACTCCTGCTGCAGCAGGCCTTGTTTTGAGTTGGATGTAAACTTTTCACCCTCTCTACAGAAACTTAGATGACTCTTAAAGTAGTTATTTCCATTTAAGAGGGGAAAGCAGATTCAGGATATCTTTACAAGGCAGTCATACTAGTGACTTGGTTAGGTCACATAGTGGGAACGGTCTATCTATGGTATGATACAGTGTGCCCCAGCTTGCCCAGCCAGTAATACTCACACTATTTTGGAGCTGCATCTGCAGCCAGCTGACTTCAACGCTGCTGGGTCAGGACTGCTACCTGCATGCAAGGGACCACGCTCTGTCTCACCCCCATCAATGGAAAGACATTTAGCCATCTGGATGTGGATAGACTCTACAGAATGGGCATAAATTAACCCCTGGCCCCATATAAAGATTTCCGTTGTACCAAAGGAGCAAAGAAGAGCCCAAATGCAACCAAGAACTGGGCATTTCTAGTCAAATGGCTGGTGAGAGGGAAAAATCTGCTAGCTTCTGCTTTCCTGCAGAAAGGATCATGGCTTAAGAAAGAGTCCCAGAAAGAAAGGAAAGCTTTTGTTAGTTCCTGTTATAGATGTTACTTCTGAGTGTCAAATACACATTCAGATGGTTCATGTGATTTCTCAGGTCGCTTTCAAAGGACAAGATAAACAGGGAATAATTTTCTGAGAGAAGCAGGTACTAAAAAGGCTGCTTAGGCACCGACCTACCATTTGCAGGCAGCTTGTAGGAGCTCTCCGTGATGGTGAGTGGAGAGGCCTGTTCTCAGGGCTGTAGTAAATAGTCATCTATAAATAGCTGGAAACAGCTTATCAGGACTGACAGGCTCTTTTCAAATGAAAGTTTGGCCTGGCTAGATTACCTTGGATCACAAAAATAACACCTGTAGGTAGCAGGTGACTAGGTGGCTTGTCTGCAAGCTGCTGCCCCATGAATAAAACCAGACATGTTTCTATTAGGGTCATGTCTTAGTGTTACCTCATTTTTAGAGGTGTTTTTCTACCAAAAAAATAAAAAAGAAAAATAGAAGAGCACTGCTCATGCATATAATAATAACAAACAAAGAAAGCAGAAGGTCCATGGACCTTCTTCCTCTTTTAAGCCTGATGTCTGCCATGAAAAAAAAAACAATTCTGGGATCACATCGGTTTATGTCAAAGAATGTGACAACAGAGTACTCAGTGGTGCACAGAGAACCCATGGAGTACACTGTGCATCAGTAAGATATGTGTCTGTTAATAGGACAAAAATAGGCTTCTTGCATCCATCTGTCAACAGGTCGGTCCTCCCCAGGTCTGCAGTCACATGCATTTTTGGGGTGTGCATTTGTGTAGCAGAGACCACCTACTCACAAGGGCAGCTTTTTCTAAAATAATTTCCTGCAGCTTGCAGAACATTTTGTCAAACTTTTTAATGTGTAAAATGACCCTGTACCATTCCTTGCTACCTTTTAGGGACTATTATTACTGCCTTCTGTAGTCCTTCTTAGAACGGGAATTGAGGTAGGAACAAGTTTAGCGAATTGTCATTGGGCAAGAAGCAAACCTGAACAGTTCGCCACCAGCCCAAGAGCTCTGTTAAATTACTGGAGAGTTAGGGTGTGTTTCAGTGAAACCTAACTAACATCCTCTGAGAAACTGCATCCTTTTTTCAGTAAAAATACAGCCTCTTTCCAGAAACCAAGCAGTCGGAAGTCCAAGAGCAGAGAGCAGAGGAATATATGTGTATTCTCCGTGTCACATACCGTTGTCTGTCTCTTCACCCAGGGGCTACCCTTCCCCAGGAGGGATCTTCCCTAACCCCGCTGTGTCTTGCCGTGTCCCCAGACCTTACACTTACACTGATCTTTAAAAAAAAGGAAGCAGGGTGGGGAGAGAGGGGCAAACAGAAACAAAAAGGACTGCAAATCCCCTCTACACCAGAAAGAATGGCTTTTCTAATTACAATAATTACCATTTGCAACGCCTCACTTTTCATGGGAAGGTATTTCAGTCCTTGTGGCTTCCTCTGAGGTGACAGGCGTTCCCTCTGTTTCTGGAGGAGGAAGCCAAGGCGCAGTGATTAAGCCCATGGTACAGCATGAAGCATCACCACAGAAGCTGGTGATCTCTTGTGAAATCGAAGCAACCCAGACCAGCACAATGTCCACGATGCCTTACTGGCTGTGAGATCTTCCTTTGACAACATCCAGGACTTTGCAGAACGGGGCTGAAATTGTGAGCCAATTCTATCACTAAAACCAACAGTAAAATCTGAAGTTCCTAACAATTCTGGGGTTTGTTCTTTTGTTGGTTTTTCACTGTGTTTCTTTTTACAGGGATTTGCTGCCCTTCACCCTGAAGCTGCCGCAAGCAATATTAGAAGCCAGTAACTTTCAAGACCTTGAAATTATCTCTAGTCTGGGAATAGGTAAGTCCCTCAGAGCGGCCAGAGTTTCACTCAGACTTGTGAGAACCATGATGCCATACCCAGACACAATGCAACTGGAGGATAGATGATGAACTATTTTATTCAGAATAGCTGAGGAGGCCTGAATGCAAGAGAGAAGATGTTTATGATCTTTATGTCTATAGAAGCACACTGAAAAAAAGGCCACGTGCCCTTTTGGACATGAACCTCCACTTGGACTTCTGGGCAGGGCATGGGAGCTACAGTCTCACTGTATAAGCTGGGGCTTTCAACAACTGAAGCGTGGCACAGCCTCTCGGGATAGCTTACACACATCGGAAGTAGTTGGCATCTGAGGTATGTGAAAAGAGGAAAACACCTTTGCAATTTCCCCTTCTCGTTTGGCAGCAATGCTGATGGAAGTGTGATATTTTTGAATTTTGATATTCCTGCTTCCTCTTGCAGGATTTCTAGTTGATAGAGAAATGTGTAGTGTCCCAGCACATTCTTTCGCCTCACACTAATCAGATATGAAAAGGAATGTTATTTTTAGTGACAGCACCAAATGAGCAAATTTTAGATCAGATGTATAAAGTTACAGAGTTGGGAAATGCAGTTCTGTTAACTAAAGTAGGTCTCCTACCTATTCCTTCCCATTTAGCACACTCCATTTGAGACTGCTATTGCAGTTAGCCACTCCCATGCTATTTTGCTTTTCAGTTTTCCCTCAGCTGTTGGAAACAGCCAAACAATGGTGAAAGCTGAAGAGTTAGTTCACTTAGAGATATTCACCAGAGCACCCTGGGGCTTTACAGATCTATTTTTGGATCTTCTGCATTATACCTCCCAGAAGGCATGGGCAAACCCCACTAGTTTCAGTTCAGGCAGCTTTGTTGAATTTGCCCATTGGCATTGCCTTTAACAATTTCAGCATCCTCTATTTTGAAGACGTTCCAATTTGTCAAAGCATTCTTCAGTATGAGTGTCCAGCCAGCACTTATGGCTCAAAGAAAGGCACTTTGCAACTTGAGATAGTAAGGTGCAAACTTATTATTAATTTTATTATAACAAACAAGTGTAAAAATTTGCATTAAAATGTAAGAAGTGTATCATGATTCTCCAACCTGCGGTCTAATTTGAGCCAACAGAGATCCTGACCCAGGCAACAGTCTCCAGCGACTTCTGAAAGGAAGGATTAACTAAAGCACAAGCACCAAACCAATGGTGGTTGTAGTCTTCCTTCTCTCCTGTACACCGGCGGTCATAAAAGTGGTGATGCTTGGAGATTTGCTTGTCACAATGCATTGCATGGCAGGGAAGTTTCTCACAACAGAATAAAACCTGCCGTTGTGTCAAGATTTCCTGGGGAATGATGCTAGCTTCTTGGAGTGCCATGCTGTCTCACTGAAGTCAAACAGGCTGAGGTTCTGAGTGATGCTGTTTACTGCTTCCTGGAAGAAAATTTCATTGAGTACAGATGGGTACACAAACAATAAGTGCTGCCTGAAGTGGGACTCCCACAGGAAAGCTAGCATTGTTTGAAATTCTTGTATGTTGCTTTTTATTTATTTCAAAGTGATATGTTTTTTGAGGGGGTAGAAGTAAGATGTCTACCTGCAAGCTGGATTGTTCCACAAAGGATTTGGCTGTTATGTATGTTGTCAAAGAGGATGTACTGCAGGCCCTCTAGTCCTGACCTTGCTGGGACAGAAGGCATTTTAGCAGGAGAATTAACGTGATTGCACTTCACAAGAGCACATACCATCACAGATGTGCCAAAGTCTCAAACAGCTGCCTGATTATCCCTCCCAGAGTGTAAGCTAAGGGAAGGAGACAGCAGTGGGAGACAATCAAACTGCCTTTCCTGCTGTATGAGACAGTGTGGCTGGGCTGGGAGACATTCTCTCTGAAGCAGCTGTGTAATCCTTGGTAGGACCACCTCATCTGGTCCTTCGCAGTCTGAGTGGAGCATTGCATTTTCATCACAGTGACTTATCCTGACCACTACTAAGAAAAATAACCGACTTCCCTTTTGTAGATTGGTTTACTTCACCATTTCCTCAGCCCATGAGACTCCAAAATGTTGTATTCTGACTTAAACAAGCAACTTCCACTGTCTTGCATTTGCTGATACCCGGTAGTTGGAGCATTTAAAAGAAATTGTACCCCAGACAATCTCAGACGTGACAGAGATGTTAGCTTGATGCTATTATGTGCAGTTGCATCTGCACATCTATTCCTGATTTCTGTTGTCAAGCGTGCTGCTGTTCCTGGCAACACTTTTATTTTAAGCTTCTCTGTTCTCCTCCCTTTCATGGTATCAGAGAATAAAGCTGTTCTAACCTCAGCCTTCCTGAGAAAGCATGGTGACGTGCTTATGAAGTTGAATTAGCCATGGACACTAGCCTAGGCTGCGAGAGGCTAAATCCACAATTTTATCCTGATGGGAACCGACAGTCTTTTAGTTCACCTGGGCATGGCTTACTCTGTGGCTATGTTACAGAAATGCTTGGTTAGAGGGAGCGGAGGGGCAGCGAGGAGTCAGCCTGCCCAGCCTGCCCTGCCTGCAGCACTTGCACCCACTGGAGGGATGGGGACAGTCCCTGCCCCTGGGACAGCTGGCTGTGGCCCAGGGGACCACATCGCTGGCAGAGGGAGGCAAGGCCAGCAGTGGACTCAGGGCACCGAGGGGGAACGGCAGAGCCCTGCAGAGGGCAGGTCATGGCAGCAGCAGAGAGAAGATGGTTTTTCCAGCAACAGCATGCAGCTGGCTGCAAGCAGGAAGCCATCCAAAGTCACAGCTGCACCGGGGAGCAAAAGGGGAAGAACTGGCCTGTCTTTGGGGACACAGTGGGCAAGGAAGAGATTTTATCTGAATGCGTTTCACCCCTGAGTTCTGCGTTGGCTTTAGTTGAAGAGTTTCTTTGTTCTGTTTTGAGTTCTGCTATGACCTTCCCAACTGGAGGTCCCTTTGAGCTTTTCTGGTGTGCTGCTTTTTAGGAAGAGGCACAGGCAGACCCTGCCCAGGGCTCTGACCAGCTCAGCCCTGCACACCTTTCCCCATGATGGGGCTGGGGGCTATGCTGGTGCAGCTGGCAGGAGAACAGGGCCCTGGCAAGGCACTGCTGAAGACACCGTCCTGAGAGCTGTACCACACACTCAGCACTGAGGGTCGTCCCGTGCTTGCGAGCCCTATCTGTCCTCTCCTCGACCCGGCACGTGATGTTTTTGCACTGAGACGTGCTTGACATCAAACACAGGGAAGGGTGCAGGAGCCACGTGGCAGCCCCATTCACATCCTCTGTAAGAGTGTGCCATCAGTGTCAGCTCTGTGTCCAGGGACCAACCATGCTGAAATAGTTATTTATCTGCATCCCTGTGTTTCCAGGATTTCCCATCTACCCCTTGTCCCTCAATCTGTGGGCATCTATGCAGTCCTCACAGAGTGAATACTTTAAGACATTTATACCCTTTCCCTTGGTCAGAACACAAAGGGTTTGCAGGAGCCTCTGTTTCTGGATGTTTCCAATAGTGGACCCCGGATTAGCCTCTGAGTGATTAAAAGCAATCAGACTTGAAAGGCAAGCAGGTTTGAGAACTCACCTCTGGGGGAAAGGAAAAAGGTTAAATATGGTACTGAATCTGTTCAAAAGACGTACAAACACTCTGTAATGTTTTTTTTTTTTAAAACAAGTTACTGCAAAATAAATTCTAATAAGAGGTTTGTGACATGCAGAAATGAATACTTGCATTCTGAAACACCATCTTCCTTTTCCAGTCACAGCTGATAGCATTGAAATACTTAACTATTCTTTAGTCCTTCGGTATACAACCTTCCTGTGTACACAGTCTTTTGGACCATCTTTCCTCTCTTACACCTGCAGGCAGGCAGTCTCAAGGCAAGGTGCAAAACAGAGTGGGCACGGCTATGATAATGGTCATCCAGAGCTATGGACATTAATGGTAATTTTAATCTGTGGAAGGTATTTCAAGTCATATGTTTCTGGACTGGTTGTACTGCAAAGCAGGATCAGACCTCTGTGTAGAATAGACTGCCACCTCTTCATCTGATGTCTCTTGTGCTCCCGGTGCATGTCGGATCCTGGCTGTAGATCTCAGCCCTGCACCTTCCCACGGTCAGCAAGAGGGAGACAGCACTCGCCTGGGGTCTTCACACCCTCACCTCAGGTGCCCACAGCTATGTGCATTTGGAGGCCAGCGATCACTGAACAAGCCAGGGGCGATCACTGAATAAGCCATAGACTCTTTTTCACAATCATTCATATTTGTTACTTGTACCTTCCTGCACACACTGCATAGGCTGCGTAACATTAACAGTTTTCACTAGGTGAAAAATTGGCAAGAAAGAGGCTCCTGGTGCAGCTTCTGAGCTTGTCCCCTGGTTTGAAGCATCTCACACACATAAAACAGGGAACCCTTTCTTCACACTGTTTTGTGCAGAGGTGTGAAATCTTATGTACCATTTCTTTTAACAAAAAGTAGGACTTCTACATACCGTTAGCAGCCAAAATTCTCTCAGAGCTTTTTTTCATTCTTCTTTTCTGTCTTTCTTGTTTTTTGGACAGATTTCTGGGATTCCTCCTTAAACCACAGAAGAAGAGGAGAGGAATCATCCCACCCTACAAAAGACTCTGCTTTCAGCACTGCCCAGGCAGACGGTTTAAGATCTACCCAGTGTTTTGCAAGTAGCACAAACCACTGCTCATGTGAAATTGAGCTGTCAATAGGAAATGACAGGCTGTGGTTCGTGAATCCTATTTTTATAGAAGAGTGCAGTAATCCTTTTCCTCTAGATGTACCTCCTCCTAAAAGCCATGCTGTAAGCGTCGATCTCCCCCCTGCCACCACACTTGCTGAAAGGAGGTCTCCCTGCCGCCCCCCTCCACCTCCACCTTCTCATGCTCTCATTCAGAAATCTTCTCTGAAGCTCCTGCGGGATCCCATGACTGCCTGTGAAGAAAACGAGCTGCTTCTTCAGCCACTGGGAAAGAGCATCAAGGAAATGAAAGTTGAGGGCGGTGACAATAAAGAAGAAGAGAAGCAGAGCTGCTCAGGCAACGAGCCCTCGGCAGTGAGCCCCAAGAAGGGCTCCCAGCCCTCTGTCCCCCCACGGAGGCGGCTGTGCGAGAGGACCTCGGAGGAGAGCTGTGTGGGTAAGCCTGGAAGTTGTGAAACGCTGAAAGGGGAACGGACAGAAGAAAAACAAGACATAAGTACAGAGAGCAGAGATAAAAGGTTGCTGTGCAAAAAGACTGTAGAAATGCCTGGCGAGGTTCCCGAAAGGGCTGTATCACAGTTTCAGGAGACAAAGCCCGAACCTGCAGAGAAGAAGGAGGACATGCCTGAGATACAAAGCAATGCCATTGAGAAAGCAAAGTCACCTCCTATCCCACCACCGAGAAGGAAGAGGCTCACTCAGGTACCGAGGATCCCCAGCTCCTGCGAGTCAAAGCAAAGAACAGTGGCAGAGACAGCCACGGCCACAGCGCTGGCTTTGTACAAGAGCAGCTCAGCTACAGTGGCAGGTGGTGCCACTTGTACACACACCAAGACTGAACGAGGACATGGCCACAAATCCGTCAGCTCACCTGAACTGAAAGGTTCGCACTCCTCCCTGGAGGGCCCAGGAGGCAGCGCCGTGGCTCAGGCGTCAGCATCTGAGCCAGACTCCTATTCCACCAGCAGCACAGAGGATGACCTGGAGATGCTGAGTAGTTCATCTGGTAAAAAGACACGCTCTGTGATCTTGGGCAAGGCCAAAAACAGGCTGTCCCTTGTGAGCCTGTCCAATGTCTTCACAGTCTTTTTGTCTAGTGACAGGAAGCTGCAGAAGAAGATAGTAGAGCTGGCACAGGACAAGGATTCGTACTTCGGCAACTTGGTGCGGGACTACAGAGTGTACAGTTTAGAGATGATGGCAAAGCAGAGCTCCAGCACAGAGATGCTACAAGAAATCCGGATGATGATGACGCAGCTGAAGAGTTATTTAGTGCAGAGCACTGAGTTGAAATCTCTGATAGATCCAGCCTCCTACACCGAGGAACAGCTAGGTAGGTGACTGTGCTTTACTCATCCTCGGGCAGGCTTTGGGAAGGTGAGGAGGGAGACAGGATTATGCAGACACAGGTTCTGCTTTACAGAACTATAAACCATCTCCTAAAAGCTGAGGGGTGTGAACTGAAGTCTACTCTGTGGCTGCCAGCACTTGGAGGAGCAGCTCTAAAAACTGGGAGACCAATGAGAGGGAAAATCCCATTATGAATGTTTTAAAGGGAAGAGTTTAAGCAGAAGAGATGTGTGTTTGTGTGTCTGAGAAAGACATAGATGTATGTATATATGCATATACACACATACAAATATGAGGGGGTGTGTGTATATATATGCATATGCGTAGGCACACACACAGAGAGCTGTATTCACTGGAAACACAAAAGGCCAACTTCCCCCTGCACAGCTATGTTCCCCATGGCCTTCCATGTCCACTGCCCCACGCTCTGAGGTGAGGATGGAGAACTCCCTGCATGTGGCAGCCAGATCAGGGGTCAGTCACTGTCTCACAAGGAGGGACAAGACTATGATGATTTGGAGTGGCAGGCTGGAGGAATCACTTGATCCCACTCTGTGCCTCTCAGATCTCAGAGGTGCGGAAGAGCTGTCGGCTGCAAGAGCACTGCTGGCTCCAAAATGCAGCATTCACTTCTCTTTGCCACAAACACAGTTTGTCTTTGGGGAGGAAAAATATATTTGGCTGGTTTAGGGGTGGTTTGTTGCTTCTCATTCAATATTCTGTGAGGGAGTAATGTGATACTGCCCTGCTTGCTAAGAAATGGACTGGGCTGTTTAATGTCAATTTATGAGGGAATATACAAAAAGCTGTAGGATTTTTTTATCCCAGTCAAAGCCATACAGCCAGAAAAAGCATGCATGCATGCACTCACATGTTCTTTTGACTTAAAACTGTTTCCTGATGACCTGAGAACCAATGCAGAGCTACTTATGAGATTCCCCAAGTTGGCTTAAAGCAAGCTGGGAGCTGGAAGTCTCCCAACACAGAACATGGCCAATCACAGAAGTGACCAGGGATTCCAGGGGATCCTGCAGCTCCAGTATTAGGTGGGACCCCGCCAAATGGTGAGCCAGGACCCAGAAGCACTCAGCTGCCAGTCTCAGCAGGCCCTGATGACTTCTTTCTCACCCAGCAAAGCCTTCACATGATCCTGCAGTGTCCCCAGCAGAACAGACCTGCTGCGAGCCCCTTTACCATAGCCGGGAGAGGGGAGCTACAGTTTCACTTGTCATGCCCCTCATGTAACACCTGCAATTTTTGTCCCCAAGGCAGAGGGGGTGTCAGCACAGAGAAGTTTGTCTTGAATCTTGTTTAGGGAAGGTGGAGAGGAGGCAGAAAGAAGAAGTGTCTTTGTTCTGCTTGGCAGAGCTGCGTGTGTGCAAGGGTCCCCCCACCTTCACACAGACACGCCTGGTTAGGTCTAGCCCTTGTTCCCTGGCAGCTCCTGAACAGGATGATATGGCCCAGTCAGCCTGGGGAGGACTGTCTTCTCCTGTGGAGGACAGGGATTCCTACTGCGGAAGATTTACCATTTGAATTTGTCCTGCTTCAGGCTTACTGGTTCTCTGGATTCTTCAAAATACTTGCATTTTTTATCCATAAATGTTACTGCCCTCTGTTTCATTCCTCACTGACTGAGCGGATGAACTCTCTTGCCGGCGACCTTACTGCCTCAGTGCAGGGGTGACAAGAGGATCCCTTCCAGTCCCTCTAGCTCTGCCTCTGGTTTCCAGGAGTCAGACGACAGACTTTCTCGCCATCTCTCATGCTTCCTTTTGTCTCCTGCTAAATATTAAGCAAAGGCTCAGTCCACACAGACTATTCCCTTATCCACAGCTGGCATAAGAGGTGACTTACGTATCAGTAAGTTAGAGTCACTTGAGCAGTAAGGGTGAGAAACTTCTGACCGGATGTTGGTGTCTGCCTCTGTGCTGGTGGCTACAGCCCCTTTTCAGTCACTGCAGAGAAAAGGGTGCTTTGAAGATGCAGTTGATTTCATCCCGAAGTTAATATCTCAGACAGGTCAGAGGGAGATGTCGGAAGGGACATGAGATGAATCCCACCTGGGCATCTGTAAGAGCAGGGCTGTGAAGAGAAGTAGAGTTAGGTAAGGTTCCTCATCTCTTCCCAGAGTTGGCTTTCCTGCTGCCTGACAATGCCATGCTGGTCAGCTAGGAGTCAGGCAAAGACAGCAGGGGCTGCTGGTAGCGGGAGCTCTCCTACGGCTCCAGTGGCAGCGACCGCACATTGATGTTAATCTCAAGCCCATCCAGGACTTCTGGAGGCTGTTGGTAATGAAATGTTTACTTTCTGGGATGTAATTTCTGTTCCCTGCTCACAGCTATGCAGTAGTGCATGAATAGCAAACCACATGCTTTCTTAGGAGTTTTACTTGCACCTGTACTACTGTGTTGATTATTTATCACAGACTTTCGTGTTCTCCCTTCTCCATGCAGAAGTGATTGCTGAGACAGCTTTGTACAAATGTGTCCTGAAACCTTTAAAAGAAGCCATTGATTCTTACTTAAAAGAAATCCACAATGAAGATGGATCCTTACAGCAGCTAAAAGAGAACCAACTTGTGATACAAAACACAACTACCACTGACCTAGGCGTCACGACCAGTGTGCCTGAAACCGTTGTGCTGGAAAAGATCCTTCACAAGTTCACAACCATGCACAAGGCCTACTCCCCAGAAAAGAAGATTGCCATCTTGCTGAAGTCCTGCAAGCTCATCTATGACTCCATGGCTCAAGGAAACCCAGGTACAGCACTCCTACTGGAATGGTATCCCTCACTGGTCCTTCTCCGTGTATCGAAGGAACAGGGTTTATGATACAGGTGATGTGGTAATACTCAGATTGGAGTGTTTGATATCAGCTGTCCACAGGTTGTGTTCAGAAAGGGCTGGCTAGTCACTGTGAAGTTCTCTGCACTAGTAACAGATATTAAGAAACTACCTGGTTAACTTTAAGCTCCATAACTCCAAAAAACAGACGTCTGTAGGTGAGTGTTTTATGGGTAATGTCCTTTTTGCACAGGTCTTCACACAGCTCTCCATAAATCCTGAGAGCTCTATCCCAGCTTGTAGCAGCTTAATGGTAAATTCTAGGAATGGGTCTTTGGGAAAAGTGTCTTGATTTGGACTTTACAAAGTTTTGCCTGAATTGAGGAGGAGATGCAGAATGCTAGTACTGTTTGTTACTGATTCTTGATGATCCACTAAATTCCAAAAACCACTACTACACTTCTTCAGTGTGAGGAATTATGTGCTCTGAGCATAAATGTAACTTGGGCCTCAGGCCAACCACTAAATGCATATGCTAAGCCCTTGGCCTGCAGACAGGATGTGTTTTTGCAAATAGACCAGGAAGCCCCTTCCTCCATGAAGCTGCCTTGCCAGTTTAAGGGCTTTCTTTGTATACTGGTGAGCTGATGACCAGCCATGCATAAATCTGGAGAGAAGCCAGATATTAATTTGCAATAACCTGCAAGAACTCACTATCTCCAAAGGTGCTTTTAGCTGTTCTGCTTTATTTTGTACTGACAACAGCCTTGGAGCACTCATACAGGAATTGTTGTGTCCCTTCTGAGCCTCACTTCGCGGTCATTGCTTGGACAGGATGCAGCAAGGTTCAATGACCAATCTAGAGATGATAACAGCAGAGCAAAAAGCCACCCCAGGGCTGAGCCTAAGCTGCAGGGTGGGTAGGACCTCCGACTGTCTTCAAGTATTATGAGAAGATTTGGACATATGTAGGGGAATTTGCTGTAACTTTGTTAAAACAGCTGCGTTAAGTTTGAGAGTAAATTCGGTATCGATCAAAGACTCGCATGCCTCATTAAAACCCACATAGGAGACACGGTCTCCTTCTGACGCTGGTGATACATTACGTATCTGTCACACCTCAGTTCACTCAGGCTGGAATTTCTCTGTTGCAGGAAATGCCGTTGTGTCATTCTATGTAACAGAAATTAGGGGTCAGGGAAATAATTCAAAAAACCCTACATGTTTTAAAAGACTGGCATTCATGAAATCGGAGGATTTCATTGTGGTTTGCTGTGCTAACCAAAGCGCTTCATTTCGGCCAGCCCAGCTGTTTTCTCATGTTGAGCACTACTAAAAGCGGGGTGTAGGTTGGAAGCTGACTTCACCCCTGTGCATCCAGTTCTCTCTCCAGTATCTATGATCAGCAATGCATATCAGGGCCTGGTCAGAAGGAAACCAGCCTGGCATTAAGGAAATGTACCCCAATGAATTCAGACCAGAAAGAGAGGTTAAGGGGAGGAGAAAACTGTAGTCTAACTCCTAGAAAACAGTGGACTCGGAGAGAAATTGAGTGAAACATCCTGTAGGCCCACTTAGTGTGAAACCTCTTCAGCAGCATGAACAGACCCCAGATCACTTTGATTTTTTCACCTGGCAAGGACAAATGTTCAGCAAACTGAACTATTTTTCTGACAGGGAACTCCCAGCTGGTGGAGTGCAGAAGAGCATGCGGTGGGCTGCTCCAACCAGATTTCAGGGGGTAGGAGTTCTCCTCCTGCCCTCTGCCCATCTCAAGAGCAGCAGCCCAGGGCCCCTTTTGCTTTCAGCCAGCCCGGAGGCAGCGCGGTGCTCTTCACACCGGAAGAGCAGGGGCCATGCTCGACTTCCTGTGCAATAGTCCGCTTTTCTTTTAGCTCCTTTTACTCACTGCTGAATTAGACAGTTCCCTCCTCTTCCAAGATCAGAGCGGGTGGAACACAAAACTAATCATTCCCTCTGCCGCAGGACCAAAATCAGGCTACCTCTGTCAGAATAATTATCTGTTCGGTAACATGGTAACTACTAAAGTTGCCTGGTTTAATTTGAAATTGGCAGCTCAGGCCAGGTCTTTACTCACTTTAGGCTGACCGTAGGATGAGCTGACCTGAGAATATGGCTTCATATCTTAAAGCAAAGTGCAAATACCACCAAATCAAACACAGGTTTTTTTCCAGACCCATATTAAAACACAAGTTTTTTAACATTTTGAGGCCCGTGTACAGTAGTCTAGGTTTGGCCAGGGTGTCCCAACAAGTACCAAGTTTTCTTTAAAACTAGAGATAGGCTTACTCAGAAACATCTGTGCCTGTGGTAGTGCCCATCTTTGCACTGCTGAAAGAGTCATGAAACTTTGAGGTCATCCTTGACTGACTCCATGTATATCAGGCCATCTTAAGAAAGGAGGACTTCTCTGGTTTAATTGCAATACATACTACATGACAAAATCTGCTTGAAAAATTGTCTGTGGTTGAATGCCCTGATACTTAGACTATGAACTGAATGGGTCAGATCCTCAGCTGGTTTAAAATAACATTTCTCCCTCCAGTTGAAGGCAATCAACTTGTGGATCTGATTCATCATAAGGAATCAGGAAGGCAAGTTCACAGTCTTTGTCAACACACCTTTCTCCCAACAGACCTCTGAGTACAACTACAAGATAAAGACCTGTGTTGAAGTAGGACTCATCTACAGCTACATCTAGCTGTAGGTGGCCACAGATGGGTAACATGTCCAGCTTCTCATTATAGACAACGGGGACTTAGTCGATGGAGTTCAGTTGATTCATCTGGCTCAATGTAAGTGTCTGCTTTAGGGTAAGATGACAAACTCCACTGATGATATTTCATCACTGGCTATAAAAGGAGTTTAGGGGTACTGGTTCAGGTGTTCACACGTACAGTGTACACAGTGGTATTAGTAAGTGAATCCTCTCCAAAGGGACAATTATGATGGCGTTGCAGTCTCTCACTGAGCTTTTCCAGGTTCTGTGCAAACTTAAATCACAGCAACAAATGCCTCCAAGAATGTAACCTACAATCTAAAAAGATGTTACCTGCCTGCCAAAAATACTAGGAGTAGTTAGTAAGAATAATATGCATTAAAAGAATACAAGAAAAAGAGTTTGGAAACCCACCCCACCCCTCACAAACTGGCTGGCATTTTTTCCTCTGTGCCCTAGAAAAAGTAAGAGGCAGGACTCACGGGGAGCTGTACACTCCCAACTCTCTGACTGCTCCTACATTTGGAAGGCCTGCCACAATACCCACGGGGAGAGTTGGGCGCATAGCTGATTTATACAGAAGTATTGTAATCTTATGTAGAAAAAACTGCTTATTATTTATCTTTCAAAAATACTCAGGGAAAATGTCAAAGGCATATTGTGTGGTAGGAGTAAAATGAGAATCTCTGCTTTTCACTCTGTCAAAAACACAAGTGACACTTGTGGAATGATAAACAAGATTCAAATCTGCAATATGTCTGGTGTGTACAGGCAATGGTGAGCCTTGAGCTCCCAGCCTTGTGCTACCTGGGAGCTGCCACTCTGTGGAAGAGAACTGATGGAAAAGCAAAAATAGAGGAGCAGTAGGCATTGATTGATGAAGAAATACTGCGTGAGACAAACAGGCCAGTCTTGGTCAGTCCATGAGCAGGGAAGATCAGGTACAGAAAGGCTTTAAGGTTAAGCTGGAAGTTTGAAAGATAGGGAGACTGCTTTCTAAGGAGATTCAAGAAGAATAAACAGAGGAACAATTTTCTTACTGCAACATATTTAACTTGTGGACTACCTAAGGTTATGAAGCTTCATTTTTGGAGTATCTTTGAACCACAGGGAGTGGGAGTATATAGTTCAAAACCAGTTCTGTACTAGTGATGGAGTTTGCTAGGTGACTGGCCCTAAAACATCTGATTTAATGGTATCCTTTGCATAGTTTTGCATGCCTAATCATAGTCTGCGTTTGGATGAAGAGGATAGATAGGACATATAAGCCATTGGAATTTTTCTCTTCCCTAGCTTTTAGGATGAAGTTTGTCATCCCCTATAGAATTGAGCAGCTGGATATTACTTGCCCTGATGCACTCATATATGGCTCTGCATTTGACAAAGGCATGGATAGGAAGCAGTGTGCCTTCAGTGGGATAGCTGAGCTTGTGAAAAGGAAACTGGCCTCAAATACTTCAGCAGCCAGTGTAGAACCAATGCTAGAAGCTCCTAAAACTAAGTTAGAGAAATCACATCTCACTTCTGAGAAGGAAAATAAAACTATACATAACAGTTTTGCTTTGTTATCTTTAGAAAGAGGGTATTTGTATTTAAGTTACTATTAATGAAGGCTGATGGACTAGAGATTATATCTTTTTTGTGGCTAGTGCAATTTCTACATTTGAATTAAAGGGCCATTCAAATTTTTCAAGGGGAACGAATTCGTCTGATCCGTAAAACATGTTTTTGAAATGAATTCATGCTGCCTGTATGTATTAACTTTCTTAATTCAACTATGCCATAAACCAAACCTTGCTGAAGTAGTATGGGATAAGACAAGATATAGCAAAATGCTAGTGAGTGGAAGGATGGTCACAATCTTTTCTTATGATCTTGAACAAATCTCAGTTAACCTTTCTGTACCTCAGGTTTCTCAGCTATAAACTGAGGCTAAAATTTGTATTTCCTGGGGAGCTGCTGCTAAACATCATGCCAGTGTTTGTAAAGTATTAGAGCAAGGTGCGGAGCATCATCACTGTCTGCTGGTTGTCAGAGTATACATGGAGGGAAAAGAAAGCATGAATGTGTTAAAATAGGCTGTAATTTCTTTATGGAGGCTTGGGCAGAATTCCAGTTGCTTTAAATCATGTATTTAATTAATACCCGTTCTATTCAAGTGCTGCATGCCAGCCAGGAGCTGACGTTGTATTTGCTTTGCTATAAACATAATAGGATGAATTTGTGGCAGAAGTGAAGGCTTATTTTAAGCTTCTTATAGATATTTATGAAATAAATGTTTCCTGATCCTGTAGGGAAGAGAAGGAAATAAAGTGAGCAAGTCATATCTGGAGTAGGGCAACACCACCTTGAATGAGCAAGTTCAGCCCCAGTGTCACTGAGACCACTGGCAGGGTCAGAGCTAGATTTAACTCTGTCAGCTGCAAACATACCCCTCTGTGAGAGACCACAGATGGAGTTAGACGTGCAGGTCTGGGAGCTTGGCTCTGGCCCAGATTGAAAGTGGAGCTGAGGAGGCAGCAGCCTGTGGAGAACAGCCCTGATGCAGCCCCCAGATGGACACTGGTTAGTGCTTTGGTGCCTTTGATGGTGCAGGGAGCATGGGGGTTGCAGGATGCTGAGCAGCACCAACCTCTCGAGTGTCTTGGTTCACAGGCATTGTTTCATATATCTTTGTGCCTCCTGCTTCTGGCCATATTTGAGTTGCTGACAGCACCTATTATCCCCACGGATGGACTGAGATACGGGGCATCTCGAGGCCATACTTGGTCCGCCAACCGTACGTGTCTAAGCTAGTCCCTTTGTGGGACTAAGCTAGTCTGCTATGACACACAAGGCCAGGAGAACAAGGAGAGGTTCAGAGTCCTGCCCTCTCAGGCACCTATCCTTTGTTCCACTTGCAGTCAGTATAGAGAAGGTGTTGTGATGCCTACAAGGAGTAGGCACGATATACCATACCTGACTACCCTAGGCAACACTGGAAGTTTGTGGTAACACATGGAGTCAGAGCTAGATCCTTGATAATTAGCTTTGCTTTTCTCTTGTTGACATCTACAGCTCCTGCTGATTTCAGCTTCAGGTACAGATGTGGGTATTTAAGAATCAAGCTTCATATTCCCGCAAGTGGATTAAATTGACATCTAGTAATTTATGCAGGTTATGAGCATACAGCATATGGAGAAAAAGAACTCTTTCCATCATTGCAGTCAGACATCCCTACTCTGAGTTTATTAATCAAAAAGAAACTGCATATCAGATTTTCATATTAAGCCATATAAACAGCTGGGAAGCCAATAATATTTCTATGAAATCTTAAAGATGAGAAAGGTTTATAACAAGGGCTGGTGGCCAGAGCAGCTAAATCAGCTTATAGAAATGAGATAGACAGCAATGAAAAACAATTGACTTGATGCCTGCTTCTCAGCCAATAAAAAAGAAATAGATTTTGTAAGAGTTCTTGAAAAGTGTCCTCTAACTTTCATTTCAGTTGGCACTGGAAGTTGATGGCTGGAGACATGGAATTGTTTAGTTCCAAGCTGCTGTTTCCACTCTGCGTTTGTTGGTCAGTCAGTTGGCTGGCTGGTGATCTCTTTCAGTGATATTTTATATTAAAAAAAAAACAGCATTTTTTTTCCAGTTGATAGGAATTCATGTTGTGAGGTAGCAACCTTCTTGGACAGACACAACATGGAATGGTCATGAAAAAGAAGTGGCAGGGAAGAGAAAATTCTGCTATTGGTATTGCACTGGAAATCCCTTGGTGTTCAGGAAATGAAGCATACGATCCATGCCACTGGTCAGTAAATACAACATCATAAAGAAAAAATTTTTAAAGAAGGGAAAAAAATGAGCCTAGCAAACCCTTTGGTACTTCATCTTCCTTTACACTAGTTTTACACAGAACTAACTCTGTTGGTATCTGATTTACACAGGTCAAAAGGAGAATAGAGCTTTCCTCTGTGCAGTTCTTCTACTACATTTTCATGTCTCAGTTGTGTCACCTTTTTTTTCTAGATAATATTAAATAGCTGTAATACTAAGCTTTTTGTATTAAGGTAATATATATGACAGTAATGAATTGGACGATTCACAGAGCTGAGCTTTCACAGAGACATAAGCCAAGGCAACAGCAGACAAACAAAATGTCCATCCGGATTTAATGAAACAATACAGTCCTTTTATAGTTTGGTTGAAGACTTAAGGCTCTGTCATTTAACTAAAGGCAGCCATAATAAAGCAAATAGAATTGAAAGCGTTAATCCAGCTTTCATTAAATAAATTGTCTATGTTGTGGCATGTGCGGACTCTGTTAGAAACAGACTGAATCACAGCCCTGACAATCTCTCATGCTCCAACACTTTGTTTTAACTGGATCAGCTCTCTGTTCACTAGATACATTACTGGGTTTATTTTAAAGCCACAATTTTCTTTTTTTAATCAGCAGCTAATCTCATGTTTATTTGAGGCTTCAGAAGAATATCTTTCTTTGCCAGTGGAGAATCTGCGTCAGCCATGAATGACAAAAAAGGAAAGCTGACTCACGGCAAAGATTTGAAATAAGTCAGTGGGAACATTTGAGAAACAGGAATTTATGCACTACTGTGGAAGGGCATGTGGACTACGGACCAAAAATGGCTAGGGCATAATTTCACCAAAGCTGCATCAAGGGTAGCTTTCATCTTTGAGGTGAGGAAAACAGCTCGCAAGTGAGACACACGTGGCCCATGAAACCAACACATCCAAGTACTCGGGTGAGGAAAACTGCCCACGGTCTGAGGGAGGACATTCAGAATGAAAGCAATCTGGGCTTAGGTTAAGAGGAATGGTCAATTCTGAATGTTGGGAAGATAGGCCTGTTAAGCAACTTGTCATTATGGGTTGTCCATGATGAATTTATGACATGTTGGTGGAAGGTGAAAGCATCTTTCTAATAAGAAAAGTTATCCTTGTGTTCTTTGCGTTTTATGTGGCAAAGCTTCAGTTTGGGTTCTATTTTAAGTAGTAATTACTTATAATGATGACGGTTAGCATGTATGCTTTTTTGTCCTCAGAGATCCCAAAGAGCTCTTACAGATTACATATGAGATTAATTTGTTGACTTTGTTCATATTAATGTTTTAAGCACAGGAAATCTTGAGCCCATGAGGATCTGTTCCTGTAGCACCTGCTGCGCACCAAGTCCAAAAACTAGTCTAAGTCCAATGTGAAAGGCTTTTTGTTTTCTTAACTAGACACCATGGCTGGAAAGATGCTTCCTCTTAGATCGTAGCTCTTGGGAGACTGTTTTAATTAGGAACATGTAGTGCAATGCTTTGCCTTCTGAAGGAACATAAACACGGAAGTCCTCAGTGCTAAAAACCACTGTCTCAAATTCTGTTTTCTGCTCCTTGGTCCCACACATAGAGCGAACCTAAGAGAATAAATGCCCCTGATGCATGTAGACAACTTTGATGCTAATATTGCAAACCTGAATTGCAGTCTTGATGGCAGTGTCAAATCAGAGGGCCGAGCTGGCAGCCTTTGCACTCTTCAAGGATTGTCACTTGTCTATGATCCATGAAGTTCAAGTTTCTCTTTCTCCAGTTAATAAAGAACGGCAGAAATGGTGCTCACTAAAAATCTTCATGCTCATATTTTGGGCTTGAAGCAAGTTTACTTACTTTTTAAGTGAACTCACTTTTCGTTTTTCAACATTTTTTCTTTGCTGGTGCTTTTGAGATTTAACTCTTCAGATAATGTGAGCTGAAGCCTGCAAAGGACATGCTGGGTAAGGAGCTGTCACTGTTGTGTGGGAACATGTCTTTGTGGCAAGTTTATTGGGACCACTCTCTGTTTCTCTTTGCTCAGGGAAGCCATACGGTGCAGATGACTTCCTCCCCGTGCTCATGTACGTGTTGGCCCGCAGCAATCTGACTGAAGTCCTTCTGAATGTGGAGTATATGATGGAGCTCATGGACCCTGCTCTGCAGCTAGGGGAAGGTAGAGTACAGTGTTTGCTCCTGGGATATTCCCTTTGGAAATCATTATTTACCTCGCTTCAGTGTTTGTGAAAGTGGGGCAGCAAGGCTCTGGATAGGCTTTATGGATAAGCTTTGGCCAAGCTTTTCAAATCTGAGACTCTAAATTTATTGTCAGACACCGTAACTGTTCGTAGCAGTGCAGTGCCCTTAGACACCAGCTAGAAAGTCCAGCATAAATGAGAACTGAGTTGCTGGATTAGTAACCTAAACAGAGACATCTAGTGTTCCTTGGCACAAAGGCTGAAAAGTTAAAAGGTCTTTGCCTAAAATTAAACTGCTGCTGCAATCCATTGTGCAGACACTTCTATTTATTCCAGTGAGAAAAGAGCACATTTCTTAAACTGCATTGTATGCCTGGGGCCATACATCATTCTTATGGCCGCTCTGCTCTTAAATTTGAGTGACCCCTTTGACAATGTTGTCTGACTGAGTATCATAGCGAGGCAGAGGAAGGAAAGTTGGGTTAGAGAGGAATATTGGGCTTGGATGTGAATAAAGACTTCTGCTATTAGAGGGATAAATACCCTAGGGAACTGTGGGCCTTTAGTTTCTTAAATATAGATTGGGAAGCAAATGCTACTAACAGTGGCAGGGTTACGCACTCTGTATTAGGAACACAGATAATTTTTCACCAAGTAGTCACTAAACCAATAAAATGGAGTTTATTTTAGACTTTGTTTTGGTAGGTACTGAGGTTCTAGACAGGACTCCTGGAAGAACAACAGCAGACTAATATTATTTCTATTAAATGGAGGTGTAAGTCTGTAACTAAGAGCTTGTCATCCCAGCACAGTGCAGAGGTGGGCAAAATTAAGTACTAACAGAATGAGCAGTAGTAACACAATTGTATTAGTGAGGGGGTTCTGCACGGGCTAATTTTCCTGCTGAAAAGAACTGTTTGTTAGCAGAAAAAATGTTATCCTAAGCACAGCATTTTGCTGACATAACTAAGCTGGTTTTGGTGACTATGCTGCCCACAGGTTCTTCATTTCAAAAGGGCACGCTACCAGGCTGGTTACTGAAGTCAGTTAGGTTGGGGAGCTCAGGCTATCAAAGGCAAAGCTGGCTGGAAGTTCTCTTCAAAGATGCAAGACTCTGTGAAATGTGTACTCCAGTCAAACTTTTGTGAAGGAGTTCCAGATCAAACTGGCTGAATAACCACTTTAGAAAAGAGACTCAGAGTAACTGCAGATAGAGGGAATGGAAAAAACCCAAACATCTCAGTGAAGATAGCTCTGAGATTGCAAAGTGCAGGGCTAAAATGGGAACTGGCGAAAGTCAACTTGAGTTAAGCCTTTCAAAGTTAAATGGGAAAAGGTGATTCAGGCACAGAAATAAAGGGGGGGAAAAGGAAAGCAGAAGTGAGAAAATGGTGAAATTACTGGTCAAAATTCAAAATCATTTAAACCTGTCCTCCAAATTAAAAATTTACTTTGAACGAATTTTATAACAACAGTGATGTTGATTACTGGGGCAAAGGCAAGGACAGATGATGGGGAATGACTGTGTGGAAATGAAGGTACTGGAAAGTGGAAGAAAAATTCATTCTTAAAGAAGATGTAATGAATTCCTGTCATGGGGGACTGGGAGCTATTCCTCCCTGGATTCTGAGGGAAGGGATACACTAGCTCACGGGTCCCATCATGGGCACCCCTGACTCTACCAGAGCAGGAGAAATACTGAATGACAGATGAGAGAGGGTAGTAACTATATTTAAGAGGGGAAAAGTGGCACTTGCAGGCTTGTTAGCCTGTTCTTAGCAGCACTTTGTGGGAGATAGTAAAGAAACAGAGAGCGTTGTCGGTGTATGCAGACCTGCGTAGTCATGGGACATTCCTCATCGGATCCACCTGAGAACGGAAAGTCAAATGGCAATGTCTTGGTCTCTCCTCTGCTACACCAAACTTTAATGGTGGTCTAAAAATACTGCTCTTAAATAAAACGCTGTCTTAGCCACCACTTACGCAACCAGCCACAATGACTGTGGAGCTCATCAGAGCCTGAGGAAGGGCTGCGGGGCTGGTGCGGAGTTTGGGTGATGTGGAAGTGCCATCTAGAGGCAACTGCAGTTATTATAAAACTTATTAAAAACATGGAGCTCCACCCAGCTGACGGGCAATTTTTATGTATCCTTGCCTTCCCAGCCTGCCAGTTGAGGAGATCACGCAGAGGCCGGGGCGGTGGGCCCATGGGGGCTCACGGGCGATGCGGGCACTGCTGGCCCCCTCTCTAGGCCAGGCCTGCGCCCGCCTGCAGGCCCAGGGGACCCGTCCCCATCCCCGCTGCTGCTGGAGCTGCTCTGCGGGCTGACTCCTTCCCTCTCTCCAGAGGGAGATCCTGGCCCCAAGCCTCTCGCTTGTCAGGGGCGCTGAGCTCAGGAGGCTCAAAGAGGGAAAAGGAGCACTTTTCATTAACCCGGCACTGGGGCCATGCCCTGACACGGGGCTGCCCCACAACCAAAGCAGCAGCTTCCTCGTATTCAACCCCGTCTTCTTATCAGGGCTTATCTTCATCTCTGTTGATGAAGCCTGTTCTTATCGTGGACCAGCTGCTTCCCTGGCTGCTGCAGCTGGTTATTTATTACCTGCTGCAGCCACCACCGCAGAAGCCAGGTAGTTTCTGAGGGAAAAGGACTGGCTGTGGGCTTTTACTGCTTTATCCCTTGTTTCTCTGCTTTACCAAGATTTATCCCACAACTCTGGACAGTCCAGGAATTACTCTCAGCAAACATCTGGTCTCCCTGTCCAGTCAATAGAGATGGAGGGAGCAGAGGGTAACTTGTCCTTGCAGGTCTGAGACATCCTTCAGCGGTGCCGAGCCCCGAGGCTCTAAACATTTCAGCAATGTGGCTAGAGCCCCACGACACGGGGCTGAATCCAGGCCTTGTCCTTCTCCTACAGAGTACACTAAAATAGTTGCTATTTCCTTGCATTATGGGGACTGCGCAGGAACCCAAATTACAGACCTGTTGCACTGGCCCTGTGAAGCACAACAAAAAGGTGGCCATGCCCCAAAGAATAAACCATGTGTGCTCAAATGCATTGGTTTGGGTTCATTTGTGAAAGCAGCTTCTGTAGTAGTTTACCGTCAGTCCGTGTTTGCTCTTAGGGCATCTACAGCCTCAGCAGTCTGGGCAGTGACAACGCTGTGAAGCAGCAGGGGGTGGAGGACACTGTGGTCATTAGGTCTCGTTTCTCTTGGGTTAACATCCGCAGTGAGGCACAGACAGTGCAAGTGTTGTTAGACAGCTGCCACTGCACGGGCACAAGCAGGCAGGATGGACGTGGAAATGAATGGCCCGTGTTGGTGTGATGTTCATACAAGACCTTCTCCTTTCGCAGGCTCTTATTATTTAACCACCACCTATGGGGCCCTGGAGCATATCAAGAACTACGACAAAATCACCGTCACGCGGCAGCTGAGCGTGGAGGTGCAGGACTCCATTCACCGCTGGGAGCGACGGAGGACACTGAACAAGGCCCGGGCTTCCCGCTCATCAGTGCAGGTAGCTGGCATTACTTTCTAGGGGAAAAAGCCTGGAAGATGAACATGCTCTCTCCATACTTACTAATTTTTAATATGATAACTATTTTAAAACAAAATTAACCCAAATAGCTATTAAAAAAACACGAGTACATGCGGTGCAAGATTTCCAAATCTTAAAAAAGCACACCTTATTTGAAGTGTTACAAAAAGCATTTTGAAGTCTTGAAGTACCTTCATAACGTCATTTTAAATATGACTGTAGAGTGATTTCATTGTTTGTTCTCAAAGGAGGTGTGCTAGGAGTCTTCGCATGTGGAAAGCTGCAGCGAGGAGGCAGGGAGCCCCTCTTCTCCGTGTCCTTAGGGCCTGGGGAAGTCCTGGGCTAAGCTGAGGAGATGTGATCAGGTGATGCAGAGACGGATCCTAGGTGCATAAAGCTGTAGGAGGACCCGGAGACATCCCAAGGGCCAGTCAGACAAGCATCCTCCAGAGCCTGGCTTCTCCTGTCCAGCTGCAGGGAAGACCCAACAACAACTGGTTAGCTTTGAAGCTCATGTTGTGTATGGCCCGGCAAAGAACTCCCCATGCACCAGTGCCAGAGTGTCCCAGGAGGGATGGGTGCTCTGGGCCTCCAGCCATGGTGAGGCTGGATACAGGACCAGGCAGTCTGCATGCAGGCATGTCCTGTGATCAAACTGTCACCCACAAGGAGGCAGCAAAGGCCACGTCTCAGGTTCTGTAAAGCCTTCACATTGCAAAAGTGAAAATTGTGAATGCTGAGGGGAAAGCAGGGGAAAGTCTCCTGAGGGGGAGGCACAGTCCATATAGCCCTGTGAAAGCATGGAGTTGAATATGTTTCCCATATTCCAGTCAAAACAGTGCCTGATGACCTCAGAACTTGTGAATGGTAGATGGGATACATCAAATACCCATCCAGCCCTGAGTGCTGCTCTGGCAGTAGCTCATAGCAAGTACCTACCGTGGAACATAATCCCCAAGCAAGCAAATGCCGCATTTCCCCAGAAGATTCCCACCACTTCCAGCAGTGTAAGGGCTCTTTGCCATTCCTTTGAATGAGGGGTAGTATCAGAGACATGCGAGCCCATCCTGGCGGAGATAAACAGCTTGCTGATGTGTTCAGCATGCCCCTGCACATTCCTCTGGCTGCCTTAATCATCTGCAGTGATACTCCATAAATGCAGTTTGAAAACCCATAGTCCTCATAGTTGGCAAATCTCAGTTCTGCTGGAGAACCTGGGTATTTTCTGTCCAAAATGGCAGGGAATTTTTTGGAATTTCACAGATAAAAATTAAACACAGAGGTTCCACTGTGGCCAAAAGCTCTCTAGATTCTGTTCCTCATGAGTTTGCTAAGAGGAAAGTCATCCCAACCGTCGTTACTGCCTAAAACAGGATACAAGTAAATCGGCCTCCTCAGCATAACTTCTTCAGTTTCCTTACTGATGAAAAGAAGTTTGCAGGACATGCTCCCAAGGTGCTGTTTGGGTGCTGGTGAAGTTACAAGAGTCACCTCACTGCCAGCCCTTTCCTGCTTCTGTGAGACAGGGGGTTTTCAGGCCAGACCTCTGAGGTTTTTGAGTTGTTATTCTGGTCTGTTACTTCCGTGCTTCCTATTTCTTCAGGAGCTGCAGAAAAGTGGGAGAAGGAACTGTTGCAGACTGCTCACTAAGGATATTCACCAAATAAGAAAAAAGCTTTCACCTATGTGTCTTTACAGGGCTAATTATTTGGTTAAGTGTTCGTTAATTTAAGTATTTGCTGATTCAGAGCTTGTTCATCAGAGAGGAGAAAGGAGAGAATAACTAGGGTTTTGGAGAATGATTGGAGGACATTTGGGAGCATTTAGGAGCTCTACGCAGCTAGAGCTTCGGGGCTGAATTCTACCTCCTTCGGTCTTAAGTCACTGTGTTAACTGCAAGATCTGTTCTCATGTTTCTTTTCAGGATTTCATCTCTATCTCCTTTCTGGAAATCGGTGCTCAGTCAAGGACACTCGCTTCCCGGAACGACACCACAGCTGAGCAGCTGAGTCAGCAGTGTGCTGAAAAGTTTGAAGTCTCCCATGCCAAGGATTATGGACTCTTTGTTTATGTTGATGACCAGTGGATGCAGCTGGACAAAGATGCCCTTCCTCACCACATCAAAGCCTCCCTGCTGAAGAGTGAAACCAAGAAAGATTTCCATTTTATTTATAAACCAGTAGAACATAAAACCCCACCAGTTCCAATTGTCAAAGAGTCAGACTTTCCCTAAGGGCCCTGTTGTGTTTGCTGTCATCCTGGAAGGGCTGGATAGTTTATCTCATGAGATAATCGGGTATCTGCAGATATCTCTGGAGCGTGGCCTTTGACATAAGGCAGATGTGCTAACTGTAGATGCTGTCTGAATTCAGGGCATTTCTCAGCAGAGTTCATTTGCAGAAATAAAAGGAGCATTCAGGAGAACATTCGTCCTCTGGAAAACTTGAAGTATCAAACATCAGAACCTCCCGCTGGCAACCAGCCGACATCGCAGAATGTAAAGGGACAGTGGAGAAAATCCAGAGATCTTGCAGAAAAGTGGACATTTACTCCATAATAAATTACGGCAGGTGTGAATCACGTCTGTGCACAAGGCCTGTGAAAGGTCTGCACACACCTCAACCTGTTTGAAGGTAAGACCGCGTTTATGCCTTACAGTATCTGTTCACCCAGTTTGAATAAACTGAGTCTTATCTGATGTGCTCAGTGGCATAGGGCTGCCACCTGCAGCAGAACTCCACCTCTGTCTTGCTGTCTACAACATGTCATTGCCTTTTAAATCCATGTACTTACAGACCATGCAAGATGATCCTGTGCATCCACTAAGAATACATTTTCTGCCATCTATTTGTCACTGAAATCAGGTAGCACAGGCATTTTCATCAATGTATTTTTCTTAAAGACTGAAAGTCTTCACCATCAGTTTTACATGTACAGCAGTTTTAATCACATTGGTTGTATGATAGTGTCTGGTTAATTGTATATTTATTTCCATGTGTGATATGGTGCAATTATTTTAAAAAAAGCATTTGTAAAGAATTTAATAATTTGCCCAGTGTAGCAAACCAGATTAAAATTTGAAAGTCAAAAAGAGCGAGAATTAAATACCTGTCCCGTTTTACCTGGATGTCATTTTCTCTAGTGTTTTCATATCTACAAGTCCCACCAGGTTATTACTTTAATAAATACAGGCTGTTGCAGACAGAACTTGCTAATTCTCCTTTCTACCTGTGCTTTCAGTCATCCAGTCATTGCAGACTTAAATTTCTCTGCAAACCTGAATTCCTACAGAATAGATCGAACCAATGCAAAAATGCATTTCGTGACATTTGAAAACAGTTTTTCAGGACTGGATAATGGAAGCGTGAGCCTTAATTGCAAGACAGATCCATGTCTTCTGGATGCCTTCATTCAGGCAAGATTCCCACTACGAACACAAGAGACTGGATTGTCTGCATGCAGGAGGCAAGCAGCCTCCACTACAGCCACACAAACTTGGGATCAGGCCTAGCAAAGCTCTGATCAGAAAGAAAGGGTGTTTTACTGTGGGTTTTGCTCAAAGCTGCTGTTGTTTCCTTCCATTAACATTCAAAAAAGAACTGGGATATGTTGGCCCAAGCTGTCCAAGGTCCCTGCCTTACTCCTGAACCTCCTGAACCTCCAAAGGCAAGCTGGTATTGCATGTAGCTGGTCGCTCTCTCACTCACTGGGGTTTGAAATGTCTGCACCTACATGCCCCAGCTGTAGCGTGCACTGGCCAAATCTGCATCCAGATAGCCAACCAGGGATCTGCCAGCACGCAACCAAGCCTCTGCCAGCTTGGGCTGCGTGCACATCTTGTCAGGAAGGGAAAACAAGCAAGAATGAGGAACAGTGAATAACTGCAATCTTGGTTTCGAGGACATCATGCGCAGAGCTTGCAGTGTGTCACACCGGCAATAAGCTGAGTCCAAATTCATGGTTATTTCTGCTCATGGGCAGCTGTCGGCACTTCCGCCTTGCCTCTGGGCAGCACACCCGCAGGATGCCAGTGGAACCCCTCCTTTGCACTGCCACTAGCTTCTTGCAGGGCAGCGTGCTTCTGCTGGGAGCCCGGGCTGCTCACAGGGCGGCACTTGGGATGCCATGACCAAACCTGAGATACAGGTTTCCAGAACTTATCTGCCTGTCTTCATCCCCAGGGAGGTGCCTGATGCCTGGGACTGGGGCTGCCCCTGGTGCTCCCCGCTGTCACACTCCTGGCTGTAGCAGTGGGATGGGCTCCCAGGGAGCCCCCATGGCCCCAGGAGCTGCTGGCCTCGCTGCCCCAACAGCACCTTCCCTGCACCCAGCCTGCAGGCTGCAGCAAGGACGTCAGCTCTTGTCCTCCTGCCACCCTGCTGCCACCCTGCCCTGGATGTCGTGTGTCGATGGCTTGGCATAGGCCCTCACCAGGGGGCTGGGTACAGGGTGCCCTGGGCACTCTGGCTGTGAGGCAGCATGTCCTCACTCTGCCCGGCTCCTCGGCCCACCACCATCCCACGCTGGTGGAAGCACTGCCAGCAAATCCCTGACACACAGCACAGAGGCCAGTTGTCCTGTTTCCACTGTAGGTCTCATCACTGATGTCCGTATGTCCTGAGGGCTGATCTGCTCCATGTTGGCCATACTCCTAGGGCTGTGGCAGCAGGAGGGTCCCACCTCTGGGCAGTATCAGTTACAAATCTTCCTTTTTTCTCAGACCAGCTCCCCTCACACACTCTCCTAATCCTCCATTTTGCACCCACTCTCCCAAAGGAGACACCCCCCCACCTGCTTCTTGCCTCCCTTCCCCACCCAAACCAGGGCCCAGACTAGTTCTCTGGCCCACCTCCCACTGGCTTCCTCACCCCCCTTGATAGGACTCCAAGCCACGTACCCACCTCACACAGGTATCACACTGCATGGGGTCCATGTACAGTGGGACTGGGGGTCCCCTGGGCGAGACCCAGAGATGGGGGGGGTATCTCACCAGCAGCTTAGTTCTGCCAGGGCTGCTGCAAGTTATTTTAAGCCCCCAGAGCAAAGATGTATATGTCTGCCAAAGTCCTTGGCCTGATTGGGTTATCTTCATACTGCAACATTCACAGTTAATGAGCCTAAAGTAATCTGATGAGGATAAGGCTAAAGTAGAAACATGCAAGGAAAGAAGCTAGGACTGCTCTTCTGCTGGATGTTTCCGGAGAGCAACCGGACTTTGCACTGGCCAGGGACAAGCAACAGATTGAAGTGAAGCGCTCCAGCACCTCGTAGCGTCCTGGGACATCTGAGTCAGCAGCTGGACCTCGGGGCAAGGGGAACTGGCTGGTCAGTGGAGCACATGGAAACCATGACAGCGCTAAATCACTGCAATCCAAATGGGCTCAGACTAAAATTTACCAAAGTCCAAAAATCAGACCTGCAGGTCCCAGTTTTCAAAATGCATGAAGTGCCAGCTGAATTTCTGTGGGCTTTTACAAAAGCTCTCAAATTGCACATGCAACGTTTTCCTCTGGCATAACAACTGCAAAGCTCTGATTTGATTTGGAAAGGTTGCCATGGCTCTCCCGAACTCAGAGAGATTATTGACAGTAATGCGAGTTCCCGTGCCTGGCGGTGAGCTGCCTGGAAGGAAATCCCTCTGCTGGGGCTCTGAGTACAGCAGGGCTTGCTCAGAGGCCCTGGGGCACCTGGCCCCTTTGGTCACGCTGCTCAACACACATCTCTGGGGCAGAGGGCCTGACCACAGCTGTCCCTTGTCAGGGAACACAAGCTGGGAGATGACCCAAATGATGGGATCCTGGAGGAGCCAGGACAGAGACGGCTGCTGCCCCTCTGGACTCACAGCTCTGTGGTGGGACTCAGGCCCTGCCTGCGCTGGGGTCATGCAGAAACACCCTGTCTGGAAGAAACATGCCGTTGTTCTGTTGAACCTGGCAAAGCTCTGAGTCCCCACTGTGGAAGCTGCTGGAGAGGTTCAGTGTGTCCCTCCATCTGGAGCCTGGTGCCCCAGGTGCTGTGCTGCTTTGGGCTGGTATCTGACACTTCAGGTGATGAGAAAAAAACCATCAAATGTGGGAAAGAAATGGGCGTTTTTAAATGCTCTGTGAGATTTTATTCATTTTGCCATGGGGTTTCCTCATGCTGCAGCCCAGGCAAGGAGGAAGCAGTCCAGTCTGGTGATCTGTGGCCTCTCCTGGCTAGTCAAGATGGTCAAGTCGTGACTCATGCTCTGGCCCTCACATGACCCATCACCAGACAAGAGCGTTTCAGGAGACTTTGACCAAGTAGGGTTGTGCAATCCAGCCAAGGATTCCTCAAACACTCGTTTTCAGAGAAACATTGTGCAACAGTCACTCATTTACTCACAAGGAACGGATCCTAGTGTGAGAGAGAGAGGAAGAGGGAGACCTGCTGAACCTGGCAACTTCTGCAAAGAAAAAAACAAAAAGCCCGAACAGCCACTTTGTGCACAGAGCTGGTTTAATGCCACTTTGCACCCAGTCATAGAATCTGTCAATAATTCACTGAAATAATTACACCAGCAGGTCACATATAACCTAAAATAAAAGCCATTGAAATCAAAGGCAGTTTTCCTGCTGAATTCAAGAGCTTTTGTGCATCCAGAGGGACCTGGACAGGCTTGAGTGGTGGGCCTGTGCACACCTCATGGAGTTCAACAAGGCCAAGTGCAAGGTCCTGCACATGGGTCCGGGCAATCTCATGCACAAATACAGGCTGGGTGGAGAATGGATCGAGAGCAGCCCTGAGCAGAGGCACTTCGGGGTGTTGGTGGATGAGAAGCTCAACATGAGCTAGCAATGTGCGCTCACAGCCCCGAACGCCAACCACATTCTGGGCTGCATTGAAAGAAGCCTGGCCAGCAGGTGAAGGGAGGGGATTCTGCCCCTCTACTCCGCTCTGGTGAGACCCCACCTGGAGTACTGCACCCAGCTCTGGAGCCCCCAGCATAAGAAGGACATGGACCTGTTGGAGCGAGTCCAGAGGAGGGCCACGAAGATGATCAGAGGGTTAGAGCACCTCTGCTATGAGGACAGGCTGAGAGAGTTGGGGTTGTTCAGCCTGGAGAAGACTCCAGGGAGACCTTATAGCAGCCTTCCAGTATCCGAAGGGCCCCTACAAGAGAGTTGGAGAGGGACTTTTTACAAGGGCATGTAGTGATAGGACCAGGGTTACTGGCTTCAAACTGGAAGAGGTGAGATTTAGATTAGATCTCAGGAAGAAATTATTTACTCTGAGGGTGGCGAGGCACTGGCGCAGGTTGCCCAGGGAAGTTGAGGATGCCCCATCCCTGGAAGTGTTCAAGGCCAGGCTGGATGGGGCTTTGAGCAACCTGGTCTAGTGGAAGGTGTCCCTGCCCATGGCAGGGGGGTTGGAACTAGATGGATCTTTAAGGTTCCTTCCAACCTAAACCATTCCATGATTCCATGATTCTATGATCGTCATGTCTCAATCACCAACTGTACTTTGAAACCCGGCACAAGACTGGCTTTTTTCCACAGGCTTGTGGAGTGATTCAGGCTGGCAGGGAGCCTTGGAGGTCGCCGGTCCACGCCCTGCTCAAAGCAGGGCTGCTTCCCAAGATTGCTCAAGGCCTTGTCCTTTTCAGTGCTACAGGTTTCCGGGGCTGGAGACCACAGACCCTCACTGGAGTCCTGTCACAGCATTTCAACCCATTACACTGTGAAAAATGTTTTCATCCTGTCCAGCTGGTGTGAAGGCCCTGCCTGTCCCACCAGAGTCCCTCCTTGGATGGGTGCTGCTACTACGGGACACTGGCCAGCTCTGCCTGCGGTGCGTGGGATTAGAGTTATAATATTTCTGTTATCTCCCATCTCTTTTGGGGTATCATGTCCCTAGGAAGGAAGTGGCCTCTGATTTAGAACTGCCTGAGCTCTCGGCATGAAATGCTGCTTAGTCAGGACTTCAGCTTAAGGTTCCTTTCCCTCTGCTGCTCTTCCATCCCTGCTCTCCCAGGGCAGAGGCTGAGCACAGGAACAGGAGGCCTCCAGCCTCCTGCCCTGAGACGGGCAGAGCTGCTAAGCACCGACCTTAAGCTGTCCTGGTCAGAGAAGATGCAGCTTGGTTTGGACAGAGCTGAAATAATAGTACTTACTGAAATCTCTAAAAAAGTGCATTATCTCCAACTCTAGCTGAACTGCCTTCTGCTTTATTGCTAGTAGAGATGGGAGGGCTGTTACATGCACTCTGAACAAAACACTGTCCATGTAAATTTGCATTATTTAGATTATTTGCATTAGAAATAGTCAGCGTACAGCGTACTATGGAGGCTGATCATGCCTCCTGCCCTCTGGGTTCTCTCAAATGAAAGGCGATGAACTGCTGTGTGCAGCAGGATGTTGGGTGGAAACGCGCAGCAAATTTGGCACCGAACAGCTGGGAAAAAGGCCTTGAACTCTGTTCCTACCAATAAGGAGGAGGAAGACAGGAAGACCTGGCTGGTGGGGATGACAAGCTTCCCAGGGGTTACAGATACACACAACTGTTCTGCTCAGGGACAGTTTTTGTAAATAACACAGCCTCAACTTTGCCCTGTTCTGCCTGGTGACGACGATTTGACGGGAACCTGATGGTTTTCCATATTTCGCAGAAGATATTCCTACACCCCAGCATTCTAGGAACGGCAGCCTGAGCAGCTGCGTGCCTCCAGAAGAGTGAGGGTGGCTGCACTTGCCCAATACACCGCAAGATACTCTGGCGTAAGATTGACCTTGCATAATCCTAAAATGATTCTATCACCATCCCAAAACAAACAGCCTGTCATGCAGGCCCTGCGCCTGTGCGATGCTATTTGGGGGCTTTAAAACAAATGCATTGATCAGTGCAGGTGAAGGCCGTTGGGTTTTTTTTCTTCTGCTGGGCTGTTTCCTGAGCGACTGCAAAGGAAACGGGTCTCTGGATACGAACTGGAAATTTTATAGCACATTAATGCTTTTTGCAGGGCATGGATCAGAACCTGCTGCATCTCAGATGGGATTGTGTGTGCGGTGACATCTTCAGCAGACTGCCTCTCTCTTTCATTCTGGCACATCCCTGAGGGAAGGGGTAACATGGCCACAGGTGGCATTCAGGATGGTGAAGCTCTGGATATCAGCCCTGCAGGAAGAAAAGGGACAGAACAAAATCCCACTCTTTCCCATTTCAGCTTTGCATCTGCAGAGCTACAAGGGTCTGCAGGAAGGCCAGGACACTTGATGTTAGTGAGGTACAAGTGCCACCTGGGTGTTAGGAATGTGGAAAATAAAAATGTGTGCTAGCAGCTCATTTTTCATCTGGTAATTACTTTTTGAGGCCTACTTAGCATGGCTGGAGACTCTTAGCTGTAAAGTGATGCTATCTGTGAAGAACCTGGAGGGCTCTTTTTGTTTCTTCTCCTCTGCATTCTAGATATGAAAATCCAAAAGATCAAAAGCCTCTTCTGAATACTTCAGAAGAAAATGGGTATTTCTAAGGGGTGAAGAAAATTGTTAAAACTATGAATTGATGATGCCAAGTGCCTGAGAAGCTGGCTGGATTTCTAGGGCAGAGAACAATTCTAAAAGCAAAGACGTGTAAAACTTAGCAGATTTAATGTATATATTCAAACAGGGCTTTGAAGGAGTCGTTTTCCCTGTTCTTGCAAAGTCGTTGGGGGCTCTTGGTACACTCCTTGATGATAGCAGCCAGGCTGCCTGAAAGCTGTCCTGTGTGGCCAGCCCTTCCTCCTGCCGTCGGGGGAACACCTGCAATGCACTTGGGCATGCAAGACTTTCATTCTCTCTTATCTATAGATTTCTGCTAAAAAAACCTCCCAGCTTTCCAGCTGAAAAGAAACAAGCAGCAACTGAAAAGCATTAAATATCTAAACTTTCAACAACTCCCAAGGGGTAAAGTTTCATTTCTTAATTCAGTAAAGCCAAGTTCCACATAGTTTTTATCTTATCCCATCCATCTTGACACTAGATGTTCTCTGGGGATTTTTCGCATTCACTCACTCTGCAGACAGCTGGAAGTGCTACTGCTCCTGGCTTTGTCTGGCTCTCCTTTACATAAATGTAATTTCAGTTATATGCTCTACAACCACTCTCTCCTCTGAGTGGAGCTACCTGGAACCCTCTCCATCCTGCAGATACTGGCTTAGTTTTCTCCAAAGTTTGTTCTTTTCCCATGTAGATGAGGTAATTTTCCATATTCTAACATACTCTGGAAAGAACCCTGAAGTACTTTTCTGTACACTGTCTCTACGCGTAAAACGGTATGGCCAACCTGAAGCTGTTTTGAATCACCTCATAACCTCTAATTTGTTCCCCTGCTTGTCATTTACTGCGTCACCTCTAAGGAGTGGTGCCTTCAAATGTGACTTTGGGCTTTTCATATTTTTTGTTGTTGACGTTTTTGGGTTGAGGTTTTTTGATTTTGGTTTTTCTGGTTGTTTGTTTTGGTTTGGGTTTGGTTTTTGTTTTTTTTCTGAGATGACCTGTTTTGTAAAAGGCTTACAGGGATAGATAACCTTTTAATGCAATGTCATAAAATTAATTAGCTCTTATTCATTTTCAAGACCCAAGATGTGTAACGTTGTATTGCCCTGTAGGTTGATGAAACTGTCAAGTTTATTTTTATTCACAGGCAGCTCCTGTACTCTATGACTTCGCACAGTCTTGTGTGTATACACATTGAATTATAGCATACTAGTGCTAAATTTACAGCATTAGATATTTGTGTTTTTCTTTGGGAAACAGTGCTTTCTACCCACAAAGACTTTTACTGTTCGCAGTTTAACTGTGCTGTTCACATCTGATAGTTCTTGAATGCAACTCATTTCTTTAAACTGTTAAGGAGTTAAACCTTAAAGAACAAGCTTTGGTTTCTTCACTCTTCAACCAATCTGCAAATTAGTCACTGTAATGGAATTCATTAACTTTTTTTAAAAAGCTAATAGTTAGCAATAGTATAACATTTTTTTCCAGAATTAATGACTTAACGTTTAAATTTAGCATAGATTTAGCAATCACGGATAGGTATAGGTGGCTTGGTAGTGTTCATCCAGAGATTCTTAAAAGCATTGCGCTTAGAAACAAATCATCCATCTTGAAAGCTCCAGGTGGTCTGCCAAAATGCCTCTGTCAAACCAGCAGGCTGTCAGCAGGTGGGGATGCAGGGGAGAGCACTGGCAAGTGCTGCGTTGCTCATAGTCAGGAGCCTCAGCTCCCAGCACCGTTCCAGTACAGTGGTTGACTCTCTTCACGTTGGCATGCATGTAAAGTCTGGATTATCACCGTTATGAAAAGTTATCACTTGTAGTAAGGGTTATATTAAGGACTTGTTTCCATCAATACCCAAGGCACACTTGATCCATGGCCAGGTGTATTCTGCAACGGAGAACAATAATGATGAGAAACTCTTCAGGGGCTCTGCTCTCAAACTACTTCCCAAACTGACTGCAGCAGGATGCCACCAGGAGTGGGGGCAGCAGTTCTTCACCTTCTGGGTTGCATGTGCATGCTGCCCAAACTACCAGTCCACCCTCCCATTCCCTACCCCTCTGTTTTCCTCTCTCTCTTTTCCTCCTCTCGCATGACTCACAAGCTAGGATCCCATCCTCTACCACAGACTCCCACGACGGAATTTCAACACCATGCTTCCCTTGCCCTGACTGCACCACCACAAGCGTCAGTCTGGACCATTATTTCCCTGCTTTCCTACCACATGCTCACAGATGAAGGCGCTAGCACCATATTCCCTTTCCGCACCAGAACCCAGCAGTGCTGTGGTGTTCTGAGCCAGCAGCTGAGGGGGCAGAGGAGAAAATACTGCAGTTCCCAACCTTGCTTCAATGTAAGATGATACAGGAATTACAGGGCAACACCTTTGTCCTGTAAAACACACCAGTCATGCTATTTTATGGTATGCAGTGCAGTGGGATCCTCCAACTGGCTATAATTTCCCCCGAGGGTCTCCAACAAGGAAATTAAAGGGTTATGGGAGAACTGGATCATTACAAGTGGGACGGGACTAATAACGATGTGTTTTCCAAAATTAGCATTCATAACTTTAGAGTCATAACTTTACTGACAAAACAGTCAACAGAGCAGAACAAGTGAGAACCTTTGTCATGTTAGGCTTCATCTGCCTACTAGCTTCTGCTTTTGTAGCCACAGCGTATCTGGGAACTCGTTACCTGTCTATGGGGTATCCTGCTTCACAAACGTTGACCAAGGCGTACAGCTGTCTCAGTGCATACTCATACTGAAATAAACAAACATTGTTAATAATTTCAGTGATGAAGAGCAGGTATTGCTTATCCAAACTAAATTACAGAATTAATTTAGAGAGGTGTTTATTTGCTGGTCTTGACAATCTAGTACAAGGTTAAATGGCTCTTCTGTATACTTTGCTCTTTGAACTTCATTAGGTAAATTCAGCTGTTGCTGCACAATGCCCCCCCCCCTTAGGCAAGGCTCACCTATCTAACCAATTGCATTCAAAAACATCCACAAAAACAAACAAAATAAAACACTAAAGAGGAACTAAAAGTTTAACAGAGCAACGTGGCTTCCTAATAGCCGGGTTGATTAGAAGCTCCAGCTGAAGGAGGACATCTGCTTTTGATTTGTACACAGTACTTAAATTTTGCCTAACTACCAGATAATCCCATTCCTTTCTGCTAAAATAAATTAATTTGCTGTTGACTCATCCTACCACCCACCACTGCCTGCTTAGGTTATCTTGCCTGACATCAGGACTGGGTTTTCTGGAATAGGAACTGACCTCTCTAGTCTTGTCTAAACAGTGCTTAGCAAAACAGGATTTGGTCCTCAACTGGGATCCCAGGAAGACTGGACAGTAATAAAACCCCTGAACTAAAAAGTGGCTCTCAGGAATTCAACAAGACCATGGAAGTAGCAGCTAGGCTACTGCAAGGAACTATGCAACAATCATGATGTAGAAATCTAAATGTACTAGGATTATGAATTCATAGTGGTGGTGCTGTTTCTCTGTTTTGCTGGTAGAGATGCTTCAAGCAGAAATACAACATGACTTATTTACTATTGGGATTTCTGGGGAGGGAACCAATGAATGGACAGCACTAACTGGTAAAAGGTAAGGATTATTTCTGGTTTTGTTTTTAGTAATCTTCTTGCTTATCTACAGGTGTAGTGGAAGTGGTTTCCTGCTTCCAAAAACATTACTCACACCCTCCAAAACTAAGCTGTAAGACTGCCCCCAAGCTAGCTTTTCAATAAAAGCTGATTTTGCAGACCTGCTTATGACTACTGCGCTTGTTTTACCGGTACATATATCAGGTTATATGTAATGCTTGTCTTACCAAGGGTAAGCGCCAGTTGAAGCAATGATCTTTGAAGAGGTTCACCGCTGACTGGTAGCAGTCATAATTGCTGATGGTCAATCTGTCTGACAGAATTTGGTTGGTCCGTTCGTTTGATCCTGTTACTAATGTAATGATCTTCCGCATGGCTTCTTGGATAAATTCTTTCACCTGCACATAAAACAACAAGAACTTAAAACATGCTTTTTTTTAAACCTAATTTGAAGACTTTGAATTAAATTTCTCTTTCTTTAAACCTCCCTCAACTCTTGGGCTCTTTAAGGAACCCAGTTTTGCCATTTATTTTTAGCACAGTCTTTTGGACCTGTCTCAACACACAAATGAAAACTAGGGAGATAGAAAGTAAGACTCCTGGCACCCAAAATCACTCACTGCCCTCCTAGTGTTCTGCCAGAAGAAAGCCAACACCAATACTGGCTACCGTTCTGCAGGAGCTATTTGATTTGGGAGACTTCAGTTCTACTGAGGCAAGAGTAACTCCTCCCAGCAAGAATCCCTATGGATGTAGATGAGGAATTTCCTGACAATAAAAGCTGTGAGACTGACTTTTGCATTTGCTTACATTTGCCTAGATAATCACTTCTGAATGTTCCTTGTGGAACAGATGGCTGAATTTTGAAGGAGAGTAAACCATCAGCTAGAGGTTACTAGTCTGAGGAGCAGTTTTGTTGCAATTTTCAAAAACTGTAAGCAATCTCTCAATATGACCTAGTGTATAGTTTGAATTTTATTTTGTTTTTTTTCCTTACCTCCAGGTGCATTTTCATCTCTGCAGCAATCTTCTTTGCCTCATGAATGTCATTGGTAGCCATCAGCTTTCGTTTCATGATTGCAAGAGGTACATCAGGACTAGGAGTCAGGTCATAGTGTTCTACAGGTGGCAGAGAAATGGAGATAGCTTTCTTCCCCATGCCCTGAAACTGCATCACTTTCATGGAGGAGATGCTCTGAAGGTTAGAAAGTAAACAAATGGATACTGTCAATCGCTCCAGTGGGTAGTCTCTCTTTGCTTTGCCATGCAAACCTAACTCTCTAAACTTGCTTTATTAGAGAAAATAAAGGACATCATAGGGTTGTAAGCATGTGTGTGTGTGCACGTTGGGTTTTTTAATATAAAATTTTGCCAAAAATCAGGGAACTTCTATTTCCAAAATTCACTGCGGGAGGGAAAGACGGTCAGGTTAAGTAACCCAACTTCTTTTTTTTTTTTTTCTTTAAAACAAATATTTAATTTGTGCTTCTATTAACACATTGAATAATGGGACTATTATAAATGATGTATCACCTCTCAGCTCTTCCCATTCAAGGGATCAATGTACTTGACAATTCATTAATATTCATAATATGCCTGGAAGTCGTAAATACCATTCTTATACTTGACTGACGTGTTAAATCACTGGCAGAGCTTGGAGGACAACTCGTATCCTGACTCCTTTTATTAAAGCGTAACACAAGGCTGTATTTCCTTTAGCATCAGGACCATCGTCTCTTAAATGCTAAGTGGTCTTCTGAGAAGAACAGTTTCATTTTCTAAATCAACCTCGCCAGTTTACAGTGGTTTTTCTTTTTTCTTTTTTTTTTCTTTTTTTGATTTGCTTGGTTTTTTTTGTTTTTAAGGGATGAAAGGGCACAAAAGGTTTTAAGATATACCTGACCAGGAAGCCCACTGAAATACATACTCTGTTTCCATACTGCATCACATGGCTGGTGTTGGTGCGTTTCTTCACAAGCTGAAACTGCTTGTGGAGTGTTTCTTTTCTTAGATCCTCCTGCATGAAGAAACTTCCATGTGGTCACAGATACCTAAATTCAGCTATTCTAAAAATGCAAGGAAACCTGGAAAAGGTCTTAGCTGCCAGTATGTAGAAGGAAGTATAGGGCAAAAGCTATACAACCTTTAAAAGACATAAAAGTAAAAACTGAAATGAGGATTTGACAGCATGTTCTCAAATCGCTTTTAGTGCTCTCCTAATCTCCCAGCAAATGGGCAAGAAGGGAGTGGGCTAGCACACAAATCCCAGACTTGTTTCATTAATACTGTTTTCAATTACGCTAACAAATGGGTTAGCCACAGTTCAGTATTTAAGGCTCCCTGAAGCAGAGGTACAACTTACTGAACCACCCAATTTGTTTAACAAATTTGGAGATGTGGTCTCAGATTAGCAAACTGAGATTATGTGAATTTGAAACTAGAAGCTAGACAGTTTCTAATCTTATACACAGCAAAAGAAGAGTATATTTCTGAAAGTTAGTGTCATAAATAAATTTAGGTGCCCAAACAAATAAAGATTATATATGGTTCTGAATAGTAGATACTTTTACCAACTCAATTTGTTAATTTCCGTCTCATAAAAACCCAAAGATTTTCATAAATCCTGTAAAAGAGCTATTTTTAAAAAGCCTAGTGATTTTTTTTCATGTCGAAACCTCATCTAAGTAACTTACCATATCTGAATCTTCCATCCAATTCACACTGTACCAGTCCCCAAGATAAGTCTGCCTTTCATCATCATAGTAACATGCATAAGATGACTCTCTGGGATTAGCAGCTGTTGTTGCATAAACTGCAGACAAATGGAAAGTAATTTGTTTTCTTTTTTTAAACCCCCCACATGATTTAGTACTTCACTGCATGTGACATATTTGCCCAAGTATTTTGGCTTTCAGTCCTTTACTTCCAAATAGCAGGAAGGCAAGAAGCCTGTTAATCACTCTGTTCAGTCAGCCTCAGTGCTGTTACACGACCTCCTTCCTTGCTGCCAAAAGCGTGGTCTGGGGTGTTTAAAGACACTTCCGGGGGAAATTCTACTATTCAAAGAACTGCCTGACAACACTCTGCACTGACAACCATCTATATGTTCATTTTCTTTATTTCAGCAAGGACTTTTTTCCAAACTTGGAGTAAATCCCATGAATCATCTTTTCTTCCAGAAAATGCCACCTTCTAAGTAATATCCTTTCTTGGATAACAGGCTACACTGAGAGAAAAGCAGAACAAACCTCTACAATATCTGCCCCAAGCACAGTGTTCCCAATAAGTCATCTCTAACACAGTAGAAATACTCTAAGCACGTCTTTACAGGTATTATTAAGACAAAAGCTATTTTGACTTTTCGCCAAAGTCAACTCATAGAATACTTGCGTAACTGAAGGGAAGTCCAGGTTTCAAAATGAAAAAGCGTTAGGCATGTTTTTATATAGCTATAGTGTTGTTTCTACTCAGAATGTACCTCAAGTTCAAAAGCCCAAAAAAAGTCTCAAATCTTGTCTGTGTAGTAAAGTGCTGCTCTTAGCACCCTTTAAAGTGCTTACTAAGTAACCGGTTAAGCTTTGTAGTTCACCATTGAAGGCTGCCAAAGGCAGCTTTGTAGCGTAATACATAAATTGTCAATTTTACACCTTTCTAAGCCTGTGGTAGAGCTGGTAGTAAAACCAGAGAGTCCCCAGACTGGAAATTTCCAATAGAACAAACTTTGAAAAATGCTGATTCACCGAGTGTTTATTTTGAACAATCTTCAATATGAAACATTCTGTGTGAACTTCGTGTAAATCCTTGACAGGGCTTTAAGAAGTCAAGGTGGGTGCCAGGCAGCAGACTCCAGGGCCAAAGACCCAGGAAGCCATGCATAGGCACATGGTTGGTCTTCCCTGGAACCACAGCTTCAAAACAAGAAAGCCAGAGCACTCGGTCTCTCTGCCACAGAACAGGAGTTTGAAAAGATTATGATTCCTCATCCTAATCAAGGCTGAGCTCACAGCTCTGCAGCAGAGAGCTTAGAAACCCTGAAAAATCTGAGTTCCGCTTCCTGGGTTATTGTGCAAATGAGTGTAGCAAAATTGCCCGGCAATGATGATTCCCAAGTGCCTTTGCTCCTCAATGAAACTGTCGGCAGGAACTTCACACCTGCTGTTAGCAGCGCTGAGGCTAAGAAATGTCAGTATAACTTAACTGCTATCAGTTAAGGGCAACCACATAGTTCCTGAAAAGAAATACTTTTTCAACTTCTCATTTGTAAGAAATTGAAAGCCTTGTTAGTCTTTTTAAGACTCCATTAATTCTTTAAAAGGAACTTCCCATAAAAGGAAAATATTACTTTCTCTAATTCTTGTGCTTCCCTGCTAAAACTGTGCATAAATGTGCCTGGCACCTATTCTTGACACAGTATCTGTTTAGGTCGTGCCTGTAACAAGCTGTGACATTTACGTCCAGTAAGTTAACTGATTGCTCACCATTGATGTTATCAGCCAAATGATTCATCATAGATCCAGACTCGCATGCTTCAATGTAAAACACCATCTATAAAATAAGAGACCTTAAGAAATTCCGTAAGGAAATGGAGAAAAGTCCTTCAGTACTTTTCAGCTGCAGCTAGTTGGCCTGTACCGCTATCCCTGAAACAAAAGCTATCCATAATGCTACAAAATAAAACACAACAGCAGACAGATCAATTTTCATTTTTGGGAACTAAACTATGTGGAAATTGAAAACATAATCACAATGAAAATATGCTATTAATCTCTACAGAATCCACAGGGATCTACTAACTAATGTACAAAGCACATACCAAATACGCAATCACGCTTTAGGAACAGCAACGTGCCACTAGTGACTGTAGTATTTCTAGAACCAATGGCCACATAGGTGTTGCTAAATACAGCCAGCCACAGTAGACACATTACCACAGAAAGTTGCTTTAAAAAGGCAAGCTACTATAATGTTCTAAATATTCATTTTTCTGCTTAAAACTACTTGTGATGAAATAAATGCATAGAATTTTCTGACAAGAGGTACAGTCTCTTAAACTGTATTAGTAACTATAAGAGAAACACGAGGTCTATACAAACTTCCTGTAGTAACAGTATGGTCTGAAGTGAACAAAGTACAGGAAGAGCAAGTCAGGTACATATAATGAGGGTGTGGTAGTTACAGATGTTTTTCATCCACGGTTGGTCAGAATATATACCATTATCAAAAGGCAGTACACTACATGTCAACATTGACTGCAAATCTACAGCAAACTAAAAATGGAAAGAGAAAATTTGGAGAGGATCACTCCTTGTAAGTGCAAAATCCTAATCCAAATTTCATTGCATGGCGACAGCTTCCTCCTGCTTTAAATGACTCTCTAAATGAAGAAAAATCTCTCTTCCCCCATGTCAGCTGCTCTCTTGATCTCAAAACTTCTGATATGCTCGTTTACCTGACGGTATTTTTTGTGACGATACATGTACCAAATAGTCTTATTCAAGTCCTTCACGTGAAGCTGTAAAATAAGAAGGCTTGTATTAAATACTCTTATGTTCAATAGACATACAATTCACTTAATAGGAATAAATACTAACTGTTGTGAATATGTTTACTGTTTCCCATTAAATTTATCCAATACAATATTGCAATTCTGCACTACAACGTTCTAGTGTTTACCACTCTGGAAAAGATGAGTAATTGTCCCAGATGATATGTACAGCACACCAGAAAGCCAAGTCATACCTGTGTGAAACAGTCTGGACCACCAAAGTCCAGTGAAATACTAAATGACATAACTTAATTTCAACTTGAATGCTTCAGATTCAAAGTGGAAAAAATCCAGACTGGGGTGATGAGGAGAATATTGCTCCTTTTCTGCCTCCCCCCTCGATATGGTAGCGTATCAAATATTTTTGTGTTTTACAATTATTATTTTATTATGTCACTACAAGGATGTTGTTTATGACAAAGTAATCCCCCAAAATGCTTACATCGTCATCAGGAAAAGCCAGAAGTCCTGGAGCTCCATGGTCAGTGAAATAAACAAACACATGATCCTTGGGACCACTGTAATGAAAAAATTGCAAACAAATTCTTTCTAACCAATCCAACATAACCTTCATTCCAAAACAATCATCTGCTTCTCAATACCAAGGCATGTCAATATTTGAAAATAATACAGCTGAAGCACCTCCTCCTTCTCTTGGTAATATTTTTTTCCTCCCAAACCATACTACTTTGGGTGCTTATGAGAGGAGATGAGTGTCTGCAAAAGGAATGAAAACAGGGATATAGACTAGTCCATCAAGCATGGGGAACACGGCAATTACTCCTCACATTTCAAACTATAAACTGATTGCTGGTTAGGTAAGGACTGGTGCATCGAGTACAGTAGGAGCACAAGTGGTTTTTAATGCCTATCTGAAGAATTTGTTATACTGTGGGCATTTTTAGCAGTCTGGTAAAAAAGGAATGCTTTTATAACTAAGTTATACCGAAGCACCAGTGACACAGGAAGAAACCATAAACACTTCTTTGATAAGATCCTTAGGTCTGTTTACGCACTATCTGGTTGTGATCTGTATGGCCGTACTTAGCCAAATCAGTGTCAGCCTACATCTCCATGAAGAACCGATGTGCCTACAAACTCACCCGTTAGGCTAGTTGGTTGGTGGCTCTGCAGTTGGTTGAGCACTGCACGCTCACAGGCTTTGATTCCCTAACGTCTGCGCAGTACGCTGTTTGCTATAGATTTTTGTTGCACTCTAAACCAAAAAGATCATGTTTGGGTGGTATTAAGGTCTTGCCCTGACAACTAGATCTGTAAAGGGATTTTGCTTTTATGCTGTATTCAGGGACAATGAAAGATAAAATAATGTGAACAGATTGGAAGGAGACCCCAAACTCCCCTCTCTTCCTCTGTATCAGTGGTCCAGAAATCCGTATTTGCTCTTGCTCTTTTCTGACTGCAAAGAGGTACGACTGCAGCAGGTCAAGGGGACATTGTCCAGCCTTCTGCCCAGCCGATAACCTGCTGGTTAGGGAACAACCTGGAAGACAATGTAGAAGCCTTTTGGGCAGAGGATAACTGAGTTCTTGTCCCACCCAACAGCAGAAGTCAGGCCACTTGGAAATTCACACAACAGAGCCTAACAAAGAAGGGCTGGGTGTTACTTTTCTGGCTCCCACCCTTGAGCCTAAGTGCAAAAAATGTGACCAAGGTGAAATGTAAATAAGACTTTTATATGTGGGTTCAAATTGTCTTCCTGAGTAGCTGAGAGTCTTTGGCCCTCTGCACTGCCACTCCCTTATTTGAGTTATAACATCAAGCTTTCACAGGTGAGGTGTGCTCTGAAGTACTTTTTTTTTTCAAAAATGAAAAATGCTTTATAGTCACCTCTTGGCTCATTCCAGCTACTAGAAGAGAACAATCTAGTAACTGTGCAGCAATTTATTAACTTTTTGCCTATATGCCTTGCATATATCATTTTCTATCTCAGCTTTTCAGGATGAAGTTTAAACAATTGAGAGCAATAGCTTATCTGACTACTGTCCCGCTCCTTCATTTTTTTTTTCCATTCTTCCCAATGCCAGGGCAGGATTTTTCTCTTCTGTTTCATTGTTTTGTCTCTAAAATTGAACTGTCAGATGAAGATAGGCACTTACACAATTTTTCTTTAACTAGGTTGATTCTTCCAAATGGTCAAATTTAAATTCTTAAAGGTTTTACAGGAAATACTGTACATGAAAAATCTAACATGATATAACTCTACCAGAAGTACTGAGTCAGAAATATAACCCAGCGTAGTAAATAGGCACCATACTTTCATATCTCAAACTCTGTGGAAGCAAGATGGATAACTGACACCAGGTATCTTTCCAAGAGGTCTTCTAATTAGGCCCTAAAATATATTGCTTTTATTCTTGAATCATCTAAATTAGCCTTTATAAACTACACCCATTAGACATCTTATGTTCTACTTGGCTAGTCTACAATTTATTATTGTTCATATATTAGAAAACAGCCAAACTTACAATCATTTGTGTAACTTAGTTTACAAATACCTTAAGCATAATACATCAATGACAAGGTTAATTGCTTCTACTACTTTTTCAATAGCAAAGATTTTTTTGCATTAAACTATAATTCCATTTCATTACATTCAAAGCCTCAATAACCTTATACCTGCCACAAAGACCACGGCTGGGATTAGACATGCAATTCTTTCAGCTGATGAGCTGTTTAAGCTATCTCCGTTCCTCTGCCACTGACTGCTAAGTCTCATTACTTCAGGTGACTAACACAACTGTTCGCGTACAGTAAGCCAAGCCTTAGCAAACCCCTTCTAGAGGTCTCCAAACCTTAATAAAACTCTCTTTGAACAGCCACTCTTGCAAAAGACAAGTCTAAGTAACAAAAACCTTAATACAGTTGATACTATCCTCTAGCGTTTTTTATACCTTGATCTATACTGGACTCCATACCAGTCAAGTATCAGCAGTTGCTTCTTAGTGTTGGATAGTTTAAGAATCCAGAACCATTGTATTTCTAATGTGAATGAGCTGGACTTGCCATCAATAGTCTTGCTGGATTCTCAAGTTGCTCTAATTTACCCTCTTTTGCTGAAATCGGTGCCAATATACAACTACACATGCAATTATTTTGTAGATTAAACTTCTCTTACCTTTTCAATACTTTTCCTGACCCCACCCCCTTCATTGCTTCCGCATCTCCTCTGAGAACAGCAAGGAAATTCTTCGGAGTAACATCCTAAGGATTTAAGAGGATTAAAGTTAAATGTGATCATAAAAACAACAACAAAATCTTCATTTAGAAAGATGGCTTCTGGAAGTCAGAATCCATGCAGGGATGGCAAGTTTAGCTGGCCACCGTTTCAATCCATTATTATATAATGTATTAGCCACTAATGACTCACTCAGATACTAAATCATGAAATCACCGAGTGATTGGATTACTGTTCTAATTTAATGAAACAATTAGTCTTACACAGCTGTTCTCCAGATTGATTTACAACATTTATGAATGCAAGACTTTTCCTCCTCTTATTTCATGTACCAGCACAGAGGCAGTGTAAAGGTTTTTTATGACCACTGCTTCACTTCAAAGCATCTGTTATTTATATTCATCTTACGAACAACAAACTTCATGCCAAACCATGCAGGTGAATAAGCTGGAGGCTTTATACTATGTGCATTTTGGAGTGTAAGCTACAGGCTGAAAGGATTTATTCAGAACATTGGCTAATGCTGAACCCTCTCCAGGGAACGGTGTTTCATTCCCACCTCCTTTGTATAGTCCTTGGGCACTCCAGCATACACATCTGTGCCATTAGGTCTATTGATGATAATGCCTTTTGTTGGGTTTCTGAAAGTTAAACAGAACATAAATATGAATAATTAGCCATCTACCACACAACGACCACAGAACAACTAGGTAACCATTTAAACTGTCCTGACAGGCCAGCTTGCCTGAGAGCGAGCATGGGTACTTGCACCACGTGTTGTTAAGTGATCTTAGAATAAAAAGGCCTTTTCACCTCAGTCAGTCACACACGCTTGCCTCAGGTGTCCTTACACTCAGAGTATCTTCAAGCATCCCACCTCAGATCATGTCAATTAATCTGAAGATGTAGGCAGCTGGTTTCTTACACTACCATCTCTCTACTTTCAGTCTTGCCTTTAGTGCCCTTTCCTCTTTGCTCCCAGTGCTGCTGTGCATGTGAAGTCTGCTGATTTTTGCTGAAGTTGTCTCAGAATTAGAGGCTAACTGAACTCTTTCATATAGAAAGCAATGACACACTCTAGACAGTCACCAGGAATGGGACACATACACTTCTTTGTTCAATGTACATTCTGGGAATTAATCTGATGGTGTCCTTTCAAAAAAGCCCTGCAAGTCATACGTGAAGTTTCCCTGTGTTTGTGGGTTTAGGCTATTTATCTGCTGCAAACTGTTACGCCTGGGAGTTAAGATCACTTACTCTCATAACAATGAAGCTCTGCAGTCCTCAATCCCACAACTGATGCTGAGTTCTGCAGTAAGGCTTAGAAAGCTCATGAGCACATTTCAAAGAATTATTGTGCTGATGGCCAAAACATCTCCATGCATATCACAGGTGGTTTTCAAGGCTTTTCTTACAAAACTACTACAAACTCAAAACACATTGGTGACTATGGCATGTTTGTCGTAACCATATAGTTTGTGATTAGTGAACATTCATCACTTACTCGTCATTATCAGCAATGTCATCATACATCATGACAATGATTTGTTCATCTGGAATTCCATTTCGGTGTACAATCTGGTACGCATGGCACACGTCTGCCTGAAATTACAGATTTTATTATTAGCTTTAACAGAGATTTTACCTTTGAGACCAAAAGAAAAATAGCTTTGCAGGCCTAAGAGCAGGCTATTATCCAAATGAAACTGCATTCAAAGATAAGAGATTTTGGGTTGGTAGAGGGCTGAAATGCACAGGTTTAATGAAAACTCAACTTCTTTAATTAGGAGTAGCTGCATTAATAATAGAGACTATGATTAAAATCTCTCTCTCATTTACCTATTTTGATTTCTTATGTAAACAGAAACCAGAAGTTACTTCAGACTTGGTACAGATAACAAAATTTAACAAAAGGTTCTCAGCAATTATGTGTGTTCTATGAGAAAATCTAAATGAAAACCTTGTGCATTGACAGACAAATCCAAAGTGTGCCAAGTAGAAAAATAGAAGACTTGGATTTCTACCAATTTCCATTAGTTCTGTACCAAGCCTGCATGACTAAGCATCAGACTGTCCTTGGCTTAAGCAAGTATGGTTTACCAATCTCATCTCTGCAGAGATTTTATTAAATTTTGTTTTACTAGATGAAAATTTTGGTTAACGAAAATTTCCTTTTTAGTTATGTATTTCTTGTAGAGTGACACTGAAGCAACTTCAGGGCAAGAAAACAGATTTCAGTGGAAAACAAAAGTGCAGAATTTCTATTCAGGCTCTTTTCCTGACTCGTACAGGATATGAATAAGCAGAAATTCTTTAGAGAACCATCTTCCCACGAAGCAGAAATAACAATACTCATCAAAGTGATATGACAGTAAATGCAAACCTCTATCAGAATGCTAAATTCTTAGTAACCCCAGCCCAAATAATTCTTCTTTTAGACTTGCAGTCTGTAAATGACCTAATGGGATATCAACAATCATTCCTAAACTCTACAGCTACGACCTATCACAAGCTAGAAAAGCTGTGCAGATTTAATAGAAGAAATCTCATCGAACAAATGTACACTCCAAATGCAAGCAAAAAGCAAGCTTTACAGCATACTTCTGCTGAACTAATCTAATTTTCTGGTTTGTAAACTAAACTGAAGTGATTTAAGTGGACCTACGTAAGTTCCAATGACTTAGGAGTATTAGTGCTTTTGACTAGTTTGATTGAAAGGACACTCTAAAATCCTGTCACTTTACAATCCTTGGTCTTCCAAGTGTGGCTGAAGCTGAAAAGTGAGGGTAGTTGTGCATGACTCTGGGAAGGATGAGGCACACTCAATGCTAAGGAACTCTCCCACAGCAAAATTTCTTCCCATGACTAACCCTGCACGTTAAATTGTCCTTACTAACTAAAGCATTTCCATTTCCTACTATGCAGGTCAGCCTACATTCTCTTCCCCCTATTCCAGACAATCTTCACTGTTTATAGTTCTCCAGTTCCTAGTATGTCATTATACCAGCTGCAGCCTCAACAAGTCAAAAGGTAAAGGTTAAACAGAGTTATAAAGGCATCACGTATAATATGAAACAGCAGAGTGCAAGTTTGACTAAACACGTATTTGATTTTCAGAAGCAACCCAAGCAAAAGTAGAATAAAACAGTAATCGGGGCATCTTCACACCGACTGATGAGTAGATCACGGACCCCCCCCC